>JAQFVV010000008.1:0-600000 GCA_028023455.1 Epiperipatus broadwayi | reverse complement strand
AGAAATTATATTTGCAAAAAATATATATGTCTATGCAAAAACTATGTACACAGAAAAATGTATACAAAAAATCATATATGTACAAAATCTCATAAAAAAGTACAATATAGGTTAATACATTCAATAATAATCAATAATTAATCAAAAATAGAACATTAGAAAATTATATAATTCAAGGATGTATATCACGAGTATATAAGTCTTAAATTTACAAATTAAAACTTTTTTTCTGTCTCTTGTAGAGGAATAGTTCTGTGATATGGTTACACTTAAATCAAGTGAGAGATCTGGTTCAATGAAATGTTTAGATACTAATCTGCCTTTATTTTTATGCAAAATGTCAAATCTATGCTTACTTATTTTAATATGTAAATTGTTTATTGATTTATTTACTTAATGGTTTAAGCATTTGTTACATTTTATTAGATGTATTAAGTTTATATTTTTAAAATTGACATAGTTGGAGATATACTATTTAAAATCAGTATTAGTAGTATTTTAATCTATTTTTGTGATAATATATCTGCATGTAAGACATCTTTTATCTCCACATAAAAAAACAAAAAATATTCTTTTTAAACCTCTAAACATCACATGATCACCTACTGTATGGAGAGTTTTGCCTATATGAAACCTTCTTTTTTTAATATCAAATTAGTAATAATATATGTTTTGACAAGTCTATTCTCAATTGTTTTTTGTTTTTTTCATATGTCAAATGCGTTGACCAGGAAGCGAACCCAGGCCAGCTTCTTGGAAGGCAGCTATGCTAACCACTAGGCCATCGACGCTTGACAAGTCTATCCTCAATTGTTTGTAACTTTAATACACAATTTTAGGCATGTTGGGAAAAATAGATTTTAAATTAACTGTGAAATTTAATATCTTAAAATGTTTATTTAGTATGTGGTTATTACAACACTATTATATATATGAAGAATAGTTATCTATATGTATGGTTACAAATTATATTGATATTTTAAAATTTTAAATGAAGAAATTTGTTTCTTGAAGACCATAGTTTATTTTTAAACTTATTACTTTCCAGGGAGACATGATTCATAAAAAATGATTTTGGAGATAATTCTTGGATAATGAAAAATTTTTATGAACAATTTCCAAATCTAGTATTTTTTTTTACAAGAAAGAAATAATTAATAATATTAAAAACTTTGGAATAAATTATTTATCAAAATAATGGCTGTTTATAATTTTGATTGTAAATAATAGTTTTGTGCTTATATAGAGATATTTAATGTTTATATCATCATCATCATCATCAACAACCATTATCAATCCACTGTAGGATGATCTCTCCAAATTCAAACCATCTTCTCTGATCTTTAGCTTCTCTTCTCCACACCACCCCTGCATACTTTTTTATTTCATCCATCGATCTCACATGTGGTCTCTTTCTGGGTCTTTTACAATCTCTTGGAATCCAGTTTAAGATTATAATCATGCGAAAAATTGATTATCCATTAGTATGGAAATGTTTCAAACTGTTAATTTAATAGAGTGAAGAACAGAGAAAATGAATGTAAATAGGAAGAGAAATGACTGTAAGAGTCATGCTGAAGAATTTGAACAAGTGGATGGTAGAACGTTTTAGTATATATGAATTGCAGTTTAGCTCTATTTTATAAAATATAAAATTAATTATACGACAAGAACATATAGAAATGAGGCAAAGCATTAAAGTTGATAAAATCAGCTGTATAGTTCTTGTTTTTACTAATAATAAAAGAAATGAAAGAATATTTATTTTTCATAGTTTATAAATGCAAATTTGAAACATTTACATACACTTCTCTATAATAATCAATAAAGCAAGTCATATATAGCATGACATTGCTTTATAAAAAGATTATATTTACAAAAATACAATACAGAGAGCGTATTTTCTCTTACCGCACTTAATAATAAGAGCTTGTTTGAGATAAGTATTTTAATCCCAAATATTGTTTCATGATTAGTTAATGTTATGAATGAGAAATGTAAATGTAAATGTATTATTTAAAATGGTGATAGTATTAGAATAATTATAAATGCTTTTACAATTTATTGATAGTATGCTGGTTGTGGCAAATTTTCTTTTGTTTATATATTTTGTTTTTTATTGATTAGTTTTAATTTTGTTTTGTTTTTTGTACGTTAAAATGGTTGTAGATTTAAGTTTTTTATTTACGTCACTTTGAGTGTGAAGGTATGATTGAGAGAATGTATTTTTTAAAGTCAGAAAAACTAATGTTATATGCAAAAAATATTATCACGTTTATTTAAATTCTTTTATCAATTCAGAAAAGAGTTAAGAATAATGATAACAAAGTACTACATGAAAATAAATCATGTTAATGAAGATCAAATATTTAAACGGTATGGAAATGTAAAGACAAAGAATCATTACCAGATCCTTCATAAATGAATCCTCAATTTTTCCATTATTTTTAGATACATATTTATAGATATTATAATAAACATTTTCTTAAATGATGAAATTATGGCTTATACCAAGTATTAGTTATTTGTTTAAATTGATGATGTTTTGATGAAATCACATTTATTTCTGTCATGACTAAAGCTGTAATAAAGAACTGTTTTACCTCAAGAAATGACAAGGTTCATTCATATATAATGTAACGGAATATTATATTCCGTTACATTATTTTAAAATGAAAATAAAAAGATCGTAAATAAAAATTGATTTATTAAAAAGAAAAAAACTTAAAAACTGAAAATTAAAAGTTGTTTAATATATATATTGTCGCGCAGATGGAAAACTTAAACTAGTTTAAGAAAAAGTATTTGAAAGTTTTCTTTTTTTTTTTTTGTAAAAAAAAAATAAAAATATAAAGATTGATATTTTAAAAATAGAAATAATATTGATTTCTATAACCTTAGAAAATGGAAATGATTGTTTTATTAATTAAATGATTGTTCGAAAGCAAACACCTACAACTTTATAACCCGATAATGCCCTAAATTTAACCTTAACCAAAAAATCACCTTATGGGAAGCATACAATATAATCAACTATAATCAACAACCCATTAAAACCAGCCTAAAAGTAACCAACCAAAGACTCATTACACACTTCAAAAGATGGAGTCTGAAACCCAAATTCCTTGACTTCATCATTAAAATAAATCTTAATGCGCTACCCACGAATTGGTTTCTTTATCACCGAAGAGGTTTTACCAGCATTGACCCTATATGTGGTCTGTGTGCTTGTGAAGATGAAACCATAGACCATATTATACCCTGGTGCCCAAGACTTAAAACTCTGAAAGATATAATTATAATCAATTCCAACATAAGACCTGATATGATTTTCTCACTTGAAAATGCCATTCATAATGGTTTTTTTTTCAATAATAAGGCTTTCTACCTTCGTTCTTTATTCCATATGGATAGTGAGATGCAAAAGTCTCATGGAATTACCCCCGCCACAAATCATACCATTGTTTTATCAAACGCTCAAAAAAATCAAGAAACGTGATCAGCTCCTGGCCTCCAGTAAAGTCTTTGATGACACCTGGTCTTTAACTGCTCTTTCCTTTTCCTGATTATCAATTCCCATCTACCCAGCATTATAGAATAGTCAATTATAAAAGAAAATATTCATGTTTATTTTAAAAATGCTAATACCATTAAACAAGTTATTAGAATTTCTTCACTATACCTAACCACATAAGAGTATAACAATTCTGCTCTCATAACATATTCTAGCCAGATGACAAATAGAACATTATATAATCATATTATTGTATAATTTATTCATTTATTTATTCTTTATTAGTATGTAATCACTATTCATTGTTAATAAAAAATTTTATTGAAATGAAAGAAAACTGGTTCTTGAGGCACTTAAAATAAATTAAATGGTAAGAGAATACAAAGAAATTAAATGACCAATGCAAACACGAAAATGACAGCATGGACCATAACTGAAACACGAAAGGATTAGTGACGTCTTGCTGGTTGAATCCCAAGATTTGATGATAAGAGGCTAAGAAAAATATAAAAGCCAAAGGATTATTATAATTCTTATCTGAGAGCTGACTATGAATATATCGTTATAACTAGCTATATTGCAGATTTTCATGATGTGGAAGTCTGCAATAGATTTAATTTTCCGGACAACCAGCTGACGCCTATTGATGACAGTTCCTGACCAAATGCATGGCAAGTCATAGTTTCATTTCAAAGAAGGACAAAATCTACGAAAGTGATCACGAAGATGGACTTCTAAATTTGCTAAATCCGTAAAGTATGAACTCTTGTGTCTATCTAATAAGAACTTTCCTAAAATTGCAATTAATTAATAGCTGAAAATAAGAACTCTTATCTGACTTGAACATGCAAATTCAATTGTTAATATTTTTTTTTATGCAGATGTTTAAGCAATCATTTCCATTTCATTTTTTTTTTGTGTGTGTATTATGTTTTAACTAAAATGTATTAAATTTAAAGTTGGGTGTAGATAGCTGCATGGATAAAGATTAATAACTATGTTTAAATTTGTTTATGTTTAATTTCAGGCTATTTGTTTCGTAGTTAGGGCAATGCTTGTGGAGGGATATATGGGTGTTTATATTAATGTAATGTGAAGCGTGTCTAGCATACAGGGCAACGTGCCCAACTGAATGCATGACCCCAAAGAGGCAGTCATATCATTGAAATGGTCGCAGATGTATTTCCTGTACCATTGACCCCTTCTAGCTCTATGGACAGGGATTTATAAGCAGCAGAAAGACCGCTCTCCCCCATACATAGCACTCTTTAAAAAAAAAATTATATACATGATTCCTTAGTCAGACAGATGCACACTCCTGTTCTAGACACGGATCATTTCCTTCAAATAATATCACGCTGTCAGATGCACATTCCTGTCAGCGTGGTTTTATGCTAGCATCTTCATATTGCGTTGATTGCGACTATATATCTGGAAGCAGGCATTGGGTTGGCTGCAAACTTTTAGTCTGAGATTGAATGAATGTTTTGATAAGTTTTAAGTGGACAAAATCTATGTATACTATCTATATTGACATGCTAAAGTAAAATATAATTTAAATATCCATCTGTGCAGTCTATTAAAATAGTAATTTAAATTTAAAAAAAATTATTAATGTTAAAATCTAAGAATAAATTTATTCCTCAATTTTAAATGTGCAGTTAATAAAATCTATTTGTGTGTTAATTACTGGCAGTGGCTTCTTTTATTTTATTGTTTTAAATATTAATATACTGAGAATCTAAATCTATTAAAACTTATAAAAATGTTTAAATCTCTGCTACTCTATGAGCTAAAGACATTGGGCAAATGGTCAGAATAATATATATAAAAATTTTTTGAATCTTAACTTACGTATCTGCCTACTATATAAATTTTTCTAGGTTCAAATGCCTAGATGGCGCCCTCGTATGGAAGATATGTTAAACGCTCCTTGCAGTGACTGTTAAAATATATTATATGGTTGTCCATTCAGAATAGGAAATAGATTAACAAAAATTTTCTTACTTCCTTTCATTTTATGATCTGCTGATTTATTAAAATTGATTTTAGAATGAATTTAGGAATAAACATTCTTTAATTCACTCACAGTCTCATTATTACTTGAGGCAAGACAGTTCTTCATTACAGCTTTAGTTTTAACAAGGATAAATGTGATTTCATGAAAACATTAACAACTTACACAATAAATTAATGCATGGTATGGCAAAAAAGATTTTAATTCCAAACTTATAAATAATAATACACTTATATCTCTGTAGTAGGTTACATTAATGAGTCCAAAAACTTTTTTAAAGTCATCCAGTTATAGTTTGTGCCAAAGCTCTGACTTCTTTCTATGTGTAATACCCATGTATTAATAGAAAGTTTTAAAAATGTTGTTCGCTTGTGTGAGTCAAAAGAATATGCAAGATATCTAAGAAAAATATAGTAGATGTAATAAAATAATTATAAAAACTATTTACAGCACGAATGTTCTGGCACACTGATCATTGCCTATGAATTCAGAACAAGTTGTATCAATAGTGCAACTTCTGTTATTGCATAAAAGGAGATTTTGGGGTGTCAAAACTAGAAAAAGTGCAACAAACTATCATGCCCTGCCCCATACTGTAGCTGGGTATATTACAGTGAATCTCACACTAACAAATCAATGAGAGTCACCCACACATAGTCATATAATAAAACTAAATTAAATTGTGAATACATTTGATTTTTTTATATTGTGAGCTGGCTATGGGACACACCTTTTCTCCATCCAATGTAAGAACAATATGTACCAAGAGGGATTATAGGAAAACAAAATATAAAGAGGCTTGAGCTATTGCAAGGAATCCTCATTCCATCAATAGAAAAAATTATTGTGTCCCATCATCAAAAAAAGGGAACATCTAATTTACATACTGTGCCTGATTTACATATTAATCTTTGCCACTATATATGCATATTTTAAAAAAATGCAATTCTATTCAGCACTATGATTCTGTCAGCAGATAACTCGGTGCATTTAAGACTTTCTTATTAGTTTTATTTTATCTTTTCACATTAACTTGAACAGTACAAGTTGGGTAGAATTACATAATTGTATAAAAAGTGTATACATTAACAAGTAATAAGAAAATAAATTATATGAAAAACATGTTTTATTCATTTTCTATCGGACCCAGACTTTGGGATAATACTAGCTTAATTTTTATCAAAATTTTCATTTGCATATCAAATTATTCATAAATCATAACTAATTTAAATAATTAGTTGTAATTTATAAATAATTTGCATGCAGTGTTTGAGATCGTACTTAAAATGCTATTATATGTAACAACAGTTTTTAACTTATTATTAGAAGATGGGGTGCACTATTAGTTCCAATAACCACAAAGTTTGTTTAATTGTTCCTTCATTTTCCAAATCTATTATGGGCTATAAGTTGGCACTGGATTGAAAACAATCAGGCATCAAATAACACAAATAGTAACTAAATAAGAAAGCAATATTCAAAGATAAACTAGTGCTTTGAACAAATATCTACAAACTGAAGCTGCTGATGATGTAAAAAGAGAAATGAGCGAAAGTATTAAATCCAATAATTTTGCATTTATGGCAAATATTTCTGATTGGAATCCTAATAATGTTGATATATATAACATAATGTTTCAAATGAATTATTTAACAATTTGAGAATCATTTGTTAGTAAAGGGTTAATTTGATGCTGGGTATATTATTACATGAGAAATCAAATTTCTTAGCTTGCCTTGTATAGTATTAAAACTATTCAATAATAGAATAAACAAAGATCATCACTCTAACATGTAATCTGGGCATAAAAACTAATTCATCAATAGTGCTCAAAAAGCTGGATTCAGATCTTTCTGAAGTATTATAGTCAACTGGCTTTAAAAAATCTTTTATTTTTAAGCACTTTAAAAATAAAAATGAATTTAATCCGTTTATATTCTGTCTACTTTAATCTTTAGTTTGTGGAGATCTAATACTTTGGTTTATAAACTTATCTATCTGATTATCATAAATACCATTTCTTATTGATCACTTTTTAAAAAAAAAATCAAGTTACTGCAGATTAATTAAAAATTTTATGATCAAGGCCTGTGACACTGATTCATTTTGCTTTAGAAGTTTAGATTCAAATCCTGAATGAATTCTTCATTAAAGTACTTTTCTACTAAGTATATACAAACATTTATCTTTTTTTTATTGCATTGCCAAATCCATATAATATTAAATCATCTATGCTCTTTATTACTGTTTTACAATACTTTTATTACAACTCTCTATGACAGTTAAGGTTTGGAAATATAAGTAAAAGTTTGGAAGAAGATTGCTGGGGCAATCGAAACTGTCATAGTGGGTTGTAATAAAAACATTATAAAACAGTAATAAAGAGCATAGATGATTTAATATTATATAATATACAAACATTAGAGAGTAGATGACAAGAAACATATTGTATAAAATAAAATTAAGGCATAAAAAATAATTAGAATAAGAAACATTGAATGAAAACTCAGTTTAATGAATGGTAAATATATGTTAGAATATGGAATTGTAATTTTGCTATGGAACAGAGCATAAGAAGTTTGTTCATAAACCGGTGATTTTAGAAAAAGAAAAGATCTATATAGAACAACTATCATAAAGAATAGTCATTCATCACCTATCATTAAGAAATCCTTAAATAGACAACAACAACAACAACAAAAAAAAACATCAAAAGAAAAATCAATTATTAGTACTGTAGTGTATCTAAGCTAAAAAAACAAACAAACATCACAACAGTTTTCCAAATTATGAGGAATTGTTTAAAATGCTGAAAAATAACTGCATCTATGAAATCCAAGAGGAAGAATGTACTTTGGTGAGACCAGTCATTCCACTGAAAAGTAATTGAAGGAACACAATTTGATGATTAAAAAAGATCAAACAGATGTGTCTAAAATAATAGATAATGTATGTACCAGTAAACATATGTTTGTGAAAATACAAAAATATTGGATAGAGAAGAAAAAGTATATAAAACAATTTAAAGAAGCTTCTCACATGTGATAATGGCAAATAATTCCATAAATGTGACAATACATGACGTCAGGAAGCCATTAATTAACCATACCATTAGAAAAATGTGAAGAAATCAGAATGTCTCTCATAACCAGAATAGTTTATTTGGTTACAGCATTACTTTAAAATTCAACATTTATAAATTTAAAAGTCCAGATTTGATTTCCATATTAGTATTGTCACTGGTAGTGTCAGCAACACTTCATGAAGAGAAGGAAATAATACCACTTAAAACACTATATGCCATTATTAATAGCTGAATGTATTTGGAAAGTGTAAATAAAGTTTCAATTTTTTTCTAATGACATTTTGTGTTTAATGTCAGATGATGGAAATAATCAAATATATAATTACTACTAAAATGCTATCACCACAAATCTTCAGGCAAATACAATTTAGTGAATATTCTTTCGTTATAAAAATAAGAACAGGCTCTATAAAAAAATTTTACAAAATAAAAACAGCACAAATCAAATTAAAAAAATATTTCATATTCTACAATATATGAGTATGCTGATAGCAAATTGTATCAGATAATAAAATGAAAAAATTGGATAGTTATAAATTATTATATATAAAAAAATTGTTTGTAATCAGCAACTGTGATTAAGTAATGATATATAAAAACAAAAACATTTTTTCCAGACTCATGACGAAACATTTGACCATCTGATTTACTCGTGCCATGGATTCTGGAGGTCTAGAAGGATTATTGCTGATAACCTTAAAGTGAATTTTTATCTTGTTACCTCTCTTAAGGACAGTATTAAGACAAGATCCATCCCTACTATTAGCCTGTCATTATTTATCAACTATGCATTCTGGTCTACTCGTAAAATGATTTTCAATCCCGGTGCAATTCATGAGGGAAAATTCTTTCTGAATAAACTTATAAAATTTAAAAACCGTGACATGCTCCTAGCTCCAAAAGTATTATTCGAGGAAACATGGACTCTGATTGCATTGCAAGGATGATTGCTGGTAAAACACTTTGTTTCTTCTGTCTAAGATATTGCTGAAAGTGGTTTTGTTAATAATCAGAGGTTCAGATCCTTATGTTAGCAAAATGGATAATATTTAACTGAATACATCAGATTTAGCATAAATACCTAAGCCTTCATAGTTGTAGTGATTTTTCCACTGGTGATCTGATCAAACTCTAGATTGACTAAGTGACTCTTGGTCGTGTGAGGTAATTTGTCTAGGTGAGTTGGTGAGCTTAATTGGTCTACTTGTGTGTTAACAGTAGACCAGGTATTCGGGTTTACCTCTTACCCAGAATAATACTATCTTTTATTTATTTATAATCATGTAATTCGTCTTTATGTTTGTAATTTTAGCTTTCCTTTTAATTTACCATGTATACATAATTGTCACTGTAAACATTGTACTTGTTTAATAAATATTTTGAAAAAAAAAAAAAAAACATTTTTGTCCAAAACACTATAGCTGGCTGTAGTTTCTCTGAGTTTCACTTAGTGCCTGTGAATGTATTGGCATCAATAATCCATATATATGTCACTACTCTTATCCTATTATCCATAATGTCTTTCAGATCATTTGAAAAATAAAATAGCTTTTTTGATATATGTTTTTGGCTTCAAAAACTTTGTATTTCACAAGCTAAGATGTACAGAAACCATGTTAAATTTACAAAACATTTGTTAGTTTCATCATTAAGAATTAATTTGTTTTCAGTTGTCATACACTTATTAAATTGTATATACATTTAATAAGCTGCAAGCCAATAACATATCTAATTTGATATAAGTCACATTTTACAATGACTATCTCTTTAAATTTAATCTGAATGCCATTAACATTTCTTTTACTTTTGTTTTCTTGTTACTTGTTTTTTTTTTTATTATTTATAACTGATGAGTATTAATTTTTATAATATTTGATAGCCATCTAAGCACATGCAACAAAAAAACTTCATTAGTATTTTTGCCGGCTTTTAAAAATTAAAATTTATATAATATTATCAATGAATTCTCACCATCCAGTAGACTATAAATTCACATACAATTGCTTTCCACTTTTCACGTATATAATCAGGTACATAATTAAAAAATCAGATAGTTAACTACTCAAAAGGTCATGTGACATTTAAACATCAATAGTTGAGTCTCAATCTGGGATTCTTTAGATTTCAACTCTATTACAACATTAATCCATACAGATAAATTATGCACAAGTAAACTCTAATTAAACTTTCACATTGCTTACAATTACTTGTCATCAGTTGTTTCTGCAATCACAAAAGCTGGTATGAACTTAAGAAAACCTTTGTGTATTTAGTTTGTAGTTGAGGATCAATAGACCCATCCTAATGTTATATATTGAAAATAGAAACTTGTATCTGTGCCTCTGGATCAATTCTGCTTCACACATGAGTTTAGAGCTTATTTTTATCCTCATATGGTTTTGTGGTATTTAAGGGTTAGACAATCATTCATAAGATATATGACTAATGATTTTATAGTTATTCTAATAAAATCTTAAGCATAAAAATAATTAACATTTGCAGAGACAAGCAAACAACAGTGTGTTGTGTTTCCAACTTGTCTAATTAGCAATTGCCTATAGTCCTACTGTGTTAAAAATACTGATTCTCATCTGATCATTCAAATTAAGCAGTGTTAAATTCAGTATTTAGATGGTGACCACTTGGAAATGCTGAATTCTGTAGACTTGTACCTCGCATTGTTTGGGTCAGTGGTAGAATAGCAGGCTGCAGCTTTTAAGGACTATGGATCATATCCCACTCTGACACTTCCAGTGCTCGAAATTCTTATGAAATCTTGACCAATAAAATCATTAATTTTATTTTTAGTAACTGCTATTGTAACAAAGTAATTTCAAACTCATATAGTCTATTTTGACTAAATACGATAAGAACAATACAAAATTTACACTATTTTTTAATTTTATTTAGAAAAGACAGAACTAGCCCTTTCAAAAATTACTAAATAGTTTAATGTCACATAAAACAACAAAAAATTGGATTGGTATACAATGGGTTAACGTTACTATACATTCGCTATAATAAATATTAAATTTATAAACTAATAATAATAAATATAAAAAATTAAAGATTTTTAATTTCCATATTCTCTATATATTCTACAATATCAAGAGGTATTTATAAAAGAAATTTAAGTTGGGGGTGGGGGGGGGTGAAGAAAGTTTCTGGTAATGCAATTTAATAAAATAGCATTGCAAATGTATCTCATCGAGATGATTTTAATCATCACAAATCTTCTGTTAACTAATGAATAGCTTCCCTGAACATATTGCTCAGTCATAAAAAATAGCACGCATAAGAGCAAAAGTTCCTGATTCAAATCGTAGCTGGGAAAAATAAAGATGGGGGGTGGTGGTGGAGAAATTTGATCAGAATAATTGAGATGAAATTTTACTTTCTAACACTTTGGAGTTTGAACGAGACTTGACCTATAAACATTATTATTACACTCTATACAGACAGAACTTGTCTTCTGATAGAAAACATATGTAAGTAAACTTTTAGATAATAGTTTGACAACTTAAGTAAACTATCAGATATCTCAATTGTGATTATTGACCTCAAGTTAAATTATTGTTTGTTTAAAATATTTTGAATTTAAAATAATATTAGGAAGCATTAAATTGGACGTAGGATGTTTATTAACTGTGTTACTTTTTATTTTTTGCTTAAATTTTTTTATTATAAAAAAATATCCAATAAAAAAAAAATTCTCAGAAATGTTATTTTATTTCTTGTAGCCGCACTCTTTCATTAAACTTTTTTTCGGCTCGGTAATATTAATTTCTCCTAGATCATAAATAAAACCATCTGGTGAAGTTATAATTAAAGTATTGTTTTAAAGATAATATTTAGACAAGTTTTTAAATTACATCCTTTTTAAAACTCCTGACTTTTTAATGCATGTAATCTGTAATTAGTTAATTGCTTCTTACAATTTTATGACATTCTTATAAAATTACAAAAGTCAGAAGAGCAGGTATTTTTAGAATTTAACAAATAATGTTTGTTTGTGTAAAATTTTATTATTATGTAACTGCCGAAAGAAAATAGACGGGAAAATAGGGGACGAAAACCAAATCTCTTCAAACGACTTTAACCCTTTTAATTTCTCATTGTAAACTTTATCTTCTTTTACATGAACTATATTAAAATTTAATTTAATTAAATACTGTAGTTTTTTTGTTTGCTTATCATTTGACGTTTGAGTACTGAATAATTTAGACTCAGGACAATAGTTCTAAATCTAACTGATAATATAAAATCTGTTATTAGCGAGAGAATAAGTGATCCATTCAAGCGAATTTATGAGTTATCCACTCAAGCTAATCTAGGTAAGTTAGAGAAATAGGAATGTGCTAACTATAAACATAAAAGATACTTAAGTGTTAGAGCTGCCATAAAATATTCTGCTAATTTTACGACATATCAACAAAGATATGGAGGTTCATATGTTTGATACTTTTACTTCATCTATTAACTGAAGATTGATTATATATAAAAATTATGCATAGATAAACACCAAAATAACTTGAATATACAGTACTATACTTTATATTGTGTACCTTGATAATTGTTATAAAACAGTTAATATTTTCTTTAATATAACATTAAGTTTAAATGTGTATATCAAAATTCATACATATTTATAAATCACGTTGTTTGGAATGGATAGAAAATAAAATAAAATATCATGGCAGCTCTAATGCATAAATACCAAATAAAAATGTGATCGAAATATGGTGTAGTCTTCACCATGAGTCAGAAAATATATCTCAATTTTATGGTTAACAAGATAACAGTTTATCTTCAAACAGAAATAATTATGATTATGCATATATATATATACTCCAGTAATAGGAAAGAAAATAAACATATTCAAGTGATGTTCACGAAAAGTAAATTAGTTTAAAAAGAAAACTCAATTAAATGCACCCCCACTTTATATATAATCTAATGAATGTGCTCATATTAAAAAAAAATTCTTAATTACAGGAAAAATAACCTTCACACACAAAGGAATTTTGATGATCATGGTGTTCAAACAGTCCCCCCCCCACACACACACACACTTATTTGATAGATGAATATAGATACTGCTATACTTGATGAAAGACATTGGAATTATAAATTGTTTGTTGTGATAGCTATAATATTTCTAAATTTTTATGAACAGAATGGTAACCAAAATTTGGGGATTTAATAAAATGGAAATAAACTCTGCTCCCAGTAAATAATACCATAAGTCTTTAACATGAAAAGTCCAGTTTAATTGAAACTGTTTATTCATTATAATCTATTCTATTTGGAATTGTATACTTGTTCAAAAAAATAATAATTTAGATATATGGGTGTAAGCACTAGGAACAACTCCTAGCATTCATTAAGTATCAAAAAAAATTCATTTGACTTAGATGATGCCATTTGCATGTCAAAGTGTGCTAAAAATGGTATCTTAACATTGTCCATAAAATGATTACTTAAATTATAATATCCTGAAGCCAATTTGCTTGATGTAACAATTTCTGGGTCACACGATCATCTGTGTACTTTAAAATGTCCCCATTTAAATCAGGGGAACATCCAAATGTCAATAATCCTGCCATCATTATTTTTTTTTTTTAACTATTTGCTACATGTACACTTTATTAAAGCTATCCATTTTTTGTCTTCTTCCACAATAATGTAAATTCCCTCCTTCTGTTAAGCGCAGAGTATTATCAGAATGAAATTGAAAATAAAATAAAACTGTTTCAGCTAAATGTTCAAGAAAATTAGCCAGAGGTGTACAGTCTCCAATAATAACATAGCAATCCTGATGATTTACAAAATAATGGTTATTCAAGTTTGCACCAATTATTATGAGTATCAAACAAATATATTTTCATATGATATAATAATATAATTTGATTCATTTTCTCAGGATAATAAGTTAATACCCTCAAATCTACATCATAAAATACAGTGTAGTTTTTACACAATTAAAATTTTCATGGTCATAACATATTGGAAAATTTTACTAAAAGCCATGAGTATACTCTAAAAGTATTTTCACTCAAATATGCATTTTCTCGTTGGAGATGAAAATTTTGATGATAGGCTTTAGATAAATAATTTGTCAATTGGTTTTCAAGTTCTATCCAAATGAAGTAATAAAAATACATTTGTTAATGAAGATAATATTCTATCTTTTAAGCATTGAAAAACTCTAAAAATTCATGAGTTACAGAAATTTTCCTTCCAGAAATAGTAAAATTAATAGAAAATATGGACATCCTTGAAAATATGTCATGTAGAATTCTGGTTACTTTTCTTCATCATTTCATTTAAGTTAGTCTGGATAGCTGTGCAGATAAGTTGAGACCCCAAAAATAAAAGTTTC
Organism: Epiperipatus broadwayi; assembly: GCA_028023455.1. Taxonomy (NCBI): domain Eukaryota; kingdom Metazoa; phylum Onychophora; class Udeonychophora; order Euonychophora; family Peripatidae; genus Epiperipatus; species Epiperipatus broadwayi. The sequence goes on along the minus strand of JAQFVV010000008.1, from coordinate 585,002 downwards.
TCATGTTTACATTGAGTCATTTATAATGAAGTTTCAGTTTAGTAGATATAACTTTAAGGCTTTAAAATAATTTTCTACAAAATGTAAAGCCATTAGTTATTATTCTAAAATAAAATAATTTTAAAAACAAGGTCTAAACTATAAAAAAAGACTTATAGCTTTATTGCTCAGGGGTTCAGAAGAAGGTTAAATGCCAGAATCAATCCTACGATTTCTCAATCCCATGTTGGACGTTCTACCAATTATGTCAAACCATACAGGGTAAAAAAAAAATCACATGGATTTATTGCTTGGGAATTCATAAAAAGTTTAAGTGCCAGACCTGTGAGTTTCAGAAATGATCCTGGGACTTACTGATCCAAAATTCTTATAAAAAAAATAAAAATCTAAATAAAGTTAAAAAATATAACTGTATGATTAATAAAACTGCTTCAAATGATCATATGTTAATATAATTACAAGCATTGTATTTTACAATAAAAAATGATAGACGTTTGAGTATTAAAACATATTAAATGAGACACATTTTTTTCAATACTAAACAATTAATTAGTTCACTCTTAGAAACTGCATCTTTCAATCTAAACAGGCAAAACTCTCCATACAGTAGTGCCACCATGTATCAACTAGAGTAATCAATGGATGCCAGAAGGCTTGTGCATAAAATCCCCATCTAGGGCCTACTCAGATGGGGATATTGGATGAGTAGGCACTAGATGGAGATTTTATGCACAAGCTTTTTTGGCATCCATTGATTACTCTGGTTGGCACAGGGTGGCACTACTGTATGGAGAGTTTTGCCTGTTTAATAACAGTTATGTGCTAGCATAAGAGATGGTGATCATATGATCTTTCAATTTATTGTAATAAAATTTTGTTAATGAAATGAGACAATAATAGAAAACTATTATCAATGACATCACATATTTTTTTATGTTGCTTGCTTTATTTATATTAATCTTTTCTTTTATATAGAAATAAATATAATATTTAAAAAATGTATAAGAAATTCTTTTTTATATACTGATAGTTTTTATTCTAAATTCCTAATTAAGCCAATAAACATCACATGATCATCATTTTTTATGGCTTCCACTGAATGGCAATACTGTATGGAGAGTTTTGCCTGTTTTAAATTCCTAATTATCAATCAGTGATTTGGAAGAGAACCTTGGATCAAATGCATCTACCTGTTAATATTCTTTCTGAATTTATAATTAATTTAATAGTGCTAATTAAGTTGAATTAAATCCAGAAGAAAAAAACCCACTGGACATACTCTTAAATATTAAAAACTGTCTTGATCTCTATACCAAATAAAAGTCATTTAGTCAACTATTATTATGACTTATGCACATAAAACATATCTTTTTAATACTACTTTTTTGACTTCAGGCTTTTTTTTATTCCCTCTTTCTTTTATATTATAATATCTTCCCATTCTTCTAGTTTTTTTGTTTTCAAATCGTTTCTATACACCTATTTAATCATGTTGATTGGTGTTCAAAACCTTAAAAATCCAGAGTTTGGATATTAAAAAAGAAGTTAAAGATGGCTGCCAAATGTATTACCATTGGTTTTCATCTTTGAATCTAACCTCTCAATAATAAATCAAATACCAGAGAATACTTTAGAAATGGGAATAAAAATTGCATTATCATCTGGTAAGAAATGATAACTCAAGTTTAATATGGATAGGACTAGAAGAGCATAATATTTCTTGTTCATGGAAACTTGGAAATTATTTTGATAGTACATCACACATTTAAATTTACTTGCAGCAATTAAGCTATATATTATATAGTCATCCAAGCTAAGTCAGTAAATTGGTATCTATAATTTTTAGTTGAAATTAAAGATACCAGGAAAATAAGTATTGGTGACACAAATGTTGTTTTTATCAGAAAAAAAGCATTGATAAATAAAATATAAGAACCTCTTTTTTTTTTTTTGCCAGCAATTGAATATTTATATTTGAACAGAACTGGTTTGAAATTATCTTAACTAACTTATATCCAAGTTTGGATTTCCAAATATATATCTATATTAAGAATTGGATTTATGGTAAAATTTAATTTAATCATTTCAATCTCAATTTATATATATATCCCCCAGATGCTTAGCCCTGTACTTCAAAGCACAATTCTAAATATTATGGTTATGATGCATTAAGTTATTTAGGTTCAAAATGTTTTAAGTTTTTATAAGAAACAAAATCTCATTTAAAATTTTGATGAAGTCAATATACATATAATTATAAATTTTCCAGTAAAAATCACAATATTGTTTTTTTCTATTTCAGATAACTTTATATTTGGTAATTATTTAAACAATTTCATTATGGATGAGTTTCTAACTTCTCTTATTCTTGTGTTTTTTTTTTATATGCCTTTTCAGGCTTCATTCTTTTTTCTTTGGGATTATTCATTTGTTTTGTTTTTTATATGAATAAATTGATTTTCATTACATAGATATTTTATTGAGGTTTTTCAAGATCTTGACTGGATGTCTTCAATTTAGTGTTTGGAAGAGATTGAATAATTCGAAAGACAGTTAGTTAGCAAAACTGTAAAATATATCAGGTCCTTGGATGTCTCTTCAGTACTGTAGAATGTATAATAATTATTTGCACTTATCTGATTGTATTTGTTATTTTTCAGTTTCTTATATCAAAATCTTTGATTTGCTTACTACTGGCAATTCTCTTTTCATTTGGTAAGCCGTAGAGTTTGCAATCTCTCGCTAATAATCTATATTTTTATAATAAATCAGAACAAAAATCTCCTTAAATATCTGGCAATTACTTACATCATCTCTGTTCTTGATATAAAGAAATATCCCATATATTTTCTAGCTTCTTAATTTTAATAACTTAACCTTCTTGAGCTTTTTTTTAAAAATAGATAAGGAATTTTCCCTTGATTAAGCTGTTTATTAATTAATTATTTTTTTTTGTTTTTTTTGCAAAAAAAAAAGAAAAGAAGAAGAAAACAAAACCTGTGATGACATACAAATTTTATTTAATATTTTTCATATATAAATTTAGTTAATTGATAAATATGTTAATTTTAATGGTATCATAATTGAATATAATTTAATTACAAAGTTAAGATGCTTTGATACAGATTTAAATTCCAATTTAATAATAATAATTTTATTATTTAATATTTTACAATTTTGCTTAGATTTGAAAAATTAATTTAATAATACTTATTTTACCATATAACACTAAATTGTCCATTCACTTTACTACTGTTACACAATGCTTTATTTACCACCATTTTTTACTGATTGCTCCAGCAATCTTCTTCAGAACTTTATATCTCCTAGCCTCAACTGCAGTTGAACACTTATTTTAATGACAATGTTTGTCTCATCATTCCTTCCCATATTTTTATTTAGAGAACTTGAAAAAAATTATTTCTTCATTTTGGTGCATTATCAACCATATACATAACATCTGCAGTTAATATACATCATTTAACTCTTACACATTCTGTATTATAGCCATATTACCAACAATCACATTTTATTACTAACGTTTAAGCCTGGTTCAAATATCAATTATGCTAATTTCATTCATATACTGCTAACTATGAAATCAGTTCAACGTTTATACATTTTCATAAGATCAAAACTAATCATTACATGTTTGACAATCTTGAAGGACCATAATTCTATGTAAACATATTCATTCTATTAATTGTATCGTTAATCTTATACTAAAATCTATATGGGGTTTCATCTTCCTTTTTTTTTAATGATTTTTAAAAAGAGAGACTTCATGTTTTTTCTTTGATCTTATTTTCATTCTATTTATTTCATTTTTTTAATGTTTAGTTACTAACATCTATATTAATCCAGTAGTAGTGATGAACAATGATGTTCTTAACAGTTAATCTTAGTTATATTAAACAAGTAATCACTATTTCATACTGAGTAGAAGATAGCATTCATACACTATTCATTTATACTATTGTATATTGAAAATTTTATGAATATGCAGAATTATTTTTATCTGACCATTGAAAGACAATGTCAATTTGACATTACAAATGATAATAATAATGATGTAAATGACTTACTTGTTTTATGATGTAGTTGTAAATATAACACCAGAGTTCATTACAGCTTATGACATCATATAAAAAGAGATACTAACATTAATTTTTTTAGGAGCAGGGTAAATTTGAATAAAATACATTTAAGATTTTAAGATATTCTTTATATTGAAAACAGAATCAATTATTAATTAGTAATTCTCATTTGAAATAAATAAATAAAAATATTAAAGATGAGTTTTATGGTAACTATACAAGCCAATATTTAAACAGAAAATACATCCAAGCTGGTGTTTTAATTTGTTTAATTGAAATCTTGCATCTTTCCTTTTAACTTTTTTTTTTTTTACAGAGAAGTTTACTTTTTAAAAAAGATCAACATCTTGTTTGATTATAGCTCTACATTTGTATCTTAGCCACATTAGTATTGTTCTTTTGTATATTTTTGAGGTCATCTTTATAATGTAAATATGACCTGCTTCTTTCATGAAATACATTTGAGAGGAAGGTTTTTAACATATTGTGTTTTACCTGTGCTTACTTATGGAACTGAGGCTTTCTCACTTAATAGAAGAGCAACCAGATTTCATGCCATCTGATGAATTATGGAATGATGTATATTAGGAGTGTCAAAAAAAAATACATGGATAAGATATCAAATAGATATCATTGACATCATTGAAAGTATTAGGAGACTGAAATGGAGCTGGATTGAACATATGACTAGAGAATATGATAATAGATGAACAGTTAAAGTTTTAAATGGGATATCAAAAGATTGTAAAAACCTAAAAAGATATGAAAGGATGTTGGTATGTTGTGGAGAAGAGAGAGTATGGATTGGAAAACTGGATTAAACTTGGATATACCTTCATCCTGCAGTGCTTTAATAATAATTGAAAATGATGGTGATGATATGTATCTAAAATGTTCAAAAACCTTTTTTTATTTGAGCATTAAAAGTATTTTTTTTAAAAAATGAAATATTTAATATAGTTGGGCCATATTTCTAGAAGAGATGATAATAGATGGACAATTGAAATATTTATTTGGATTCCAAGAGATTGTAAAAGACTCAGAAAGAGACCACATGTGAGATGGATGGATGAAATAAGAAAGTGTACAGGTGTGATGTGGAGAAGAGAAGCTAAAGATCAGCGAGGATGAACTGAACTTGGAGAGACCTTCATCCTGCAGTGGATTGAATTATTAATGGTTGATGATGATGACTATCAGTGTAAATAAAAGATATAAAATCCCATAGTTTAATAATCAGTAATCTCAGATTCAAATTCAGAGGAGTGTTGAAAATTTTTTTAAGTAGTGGTAAATTGTGTTATAAATATTATTCATAGGCATATACCTGGATTATGGCTCAAAAGTTTAATAATTAAGCATATAAATAAAGTATATTTTATTCCAATATCTAGATAATAAGATATATCTGACAATTTGCAGCAGACTGCCATTAACATCTGCCTTATAAACATAATTTACTCTAGCATTTGAGTTATAGAATTATACACTTTAATCTTCTGATATTTAAAGCTTTAAACAGGTTTAGATATATTAGTGCTATCAATTTTATCTAATGTTACTTTTAATAGTCTTTTTAAATTTAATTTTTTTTATTATTGTGCTTAAATATTCTGATGAGTTGAACATTCATCACCAATCTATAGTAACAAAAAGATTACTACATTAAGATTTTAAAAAGATATATTACTCTTTAGACAGATTATTACTGTCTATAACATTGGTGATCAAATTCTATGATGCATAACTATTTTTTTTATATCAATAGATGCTACAATCTATTACCAGATAAAATTCATTTTAGTAAAAATAAATAAATCTAAAAATCAATGTAAACATGTCAATTCTAAGGCAGTAAGTAATTTGCTTATAAACTGATTATTTCTTATGTATGTAAATAAAGGGATTTATTTGAACTCAGGATTTTTCAGTCTATTCATCTTCCACTCCATCTCAAGTAACCAACACACATGTGTGTGTGGTCATGTGCATTGATTGCTGGAGATGGAGTGGAGGATGAATAGACTGAAAAATCCTGAGTTTGAATCCTTCTATTTATGTAAACATGTTAAGTTGTTTTCCTGAAAGCAGAAAGTGTTAACTAGGCACCAAGATCAGGCATTTCAGATTTAGTTTTCGGCTCTTTTGAAATAAAAAGGCTAAATAAAAATTGCTCTTATGATATCTAGAATAAACATATTTAGAAATATCAATGACATTAAAAGTTTAAATGGAAAAAAAGAGACTTAAAGTGTAAAACAAATTTAAAACATTTTTAAATCTTATTTTTGATAATAAATAAAAATAATTGGATGATATAGTCAAGAGTTCATGAAGAGTTCAAGCACTGGAAATGTTGAGGCTGAGCTGTAATCCATTGATTTTGGATTAAATAATCAAATAGTTTATTGCTCAGGAGTTTGGAAGAAGTTTGTGCACCGAAAGTGATAATACAAGAGCCATAATCTATTAAATTTGAACTCTAGAGTCTGCCATTCTATAAGAATGATAAACTGCACAGAACATTATCTATGACAATAAGAAAATCATTAATGAAATAAATTAATTGAATTGTATAACATCAAATTCAAACAAACTAACAATTACTATGTAAGACTAAGACACACAAAACAATACAAAATAATTTTATGAAATAATAAAAATATCCTAAGATGAGTAAATAAGCATATTAAACAGGCAAAACTCACGATATGTATTGCCACTCATTACAAGCTAGAGTAATCAATGGATGCCAGAAGGCTTGTGCATAAAATCCCCATCTAGTGCCTACTCATCCAATATCCTCAGACTAGTTTCTGGCTTGTTGTGGAACTTTGGATTGATTACTCTAGCTGGCAATGAGTGGTAATACATATAGTGAGTTTTGCCTGTTTAATAACAGTTAAAACAAGCATAAGAAATGGTGATCATGTGATGTTTATTGGCTTAAATAAGCATATTATGGTAATATGTTTATGTGTTGTTGTTTTTATATTTCAACTGAGTAACTTCCACATGCCACTTCATTATGTTTTATTCTACACATTAATATTGTCATAGAATGATGTAACAATTTATAATATCTATTTCTCCTTATTTTCAATTCATAAAAAAATTCTTTATTAATATTTGATTTTAAGCTATAAGTTTACAATATTATTAGCCTTATTACAGATATATATATTTTAAATACGATATGGATATCTTTTTTTTTTTGGACTTTATATTTCTTTTTTACATTGCATATAAATCCACAATTATCCTTAATTCTCATTGATGATACTAGAAAAAATCATTTTATAATAATGATCACTGCTCTGCACATGTAAATTTTTAGAAATTTTTTTTTAGTTAATTAATGGGAAAAAAATTTCCCATAAAAGAAATGATTTTTTTAGCATCTCAGTATTAAAATTTCACAAAATATTTTAATATCTTTATATTATTAAAATGAGATTAAAATGTTTAATTGAAAATAAAGTTACAAGAAGTACAAAATTAAATATAATATTTGCAATTCCATCATTAATGTGGACTTTGATATTCTTTAGATGGGAAAATTTCTAAAATTGAGTGTGTATAAAGAAGATGCAGACAATAGTAAATATTAATCCAAATATTTTAATTTATTCATATCTAAATACAAAGCTTCTCATAAACATGTCAAATGAAAACAAGATTAGAAGTTTTGAGCAACATTTGTTAAACTAGTAATTTCTCTAATATAAATTAATTTGAATTTACACAGAGGCAAAACTCTCCATATAGTAGCATCACTCAGTGCAAGCCAGAGTAATCAATGGATGCAGGAAGCTTTATGCATAAAATCCCTATCTAGTGCTTACTCATCCAATATCCACAGACTAGTTTTTAGTTTTGTGGAAAAACCTTTATGCATCCATTGATTACTTTGGCTTGCACTGAGTGGCACTACTGGTATTGAGAGTTTTGCCTTTGTGTAAACAGCTTGTGTAAGCATAAAAATAGTGATTATGTAGTGGTTTAATTCAAATTAATTATATTTTATTACCAGCTAAAGTTCTGAAAAATGATTTGATTTGAAGATTTATTAAGTTATTGCAAAAAAACAACAACAGTATGTTCAGTTTTATGAAAATATTAAATTAAATTTATATTCAACATTGCCACATTCATCAAGAATTTTGTTTTGGTTACATTAAATCTCTCAGAATTTTTATCAATTTTTAAGTTATTTTAAAAATGTCTGAAGTGGGGATAATTTAAATTTGATTTAATATATTTGTAAATTTTGTTGAAAATTTTTTATTTAAATTACAATATCTATTACATTTTTATATATTATAATTACGGGTTTAAGTTTGAAGTAAAAAAACCCACAATAATAAAATAATTCTTTTGATCAGTTTATTATGGACAAAAATCATTTCTCATTAAAAAAATTTTTTTGATTAATTCTGGAAATTTTGCAATAATTTACATTTTCTGAGAAGCAGATATTTCTAATAAAACAGAAGTTCTTTGTCATGATCATTATCATTTTCTATCATGTGATGCAAAACCTAAAGATTCATGGATCAGCTTAACTATTACTTTTAGCTCTGGATCATTATGGGAGACTTATTAACATCATCATTTTATAATATCCAAAACACGAGTCTCTTACTTCATAGTATTTATTGATGAATAATACAATGGTATATTTAAAAAAAAATATTTCATTATCTAAAAGCATGATTAGGATCTCAATCTTCATATACTGATGATGCTTAATGTGACATCTGTATTATATACTCTTTTTCTTGCATGACTTTTATTTTGAACAAAGGCTTCCACATGACCCACACCTCTCAGTGCCATCTTATATTGCTGGCCCACCTGATCACACACATGTTGAAAAGATAAATAATCACCAATACACATATTTCATGCTAAACTACCACTCATCAGTTGGTCCAGATTACCATCTCCACACATATATACAATCAGTACTTAGCTTTTATATTAAGATAGCCAATCTTCATACTTTAATGGACAGGCTTCAAACTACTCCAACTCACAACTCTTCAGCCTTCCATTTCATTGAAAATCTGATGATGGCATGTTCAAATCCCACATTAGTGCCAAGGTTGTCATCCTACCCTGAGAGGTGTGGGTCGTATAAAAGTCTGAGTTCGAATCCCACATATATAAATGCTGATGTAAGCCTGTACGATGTATTTAAACAAAGAATCAAATCCTTTTAATGGAATTATCATTGTGAATGTTCTGTTGTAAAAAAAAAAAAAAAAGCTTTTAAAAAAGTCTACACATAATATTGATTGAGAGTAAAAAAAAAAAAGGATATAGAAACGGACAGTCTTATATGCACACTATTTAAATATAAAAACAAATTTATTTGAAATGAGTTTTACATTTAGATTTGAATGTAATGAATATGTTTTTTAAAGATTATATAAATTTGTTTTGACTAGTTTTACATCTGGATGTAAGTAAACAGATTATGTTAATTTGAATTCATGCGAGAATTTAAATATAATAAATAAACTTTTTTAATATTTATTTACAATGTTTATCTGATCAACTAATAATCAAAATATATTAGTTGAACATTCTTATCTTAGAGCAACCAAATTATTTATATTTAATAATAATCATAATAAAAAAAGGAATAATAATAAACATAAGCGTAAAGGGGGGAAAACTGTTTTATTATACAAAGATTTGATAGAAAAATAAACATTTAATATTTGTTATATATATGTGCTAAGCTCTTTGCCCAAAGGAGGCAAAGTCACTAAATATTAAAGGCTTATGATAAGCAATAATACTTGATCATCATCATTACTTGCCATACTCTTAATACAAGCTAGTAATCCAATGGAAGATCTTCATTATAAACTAATGAGTTCTTATTTATTATATCAGCTTTTCCATAGAAATAATTCCATAAAATCAATAAAGAACATTATTAATCATAGAGTAAAATTAAGTAGATTAGATAGATAATAACAGAAGGACAAATAGATTCAGAATAAAATAGAGAGACCATTACTATGGATATACAAAATTCAGAGTTGTCAAGCGTTGGTGGCCTAGTGGTTAGCATAGCTGCCTTCCATGCAGCTAGCCCGGGTTCGCTTCCCGGTCAACGCATTTGACATATGAAAAAAAATAATAATTCAGAGTTGCTAAATGATCGTTATTTTATGTGATTCATCAGAATTATTAATACTGATTCTACTATTCCTGATGTAACACAAACCATATTTAAATGCTCATTGTTTGTATGGAAAATATAATTAAAAAAACAATGAAATACTGCTTTATTGATATGAGAAATTATAAACATTGTATTCGATTTTTTTTGTGTGTGATGTTTAACACTGCAGAGACAAAGGAAAATTTCTATTTAGTTGATCATGCTGACATTTAAAAAAAAATTATTTAAGGTAGAATCATTTCCAGTATCTTTAGTTTTAAAGACAGCTAACTGCTTTTACTACTAAAATAACGTGTGTGTGTTATAAAAGTAAAACATATTGCAAAAGATTTATCAACTGCTGCCAATCAATATAACAAAAACCAACTAAACCAAAAATAAAGTATGGGGTATTTGAATTTCATTCTTAAGTTTTCTTATCAGATATATACAGCATGAAAGTCATTGCCAATCTAATCACTATTAATGCCATATATAAATATTACAATAAATCAACACTAGTGTATTGTAAATACCGAACTTTAAGATGTAATTAAAGGGGATTTGAGCTCATATTTTCAAGCTTTCTTCAGCTATCAGCTATACACTCCCTCTGTGTATTTAAATGGACATATTAAGATCATATATATGAGGGGTCAGAGTGACTTAAGGTTAACATGGGTATGACAACAATATTGGCATCACCAAGGGTTTGGATATTCCATCATCAGGTTTTCAGTGTTATGGATGGCTGAAGAGTTGGAGGGAGGAGAAGAGTGAAGTCTGTCCATTAAGGTTTGAAGATTTAATATCTTAATATAATCTGAGCACTGATTATATATATGTGTGTAGAAGGTGATGATTTGGATCAAATGATGAGTGATGATTCAACATAAAATACATATATTGGAGATCATTTATCTTTTTCACATGTGTGTGGTCATGTGTATTGGTTATATAAGATGGAGTCAAAAGCTGAAGAAAGCTTGAAAGTCTGAGTTCAAATCCCCTTTAATTATATATAAATATTACATAAGTGGGACAATATTTTTCTGAAATATGGACCAATTTGAAAGTATTATGCAGGAATATAAAGCAATAAGCATTACAATTACCAAAATTAAGTTATGATCATTTACAGAAGTGTAATATTTAATATATGGCAAGTATATATATATATAATAAAAAGTATGTGACTTCATTTAATGATTGGTTTGCTTATAAAATAAATAAATACGTATGTTTTAGGCAAACAATTATTTATACAGGTAGAATAGTGTTAATTTATATACGTATTATTCAAAAATTATTATCATAAAAAATAAAGGTAACCTTTAACTATTTGCAATTAAAAATTAGTTTGTATAAATATTTACAAACAAATTTAAAAAAAAAAAAGACAACTAAATACAGAAAGTACTTATATATATATACAAAGCTGTAGATAATATTTAAATACAAGTATATTGTCTACACTGAGCTTAATGTAATTAAAAGAGATTTGAACTCGGACTTTCAAGCTTCCTACATCTATCCACTTCATCTTATATAACTGATACACATGATCATATACATTTAAAAAAAATTAATGATCTCCAGTTCATACATATTTCATGCTCGACAAGTACTCATCAGTTGATCCAGATCATCATCTCCCTCATGCATATATATATATAATTAGTGCTCAGTTTTTATTAAGATAGCAAATTTTCAATCTTTAATGGACAGGCCTCAATTTTCTTCACCCTTTAAATCTTCAACCACCCATATCACTGAAAATCTGATGATGGAATGCTCAAAGCCCTTGTTGATGCCAATATTATTGTCATATCCATGTTGGCTTTAAGTCATTCTGATCCCTCACATATAAGACATTAATATGTCCATTTAAATATATCCATCTTCTGTGTATTTAAATGAACAGATTAAGGTCATATATATGAGGAATCAGAATGACTTAAGGTCAACATTGTATGACAACAATATTGACATGAACATGGGTTTAAGCATTCCATCATCAGATTTTCAGTGTTATGAATGACTGAAGAGTTGGAGAAGATTGAAGCCTGTCCATGAAAGATTGAAAATTTGCTATCTTAATATAAACTTATGACTGATTATATATATATATGTGGGAGATGATGATCTAGACCAGGGGTCCCCAACCCTATGCCCGCGGGCACCATGGCGCCCGCAGACCATTTTATGTGTGCCCGCTGCTATCCGAACACGATAAAAAATTATTTATCTGATACAAATAAATTTAATTTTTGAATTTTTTTTATGAATTATTGTATTATATCGGAATCAAATTGTAGGGCATACTATACTTTTACAGCGTAAAAATATAAACGTCAATTATATGTTAAAATTTAATTTTTGAAATAAATATTTTTTTGTACATTATGTGTATTATTAACAATATCCAACTATAAATTTACATGTGATGTGATGTGATGAACTGTGGCTTCTCCGTAAACGAAGTCAAGAATATCTCAGCAATTATGTCCAGATAAAAAATAAATGGTGCCCGCCACCTAGCTGAAAAAATAAATGGTACCTGCCACCTGGCCAGTATTATGGAATGTGCTCTTAAGTGCAGAAAGGTTGGGGACCCCTGATCTAGACCAATTGATGAGTTCTTGTTCAGCATGAAATATGTATTGAAGATCTTTTATCTTTTTCACATGTAGGTGGTCATGTGTATCAGTTGTATAAAAAGCTCTAGATAGTAAAATTTATTTTCCTTTTATACTTTTTCAAAGTTTTGTAATGAGAAGATTAATATCTATTTTCTGAAATTTAAAAACTCACAAATCGGATTACTGGTATTTTACCTGTACATTGTATATATGTTATAAGAATATTCAAAAATGATTCTCAATAATAAATAAAAACTTTTAATTGTGTTTAGAGATAGAAGGAAATTTGGAAAAAGTTTTACCAGCTGATAAAGCTAAAAAAAAAACGACACAAAGAATGCACTAAACTAAAAAGTTTAAATGAAGAAAATATGTGCTACAAGTAACATACCCCTTCCCCTATGTTATATTTGTTCAGCAATACTGTTAGTGAATAAATATAAAGTCTGTATTTCAAGCAACACAACTCAAAAGAGCATTGCTAAAAAAAAAATGTAACATTTAGAGAGGTGTTTTGAAAATTTTGTATTTAAATTTTCAGCTAGTGATGTGCACTAGGATACTTCCAAATATAAATAATATTAATTCAAAAGAGAAAATCAATTCAAACAAGGAAAAAAATAAAATAAAAAGATGACTTTATAACAAATTCATAATATTTTACTTGCCAAAAAAAATTCTAACCAAAGTTTTTATTTTACTAAATAATCAATAATGTTTAATATAGATAGTATATTAGTACTCAACATTTAGTAAAATGCAATATGGTACAAAATTGGAATTACATTTAGATTAAGAGTAAGCTTGTGGTTAAGACCTGTAGAGGTCCCTACGTTTGCATTTTCAAGCCCACATGCTTAAAGGTTTATTGCCTTAGTAAATATTACTTACGTAATCAATGTGTTAAATAAATTTATAATTAATATATATAAAAAAGGAAGACATAAGAATTTGTGCAAACTTGTTTTAGAAAATTATGACACTTCATTTGAAATTAAAAAAATTGATAACACATAAAAAATAAATAAATAAAAAACCAAGTTGTATTATCATATTTATAAATTTTGTGATCAAAAAAGTTTGATAGAATACTGTATATATATATGCAACATATTAAAATATCAAGAAAATATATATTTATATAACAATAATATATATATATGTTCATTCAAATGTTTTCATGGGTTGGAGATGTAAAAAACATATTTTGTGGGTTCATCTGTGTAAGCTTTTAATTTAAAAACTCCAACATTTTGACTTGATCACACAAGCCCAGTTGAGGGCTTATGAGATCAAGTCGAAATGTTGGAGTTTTTAAATTAAAAGCTTACATGAATGAACCCACAAAATATATTTTTTATATAATATATATAAATCATATGACATTATTTTCCTAGAAACAAAATAATTAATAAAAAATTGTTTAGAGTGTTGTAATTGAGAAAAACTATATTAGATATTCTTAAAACTTATCCCACTGCATACACATCAATATATAATTAAAGATATCTGAAAGATAAGTGATCCTAAAAAGGATTTTGGGTTGAACCAGCACTCTTAAGTTGTCCAGGTCATATCCTCTCACATGTCTTCATCAAGTTCTTCAGTATTAACTAATATCAAATTGTTACAATTTAAATTATAAGGACCAAATTACTTGCAGTCACATATGTAACAACATCCACTTAAGATAAATATATTTATAATTATTATTGATCATTTATTAAGTTAGAAATTATCATGTTATTTTTAATTAAGACATAAACTTGAAATTTAATTAATATATCAATAGTAATAAAACTATTAATGTTTACTAAGTTTGAAATTTATATCTAGTCTAAAAATGTTATGAAAATCTCTAACTTAATAAAAAAATAATAATAATCATTAATGTATTTATCTGAAGTGGATATTGACAAATGTATGGTCCCAAGCAATTTTGCACTTGATTAAATTGTATTAAAAATATATATCAATTAATATTATAAAAATGTAATAGAAATTATTTAAGATTTATACAATTAAATTCAGTTCAAAATGAGAGGGGAAAAAAACTAAAATATATTAATGTGGTAAAGAAAAATACTTAAAAGAATTGGAAATTAATAGCAAAGAGATTAAAGTTCATATAGAAGATTATACAAGAGGGAGCTTAATCTCATACATGAGGTAGAATTGAGTGACAAGTAAAAGAAGTAACATTTCATTGACTTCTAAACAGATTGTCATCACAGAGCTATGGTTATTTTGAAGACTGAAGGTACTAAATTTGGATTAGATATTATTCAGTCTAATTATTGTTTTAATAAACTTTTGAGCTTGGAAAAGAGAAGGGAGAAATTATGTATGCTTTTCTATATTAGTAAGAAAACCAAGTCATATGTCATTCTATGAAAGCATATTTATTAAATTGTTTAAATTGTTAAAATTTTCTGTGCGTTTGTTTACACATATTTTATTAACATCAAATTTAAGATTTCTAATCTGTGACAGTCAGAGAATAATATTCAGTAATCTAAGCAAAATAATAAGTCAAAATTTTCTCAAAAACCAGCTAATCTAGTCAATGGGTATTATGACCAAAGTGTAGTAGGATCATCATCAAAGCTAATTTAATATTGCTTGACAATTTAATCCATGAGATCAGCATCCATTTTTTAGAATTTTGTAAAAATTTCATGGCATAGTAATTATGCCTAAGATCTGGAATTTGAATTCAGATAAAACTTGTAATTTTTAAAGTAAATTTAGATTTTTTTTTTAGTTTGTGGGTCCATCTATAATCAATATGTTACTCAGTAAATTATTGGTAGTAAACAGGTATCTAGCTATTATTAACCAGAGAGTTAAAAGTATTCTTTTTTTTTTTCTGCAAAAACAAAACAAAACAGGACAAACAAAAACAATATCATCATCAGAAAAATATATATTAAAAAGCCTTTAAAATATCATCTCCCCCATCCTTTTTTGAAATTCTATGTCTGCATTTAGTAAATGAAATTCATTCTCAAAATCTATAAAGAAACACAGAGAAAAAAATCTATTTTTATCATATTTTTAATAAACCTGTTAAGACTCTTAGATCACTATCTACACATTTTTTTTCCAGACTGTGAAGTGATGTAGCTATTCCTTGTTCAAAGTCACCTGCCAGGGATATTAACTGTTATAAAATTATGTATATCCAAAATTTGTAATCATTTGTTTCTACCCATTCTATCCCATTTATCAAAAATAGTTTTAATTTTTTTTCCCACTATTTTATTCTTAATTTCTATTATTTCTTATCCACTCTAAAAATAAAATAAAAATCAGTTAATTTTTATTTATAATTTATCCCCTCATTATACGTATATATTCCATATTTCATCATTTGTGCTCTATATTTATTGGAACAGCTAAATACTCAATATCTTCTATCACATTTTGTCTATTAAACTTTCTATCCTTGTCTTAAACAATCCTTTATTTCTAATATTATCATAAATACCAACTTCTATGTTGACCTTGCTTTGATATATTAATGTTTTTAACCATATTCTTTCCATTTACATGATTCCATTAAAAATTATTCTGGCAATTTGCTTCTTATTTATAAGCTGTATACTTTCAGAAACAATTTTTTTAATACTATATCAGAACCATGTATGCTTGAGTAATCAATAGACATTAAATAGTTTCATTGATATTAAACCATAATCTTCCAAACATTTATAATTTGCTCTTAGAATATTTTATATGAGAAGATATACATCCAATTTTATTTTACATTCACCCTTTATCTATCTCCCAATAGCACAATTTTCAATTCTTTCTGAATCTTATTCAAAACTGTCAACAGTTCATATAAGATATACTGCATTATTTCTATAAATGATGGTGTAGTCACTTTTGCATAAGGTTCTATTTAAATCACATCTATTATAAGTAAAGGAAAGCAATTTCTTAACAAATTCCATTTCTTTGTATGCTTTTATTATCAAATTATTTTCCTATTACAATGTATGTTTCATTTTATTACTATTTTTAATTCCTACGTTAACTTTTTCTATATTATTTTTTCACTTTCAATTCATCATTTTCTAATAGAAAATTTTACTACATAATTGAAACACATGAATAAAGACATCTGGAAAAAATATATGAATCACTAAAATACCTTTCTTGCTGAATGAGCACTGTTAAATTGGACCAGGCCATAACCTTCTCATGTGGCTTTATTATTTAGGTTTTGTATTTATCAATGTTAAATTGTTAGAACTTGATCCATAAGTATTTGACAACATTCAACTTTATATAAATACATGAATGAACGTTACTAATCATTTATTAAATTTCATCATTAAGTTGTCTTTATCAATATCACTTTATTACAATTTGACTTACAAAACCAAATTTGATATTGCTAGCTAAAAAAAATGCTAATAGCTTTATTGCTTGAGAGTGCATAAGAAGTTTGAGTGCTAGAACTGTGAGCACCAGAATTGATCTTGGGATCTCCTATTCCAAGCTGAACCCTCTACCAATTGCATCTGCCATTGAATCCAAATGATGAAAGCATGTGACTTGGGAAAGCTGAAGATTGTTAGTTTATCCAGAAAAGCATCTTGAGAGTTATATACATTTTTCAGATGTTTTAAGATATATCTAAAAACATTTCACATAAAAAATATTTGGATTAATAATACCATGTACTTGTGTTTAATAAGAATGTATATTGCAATGGTCAGACTGTAGATGTTTAAATAATTTAATTTTATATTAATTGATTAAGATGCCATCTGACATAAACATCAAAAAAATAGACACATTTTTTATACATATATATTTAAATAAGGTTTGAAATTTTTTTTTGTAAAATAATGATGATGACTACTACACAACCACTGTTTGCAATACCTGGATAGATCATGTCAAACAAGTTATTCAAGTTATTCCCGATGTAATGGACATGGATTATATATGCAGTCCAGACAGTATTACATATAAAGAATTTTAAAATAGACCTTTAAGTTAAAATACTAATAATTATATTCCATTCAGCTTTTTTTAAACACATTATTTAAACAAATAACAATAATAGTTTATTATAAAATATTATAATTATCAGACAAAATATAATGTTCTTTTCCTTAAATAAGCCATTTCTCCAATTTTATTATTATTATTTTACTTCATCGAACAGTGGAAAACAATAGTTACTTATAAAGTATCCAAGATTTATTTTGATTAATTAAATCTTATAATACAATTTATTATTATTATTTACTTGATCTAGCATACTTGCCATAGAGTAAATCCATGATTTTTAATACACACCAAATATAATCATATATATGGCTGAATTTCAACAAATATAATAAATTTATTTATAAGCTTCACAGCATAGTCATACATTTTATATCTACTATGGGATGATTATAACTAATACACCTTTCTTACCATAATAACTTTATGGAATGACCAATTTATGCCCAAATCCTGATTTAACAATAAACAAATTATGTGAAGTGATTTTTTGAATCTGACTCCAATTTACTAAAGAAAAAATTATGAATAAACTCACTATATAGATATAGTATACAATAATTAATTAACAGTGACTTAACAATTTCATGTATATTGTAACCCGGACCCTCGTCTATATATCTGCGGACACTAGTTCTCCTTCTGGCTTTCTATTGACGATTCCCCTTTTACGAACCCGCTGTGTTCTGTCGTCCGGGGTTACATAATGTTTTGTGAAAATAGTTTCAAACACATATACACGTACGTTTTATTTGTTTCATACCTAGATTCAGATTGAATCCGAGTAATAGGCACCAGGAGAACCTTTTTCAAGCTCGCCACGCACGTGCACACGCTCACTCAACTATATCACAGAACATGCCCAAGCATCGCTCCAGCGGACAGCAAGAAATGAACACAGCCACTATTTCCGAACTATATCGCTCATTACTCTTAACACACTATTGACATGCCTTTATCATGGTTAGGCCCGCCCTATATCCCCCAGAATAAATCTCCCAAAACTTAACCTTAACCTAAGAACGGTCGACAATTATAAATGCTATAAATATACTTAACGCTTAACTAACATATTAAATGCACCCATTCAAATTATATAAAATAGATCACTCCCGCACTCATTCAACATTGGTTAAATAAATTTGAAATTCCAAGCGATCAATAAAAGAAACATTAATTAAGTGAATGATTTATTTGTAAACTGGGTAAATAAAATTATTATGCAGATATATAATTTAGTAAGTCTAGATAACACAATTACGGAAGCGAATATTAACTTACATAGATCTTTGCTGAGTATTAATTGTACATATTATACTGGTTGAGTTCTTTAGTGGTTCGGTTGGTCATTAGCAATTTAATCATTTTATACTTAATGTTTGTAAATCGTTCTCCACTTTAAAGTATTTATCTGGTGCATGAATGTGTAAGCAAATGTTAAAATAACTACCTGTGGGACGAGAAGACTGTAATGGGATCCTGAGCGATATTTTATTAATTCCGCATGTCGGTTCTGGGTGAGGCTTCCAGGGTGTGTGTGGTCCTTGGGTTCATTTCTCCGAGGTTGAGAGCATTCTAGGACGATCAGCAGTGCCAGGTGCGAAGGTTCGGCGGCCAAGCCGCGAATTTTGGATTCAGCAACGCATTTCGGCTACGATATTACACAAGTGTAGGTTAGGAAGTCCAAGTACTTAATCGGAAGCTCCGCAAAAAAAATTAATAATACGTTCCGCTACAATTCAACTTGATTTCGCCTTCAACAACTTTCAATTTAGTCTCCTTTTTCGGTTCCGTCTTGCCTTTTTCTTCTCTCCTCTTTCCCGCCGTGACACCTTGAATTTTTCCTCCAATCTCTATCATGCACTCATAAGTCATTAGTTCTTATTTGCTAATCAAGGATCCTCTTTATTTAATAGTTTCTGTGACATTTGCACCATGTGGGAATTTAATTTAGTTTTTCCATTTTTCTTACATATTGTTTTAGCCGGAGTCAGAAGTCTAAGTAATACAATAGCAGTGTACACTTTTTATCACCTCTGCTTCTAAATTTGGATTGTTATCTAGACTTTACCAACATACATCCTGCTTATTGTTTCAACTTCTCTAAATTTAACTCTACTAATTGCCCCCCATTCAAAATATCTTAGATCGCTTGGAATTTTTTCTACCTATTACAGATTAATTAATTTACTTATTTTTTTTTCCTTCCCTTTTGTTCAAAATGATTTAATAAATTTTCTAATTTGTTCTTGAACATTCCCTGTTTCTTTTAAAACGAAATGACAAAAAAAACAAACTTGACCAATAATGATTATACTAAATTAATTCCTCAAAAAATAAAAACTCTTTTAATTTTATTTCAATAAATCTGACAGGTACTCATGTATAGCTGCGATCTGCTTTAGATACGGCTGTTTCTTGTTTATTCTTAAAACAAGACCCGTTGGGGGAAAGTTTGCCCCCCCCATTTTATTACCCACAAATATATAAAACTTTCCTAGGTTCCCCCCCTAAACAACCACTCATTACAATATAATAAATTCTAACATACCTAAAACCTAATTCACAGCAGTCAATATGAATGTTCACATATGTACAAATGGATTCGATCGAATTTCCAAACAAACTGTTAACTTAAAGTACTAATAATTATTTTCCATTCATCTTTTTTAACACTTAGACACATTAAATATTTTACAAGCATACACATTTGTGTTTACTTTTTAAAAAAGGTTAACAAATCATAACATCATATATATAGCAAAAACAAGATTGAGAATTTTTTTTTTTATAAAAATCTTTTTTTTTTTTTTAATCTTAGTTGCTTTAAAATGTAACTAACTTTTTTAAAAAAATAAAATAAAACTATTGCAATCTGCTTTAATCAATCAATAGTATAAAATATAATTTGTTAGAATTAAATACATATTCAAATAAAACTTAAAATAGTTCATATGTTAGGATAAGAGTCTAAATAGCTTTTTTAAAACTTATGAAGTAAAAGTTCTGAAGATGTAATCCTGTATAGTCATTGAGGTGACATATATTAAATTTTTATGTCAATAATCAGTTCTTCAAAAAGGCTGTGATACATCTTGCATATAAACATCCTACATCGATCAATGATGTCCATTTTAATATTTTCATTAAATGACAGTTTTTTCATTCAGAATTTTTTTTTCTTGAAGTGATATTCTAATCTTGTTTTTGCCTCATAGTGAAAATTAAAATGATCTTCTAAAATTAAAATCAAACATACAGGAATGAAATATCACTTTACATTTATTTCCTCACTTGGAATTTTATTTTCATGATGATAGTCAGCTTTCTAATTAGTTTTTCACAAAGGCTCTAAAATATCTTGCACATGCACAAGCATTATCAATCAATAGTACTAATCACAGAGGCAAAACTCTCCATACAGTAGTGCCACTCAGTGGCTATTGTATGGAGAGTTTTGGCTCTGTGAAAAATAGATTGTGTAAGCCTAAAGAATGCTGATCATGTGATGTTTGATGGTTTAACAGTACTAATCTGAGTATTTTTATTCATTGATAATTTTAAGCTTATCATTTGTATTTTTTTAAGACAATGTTAATCAGTTTTTTTACTCAGATTTATATGAATATGACCAAAATTACTATACACATGTAGCTTAGTAAATAAAATATAATATTAAGTATAATATATTTTCATTGCTAAAAATACAAACAAATGGTGAAAGCAATTTACATTAATAATCTAAGCTTTATAAATGGAAAAAGTGTTTATTGTATATATTTGCACTTGCTCAATAAATCTTAATTTAGTGAAAGAAGTGAATGTTGTATTATACTTTTCTATTGTATCAGATCTTGCTAAATATAAATTTGACACTGCAAAAAAGAGATGTTTGCTACTAAGTTAAAAAAACAACTTAATTCCACTATGTATATTCATGTCATTACATCTGCTACTAATAAAGGATTGTTAATGTGATAAAAGAACATTGGATGAATTGTTCATTAACATGCAATTTCCAGTATATTGCTTGTGCTAGCTTTTACATCTGAGTTTGGCTGAGCTATCAGTTGAGTTTATTTGAAGGAAAATTTAATGTGTGTGTATATATATATGTATGTGTGTGTGAATATTGAATCCTTTATATTTGTGAACATTGCAGAACTCATATTCAAGACATCATGGGAGGATGCTAAAAATTTTCCTAATTCTGGGCCTAGACTTGCCATTATAGATCTCTTTCAAATTTTTAAGCAGGACATTGTCTGATTTTGTGAGATTAAGAAGAAAAAAAATAATGAGGCAATTAATTTTGGAAGTCAGTATGAACTTTATTACAAAGGCATAAAAATTGGAAGCATAGTGAAATGGGATTAATCATAGATAAAAGGAAGAAGAATGGCATTGTGAAGATTAATGGTATATCTGAAAGAATAGTAAGATTGGTATTTTAACTTAATATAAAATATCAAACAGATAATTTATGTTTCAGTAAGTTCTTATTGAGATGAAGAATAAATTTTTATTTAGATGTACAGAATGCTTTTAATCTTAAAACAATTATAAATACTTTAATCCTAGAACTGGAAAACCATCATTTTATGGATAAATTTGGATACAGACATAAAAATGAGAGAGAATATAGACTTATTGAAATTGAGAAAAAAAGGAAAACTGTATACTATGAATTCCTTCTTGGATACAAATATTAAGGTGAAATGAACAAAGAAGCATTGGAAATATAGAAGAATTAGGTTATATTTTGACCAGAAATTATATGCCTCCAGACTGCAATGCTTAATAAGATGTGAAAAATATGTATTAATGCAAAGTTATAGAAAGAAAAGATATTCAGAAAGACAATATTAATAGGTGATATCTCTAAAATTCAGAAACAGTTCTATAAATTTAAGCTACAACTTGAAAATCTTTTTAAAATACATTATTAACAAACTTTGACCATCACTCAGACTTGAATGAAATCAATAAGATACTCTACTAAGAACTGTTATACAAATAACTGGTTCCAAAAAAAACAACACAGTAATTCACCATTAAATATTTAACTTAAACAAAGCAATGTAAGGGGGGGGGGGGGGAAGGAAGGAATAAAAAAAATGTAAAAATAATCTATTTAGAAATTTGAATAATTAAAAATCTAAAAAATGATAAAGATTATTTTAGTAACAAGAAGAAAAGATGTCATTGTTACTAAAGTGAAATAATATATTTCCAATGAATACAACTGTCTCTTTTTTAAAAAAAATATCCAATTTTTTAAATGTAATGATAAAATAAACAATTAAATTTATAAAGTATGGAAAAGTTTCAGGGAGTGGTGAATTTTAGGTATTGTTTAAAAAGTAGATGAATATATAAAAAAGATTGTTGACAAGGCTATATAACAAATGTCTAAATAATAAAGATATGAATGATTTATAATCAATGTGAAAAGGAAAATATTAAAAATTACTAACCTAACAGTCTTTCATTAGTTTTATACAAAATCTTTACTCATCCACAAAAAGTTTGAATTCAAAGCAACTAAAAGAGAAAAGCTGGATTTAAAAGTAGTTATAATATAACATTTATATAAGTGTAAAGAGAAATTATATATATATATAAAGAGTATCAGTCATTATATAAAAAGGGAATGATTGAAGCTTTGGAATTTCAAGATATAGATCCAGAATATTATCAAATTCTGAAGAATATCATAACATTAGGCAGATTAATATTAATTTTTATATCTTTAAAACTTTTTTCAGTAGTTTCAAGGGAAGTAATTTACAAATTACAATGGAAATCTAAAGAATTACAAATAAATTAAAATTATTCCACCCTATAGTTTTGCTGATGATTTTGTTATTGTTATGAGAATGCTCCAAAACTTTTAGAAAAATTACAAGAATTATGAGATAAAAGCAACAAAATAAAATTAATGATAGATACTCAAAAGCCTACAAAAATATCCAGTAACTTTTCAAAAAAATAATTAAATACGAATTCATAATATTGAATTCAAATAATTTTTAATACCTATAAATTCTATGGCTGGATTATTAATGCAATTGAAATCACAATGGATGAAATTATTCATAGAATAAAACACAGATAGAGTGCTTAAGCTAGTAATAATTTAAAATTAAAAAGAAATATGTTTATGAGTTTAAAAAGAAAGGTTTTTGATAGATGTGTTTTACTAATAAATACTTATGGATATAAAACGTGGACACTTAATAATAAATTATTATAGAAAATTCAAATTACCAAGAAAATATGGAGAGAAAAGGAAATGATATTACTAACCTTATTAAAAAAATTCAAAGGATAAATAAATTTGAATTCAACATGTCTTTAAAAAATATGATAATAGATAATGAATTGAAGGATTAAAGTGGATTGTAAAAGACTTAGAAAAAGATCATGTGCAAATTAGGTGAATGAGTTACCTGGTGTGATGTGGAGAAAAAAATTATGGATTATAATCTCTGGATTAAAGTTTAAAAATTCTTAATTCTTTAGTAGATTGATAATGGCTGAAAATGATAGTATAAATTTAGATGGTGCATAGTAGAATATTTGCCTATAACTTGAGATCAAACAGGATTTTTTTTCATACAGATAATCCCATAACTAACCCAGTTAACTCCTCTGGATTAAAGTTTAAGAGATTTTAATTCTTTACTGGATTAATAATAGTTAAAAATGATGGTATATATTTGTACTATAGCCTCTGAATTAAAATTTAAGAATTCTTAATCCTTTAGTAGATTGATCATGGCTTCCTATGACTTGAGATCAAAAAGTTTTTTCTTGCAGATGAGCCCATAACTAACTCAGTGAGTCAGTAAATGAATATTCATCTACTCTTAGTTATAGGATAAAATAAGAATGGAAACTAATCAAATTTTCATCAATCAATAACTATTGCAAGAAAAACTCAATATTCTCCCACAAAGATTAAATGCAAGATAGAGGACAGTTTTGTAAATTAGTCTTAGGTTCATTTATTCAATTCTCTGAGTGGGCTAGAATTTAGGAATATATTCAAAATTGTAGGTTCCTAAACCCATAAAAACTGAATGTCACATTGATTATTTGAATGGAATTATTGTGCTTCTTCTGTCATTTTCATACCCAAACATCACATAAGCAAGAGACATAAATAATTTCCCAAATAAACGCATACCGCATAAGCGTAGAGCAAACTGCTTGACCTTCCTGGAACCGAATGTTCTAAGCTTCTAATAAAGCATATGTATATAATGTATAACCAGAATTATTGATATTATATTAAACTCTTAACATTTTTTTAAAATAAATAAACTGTGAACAAATCTATATTTTACAGTTAGTACTGAGGTTGAGTTAATTCTAAATTCATTAAAGTTTCTAATAAAAGCAAGTATTGAATCTGATCTTCGCATTAATATCTATAAATTTAAAATATCGATTAAAAAAATTACCTCAATAATGGAAGAGGCTTTCGTAGGATATCTGATTATTAGTCTCTATTTTTTTCACAGAATCTTCATTAACATACTAAGTACTATATTGATCAAAAATAAATAATTGCATTTAAAAAAAAATCTTACCTGCTGTTTGAAAACCAATCACTGAATAAGTATTTAAAACTTCAATTAATATGAGTAGGGCTCCAAATAAATCAGCTATGAAAATCATTCCTTGGAATATTAGGTAATCATCAAGACAGATTTTAAACAATAGCCATAATAAAGATCGAATTTAATTTTTAAGATATCTTATGAATCTATATAAGTTTTACTGCATGTTAAGTTTTAAGAATGCAATGTAGTTCTTCTTACGAGAAATATTGTAATTAAGGGTCTGTCTCCTAATTTATTCAGATGTTGATAAAACTTTTGGCCAGCCGTTAACTACACTATGTTAATGATCCCTAGAAGGAAAAACATTTTAAAATGTGCGCTTTATCAATAAATTGATGAACGGTGTTATGGTGTTCTGATTTAGAATAACTAGTAGAGAAGTACTCTGAACGAAAATTACCAAATAAAAGTCAGGCGGAAAATTAATCTGAAAATACTATAAATATTATTAATACATTTTTGTTAGTCTCTCTTTTATTACTCCTTTTCTCATTTATAAAATCCACGTAAATAAATTGTCAATTAAATTTTTTAAACTTTTAATTAAAAAAAATCTAAATTTCATTATTATATAAAGAACATTTTTTTTACCTCCTCCGCAATATTGTTCCCTTAAATGAGACTCTTCCGTTATCCTGTCAGGAAAAAATTATAAAACATAATTTTACTCACTTAGCAACTAGAAATAAAATCAGCTTTATCTGTTTAAATTTGACCGAATACATATGTATGATCTTTTTAAAGAAAGGTGATCCAGATGACAGGATAACATTATAAACACTATAGTTTGCCATTGCGTGATGCACACTTAAGACAGTTTATCACCGCACGTTTAAAGATATCTTTTATAATAATGGAATAATTCACTACGATTTACATGTGCGTATATTTAATTTATTAAATCAATTTATAATTCTAAGACAGAATGTAACTTGCGTATACTGATTGATTGTTCCTTATATATGTAAGTAGAGAGATTTGAACTCGGGATATTTCACTTTATTCGTTCTCCACTCCATGTCTAGCAACCAATACACATGTCCACACATATGCGAAAAAGACACATGAACCCCAATATACATATTTCGAGCAAAACCAGCACTTATCAATTGACCAGATCATAATCTCCCATAATAACTTTCTTAAATATAAACTGAGTACTGATTGTATATATGTGTGGGAGATTATTATCTAGCCCATCTGATGAGTGCTGATCATGCACAAAACATGTATATTGGGGATCATATATCTTTTTCACATGTGTGTGGTCATGTGTATCGGTTGCTTGATATGGAGTGGAAGATGAATAGACGGAAAAATCCTGAGTTCAAATACTTCTTATTATTATTATTTAATAATAATAATTTATGGTATTAGGGGTGGTTGAGATTGGTTAGCTGTGCTATCTGTATTATTGGTGGCTTTTATCTCTTTGCTTGTGTTTCTATCAATGACATTGTCACTGATTTGATCTATCTCTTGGGCTGGATGTGCTGTCGTAATTTCTTGTATCCTTTTGCTTGATATCTGATCTCCATTTATTTTCTTGATTGATAGGTTTAGAAGTTTTTCACTTACAGTCATATCTTTGTCTATATTGTCCTAGAATTGGTCCTGGTTTTCTGGCTTTTGGCTCTTGTTTTCTTCATCATCAGGTGATATCATTGCTTGCTTTGAGATTTTTGTTACTTGATGTTGGATTGTGTTTGCCTAGTTTTCCATGTTTGTCTTGAGTCACAATTGATTGCCAGATGCCATGTTCTCCATATGGCCTTAGTCCTCTTATGTGGAGGGTTAGTATTGCGTGTTGATCGATAATCTGCATTGGGATATTTTCTGGTATTATCATTTAATTTAATTTTAAAATGGAAACTATTGCTGTATACTAGGGTTGGTATATCATTTAGGTATATTGGCTTTAAGTAAATTGCTTTCTCAAATGGTTGAATTAAATTTTGAAAGTCTTGGATGCTGTATCTGAAATATGTATTTTTGATGATGCCAGTGATATAGTTTTGTAGATTTTTATTGATAGTTATCAGGGCATAGCTTCCCAGCATTTTGATCTTAGTTTGGAACCTAGCTCTCTAATATTCGTCAAAGAATTGTATCGCTAGATATCTCGAGTTGGGGTGTTCTCTGATGCTTGAGATCGTATCCCATATTGCATTCACAGTTAGCATTTCATATAATAATTCTCTGGGGAATTTATATAGGGTGAGGTTTTTGTATGTAGCCACTAGTACAGTTGATTTTGGCAAGAAGAATTTCTTAAAGGTGTTAAACAGTTTCTTTGGAATCATGTTATTGAAGTTGGTATTGATTATTTGCAATTCTTCTTGAGTCCAAGTTATTGATGGGGGCTCTAGATTGTCAATACTTTCCAATATTTAAATCATTGGTATCTGTTTGATTTACTCTTCTGAATTTCACAGCATGTGAGGAGGTTGAGTTATTTCATTATTGCTTGGTTGGTGATTTAATTTTGCAGTATTTGCAAATGTTTTGGGAGTATTGCTTATGCTTGGTTTATTATTAATTATTTTGGCACTATTTAGATTGTTGCTTTTTTGTGCTGATGCCATGGTTTTCCTTGTGATTTCAAAATTTATTATTATTATTAATATTATTATTATTATTATTATTATTGTTATTATTATTATTATTATTATTATTATTATTATTAGTAGTAGTAGTAGTAGTAGTAGTAGTAGTAGTAGTAGTATTAGATTGTTGCTTTTTTGTGCTGATGCCATGGTTTTCCTTGTGATTTCAAAATTTATTATTATTATTAATATTATTATTATTATTATTATTATTAGTAGTAGTAGTAGTAGTAGTATTGCTATTACTATTGTTATTATTATTATTTACTGCAGCCATCAAATTTATAAACTAGCTATGGTGAGATAAGATCTAATCATCTTAAACATGGTAATGTGACAGTGGTAATCACAGTAAAATAGTAACATAATTGGCAATTAAGCTTAAAATAGTTAAAATGACCCTCAATA
Organism: Epiperipatus broadwayi; assembly: GCA_028023455.1. Taxonomy (NCBI): domain Eukaryota; kingdom Metazoa; phylum Onychophora; class Udeonychophora; order Euonychophora; family Peripatidae; genus Epiperipatus; species Epiperipatus broadwayi. Next base: position 556,409 of record JAQFVV010000008.1, on the reverse strand, counting down.
AATAATAACAACAGCCAATGACTTCTTACTATGTCACTTCAATAACAGCTTTTAAAAAGTTGATTATTGAACTACAGTTTAGCAGCTATATAGTAATATTTGAATTAGTATACAGAAATGTCTTTAAATCCTACAACTCTGATATCTCCAAAGACAGTTTTGTTTAGCTGATATTTATATCTTGAAGCCAGCTTTTATCTTGATCAGAGCTGAATGATTTCTGATTCTAGGAACTCTGATGGCTACTATGCCAGCTTTTGATTAATCTGATCCAGATGATTTCAAATTCATGTAGTTCTTTTGAGTCTTCTCTTGTACTTATAGATTTCAAATTGAGATTTTTACTTGAGTTGATAAACTATTGAAATTAAGAATCTTTTTTTTTTTTTAAAGTAGAGTTCTGATGGAAATTAATGTACCCCCCCCTTTGAAAACAATGAATATATATAGTAAGCTTCTCCAGAGTTTTCACTGATACTGAAATATTTTATTCTTAGAAGTGATGGTTTGCATAATTGATGTACATTACTGTTCCAGTCTTTCTATTATGCAATTATCTTTTGAATAATTATGTGATGTGATGCACTGTGGCTTCTCCTTTCTTGGAGTCAGAAATCTCTTAGCCACTATGCCCAGAGAAACCTGTTAGCCAACAGCCTAAGTTTCCCCTATATTCTTCTCTATCTTTCTCTATTACATTTCTGCAACATAATCTTTGTCAACTCTATGGCCTTCACATTTAAATCCCCTTATCTTTTCCAAAACCCGGCATAAAAACCAAGAAACAATTTTCAGTATAATCAGTTTGTTTATATTTATTATCCCACAACTTCATTAATGGTACTCTTTCTGTTTGTAGGCATTAACATTCAATTAACAAATGCCTAATATTATCTATGCTTTCCTTACATAACTTGCAGACTGAATCACTCATATTTTTCCTACTTATATGTATATTCCTTTGTTGCTAACAATCCTGTCCAAACCTTAAACAATAAATTACTTTCCTTGCTATTATCATAAATTAACTCACACCCAATATTCTTCTGCTGAAATCACTATATGTGCCACCAAGTGCAAGCCTTCATAATCAATGGATGCAGAAAAATGCTTCTCTTATTAACAGCCTGTGTAAGCATATAAAATGGTGATCAAATGATGTTTTGATGGTTTTATATAGAATAATTTGACTATACTACATATTACAGATCACAATAGCTAATAAACATACTTAAGTTAAGACATTCAATGAGTAATAGGACTAATTTCTTCACCTACAATGAATCAGTGTTTCTACTATGACCCATGCATTTTATTAATTTAAAACATTTTAAAATAAGTTTATTCTTGCTTGTTAAAAAAAATTCAAATCAAGAGCAACTTAAATATTTTTAGTAGCAATGGATAATTATCTGAATAAATAACAGAATTATCCTAATCAATTCTTTAAAGAGTATGCTTTGGGTGACCAATAATATAACAAAAAAATCAATCAATTCCACCAGATCTTACTGTACATTTTTATATTTTTATGATGTTAATATTTTTAAATAATTAAAAAATTATTTTGACAAAAAAAAATTTGATGTAATTTTTTTTTTAAAATTCATATTGCTGTAATCTGTGATTAAAACATAGCAGACTTTCTGTTATTCCTTTCTCACTATTATTACATTTGATATTTAATATAAGAATTTGGTCTAAATTTTAGTTGTTTTTTCTGCTCTGCTACTTATAAATGTTGATCAGTATATACATTTCATTGTAAGTATTTAAGATTTATAAGCTGCCTATAGTTATTACAAAACTAAGGAAACCATAACATATAGATACGGAACTAATTTCAACACTATATGACTATACAAGCAAGTTAGCTTAGATTAAAAACATTTATATGCTTTTTAATTTGGGCTGATAACATGATAATTTAAAAGAGAGATAAATAATTTTTGCTAAAAGGAAAGTGCATTAGATCTTAAAGATCCAAGTGCACTATCCAAGATCCAAAGTTCCTCACTGATGAAAGCCATAAGCTTGAAATTGGTTTGGGGGATAATGGACTGGACAGCACAGGATGTGAATTTATAAAGCATTACTATATATCATATGTTATTTACTAATTCTTATAGTAAATGATATAGACATGATGAAAAAAAAAGTATGCTGCTAAAACAGCATTATGTATGTTAGAGTCATGTGATAGAATCATGTCATAATTTGTTGGTTTATTAAAATATAATATCATAGGAAATACTTTCGTATTCTTTATTACTATATAATTCTTTATAGAAATCTACACATTTCATGACACTCTCTCTTTTTTTAGTAATATATCTATTTTTTATTTCTATTACAGAAAAGTTTTTTACCAATAGCAAGATATTCTGTTACACGTAACACATTTATTCCAAGGTATTTAAAGTTAAACCATCAAACATCATATGATCATTATTCAATTATACAAGCTAACAAGCTTAGCTTGAAAACATTATTGTGCTTTCATTTTAGACTGAAAGCTTTATAGTTAGCTAAAAAAGTAAAAGGTGGCTGCTGGAGAAATGCATTAGATCCTAAGCTCTAGGTGCAGTGCTCTCAGATCCAAGGTTCCTCACTGATAAAAGCCACAAATTAAAAACTAGTCTGGGGATATTGGATGAGTAGTCACTAGATAGAGATTTTATGTACAAACCTTCTTGCATCTATTGATTATTCGGGCTTGCACTGAGTGGCACTAATGTATGGAGAGTTTTGCCTCTGTGGAAAAAAAGGCTATTTAAAGTCTAGATATTCAATTCTTATTAATGGATCATTTTTATATATTTTATTATCCATTCTCTTTTTTGTATATTGTCTTGCTGCAGTATTTTTAATTGCTGCTATTTTGCATCAGTTTTTATTGTCACAATTCTTAATGAGTATCAGTTATATTTTTAGTGATTTTATTCAAATCTGAACCATCTTCAAAATATGTTAATATTTTAAATAATATTTATTTTATAAAGCGCAGACGGTATTGAAATTAAACTGAGGGAGTGCAAACCTCTCAAGCGCTTATAACTATTAACAGCCAATCAGATCATAAGCACTGAGACAGAGAATTTAACAAGAAAAGGGTGGTTCCACCCTCTTCTTTACTTGTCTTTCTATATATCCAAGCCAGTCTAAAATACTTAGATCTGAATTTGAACTCAGTGAGTTGAGTGTGAAGATATTTAAGATTCACGCTTTCAGATCTAAGTACTTTAGACTGGCTTGGATATATAGAAAGACAAGTAAAGAAGAGGGTGGAACACCCTTTTCTTGTTAAATTCTCTGTCTCAGTACTTATGATCTGATTGGCTGTTAATAGTTATAAGCGCTTGAGAGGTTTGCACTCTCTCAGTTTAATTTTAATATTTTAAAATGATTGCAAGTTCTAACATAAATTCTTTCAAATGTTTCTGGAAGTTAGGAATATCATCTGTGAATACTGTTTTTCTTAATAATTTGTCTTTCTAGTTTGCATTAATATGTATTATACATTTCATTAATTGATGATTACATCCTATGTTAAATCTATGAAAAATATTCCAGTCTTGATATACATATTTTCTATTAGTCAAAATATAAATTTATTCTGTTATGTCTTCATTTGAATGTCTTTATATCTATTTCTGTTTAACATTTTTCTAAATAATAATAATAATAATAATAATAATAATAATAATAATAATAATAATAATAATAATAATAATAATAATAATAATAATAATAATAATAATAATAATAATAATAATAATAATAATAATAATAATAATAATAATAATAATAATAATAATAATAATAATAATAATAATAATAATAATAATAATAATAATAATAATAATAATAATAATAATAATAATAATAATAATAATAATAATAATAATAATAATAATAATAATAATAATAATAATAATAATAATAATAATAATAATAATAATAATAATAATAATAATAATAATAATAATAATAATAATAATAATAATAATAATAATAATAATAATAATAATAATAATAATAATAATAATAATAATAATAATAATAATAATAATAATAATAATAATAATAATAATAATAATAATAATAATAATAATAATAATAATAATAATAATAATAATAATAATAATAATAATAATAATAATAATAATATAGGTTTTTTCCCTGCAATGTTTACAAATTTGTGTCCTCTCTCATTTCTATTACAATAACTAAATTTATTCACAATACATTCATCTTGCAATTATTTACCAATTCTAGCATTAAAATATTCTATAATAATTTTAAAATGCTGTTTGTTTTTTTCAAAAATTTTTTTAACATCCATATAAAATCTTTTACTTCTTCACCACGAGACTTTGTTAGAGCATAAACCTGAATTATCTTCCTTTGGTATCTTCTATTAAGATGAATAATTAAACTTGACATTCTGTCTGATATACCATCAATCTTCCACAATGTTGTTTTTTCATTTTTTATTTATAATAAATCTATGACTGTTGTGTCTCCAATTTTTGTGTCTTTAAAACAGGCAAAACTCACTATACGTATTGCCACACACAACAAGCTAGAGTAATCAATGGATGCCAAAAGGCTTGTGCATAAAATCCCCATCTAGTGCCTACTCATCCAATATCCCCAGACTAGTTTCTGGTTTGTGGCCTTTGTCAGTGAGAAGCCTTGGATCTGAGAGCACTGCATCTAGATCTTAGGATCTAATGCAATCCTCTAGCAGCCACTTTTTATCTCCACTTAACTACAAAACTATGAGTCTTAAACTGAAAACACCTTAATGTTTTCAATCCAAGCCCATTAGGTTATATAGCCATATGGGTCTGAACTCAGTTCAGTACCTATACATTTTGGTGTCTTTGGTTCTTTAACAACCACAGCCATCACTATCCTATTAGGCAGGATTGGTTTTAAGCCAATAAACATCAAATGACCACCACTTCTTATGCTTGTGTATAACTGTTGTTAAAATAGGCAAAACTCATTATACGTATTGCCACACACAAGGTTCCTCACTGATGAAGGACACAAGCCAGAAACTAGTCTGGGGATATTGGATGAGTAGGCACTAGATGGGGATTTTATGCATAAGCCTTCTGGCATCCAATGATTACTCTAGCTTGCTATGTGTGGCAATACGTATAGTATGTTTTGCCTGTTTTAAAACAGTTATACACAAGCATAAGAAGTGGTAGTTATGTGATGTTTTGTGTCTTTGCAGTAAAGTAAAAATCCAGTTTTTAAATTAATTGCATATTTTCTAATTTTACAAAATTCAACAATGTCACATTTAATATTAGACAATTCTATTTTCAATTCATAAAATTTTTCTTCATTTAAAAGTGATCTGCCTTGGTAAATACCTAAATAAAAGGTCATCATTAAATGACAAGTTGGTCTGTAAGGCATAAAATTTATAATATTTTCCATTTTCAACCTTAGCTGCTGCCTTGGCTGGTAACTTTATAGCCTCGTAAGAATAAGGGCCATTCTTTAGTTTTGTTTGTTATGATTGTAAATTTTTATTTTTAAAAAACGTTCATTCATACACACATTCATTCTGCTTTCAAGCAAACTAAATTGATATAGAAATATGATATAATTGAGAAGAAAGACCATGCAGTTTTTTGATCTTAAACTCAGAGATAAAAAAACAATATGCTCACCATGCTGGCTGAGAAATGGTAGGAGCAGCCCATCCATGTTTGTTTACTATAAAAATAATCATATAATAATAACAGCTGCAACAACTTATTGTATTATCTGTACCATTATGATTGTAGTTTCATCATAATTTTGTCTATGTAACATAAATTTATTCTACGTAATATATAGTTTGATATTAATTTAAAAAAAGTGAAATTGATTGGTCCTTTTAAGCCTGAAAAAAAGGAATTAATAGGTCTTCTTTCAGTTAACAATAAATTACTTCTGCAGGTAACATAATTAAGTTTTTCAATAGACATATCTATAACACAACTTAATTTAAAAATCACACTGCATAAACAAATTAAGATTATTACAATAATAATTTAAAAAAAGATTATGTAAATATTATATATATATTGACTTATATAAGTACTTACATGGTCTTTCTTCTCAGTTATATGATATTTCTATATCAATTTAGTTTGATTATATTCCCTCAACAAAGAAAAAAAACGTTAATAAAACAATACATTTTTCTTTGTTATTATAAAAACGAATTTATATTTCTTTTTTCATTACTTCAAGTAAATATGATCCATGTTTCATAAATGCAGTCATTTTTTTTATTGTAATGAAATATTAAATTATTATTATTTAACGATTTTCAAGGTGCACTTTATAAATTCTCTTATACTTGGTATAATTGCTATGGTTATTATTTTTACACTTCGAAACAATTTCAAATAATATTTTAAATTTTTGAAGGAAAAAAACAAAGAAATAACAAACTCTATCTATATTAGAGTTTAGTTAGAATTTGTAAAAATTCTAACTTTAAGGTTATTACTATTTAGCACACATGTTTTTAAACAGGTAAATATGCCATGAATATGATATAGTAAAAATATATTGAAAGCATGCTAGGCAGTAATAAAGTTAAATATTATTTAAAAACTACCTTTTCTAAGTGTATTTTCATTTTACCAGTTATTAAGTTGGCTCAGAAAAAAAGAAAATTCGTAATAATTGAATTACAAAAATTATTTATGCAATTTGAAAAACAAATCAAGAGAGAAAAAACAAAATACAGTAGTTACTATATTTATTGACATATAGGACACACTTATGCATTGGTAATCAAAATTATACATTGAAATTTCAATCAGTCTAAAACTTCTGGTTTATATTAATATACATATATAAATATTCTATTGCATTTTGTCCTTTTGTAAAACAAACAAATATTTATAAATACACATGTATTTAAGCATGTATGTAGCTACATAACATAATCAAACTTATATATATATATACTATCATAATCATAACAATATCAGAGCAAAACATTCGGAATAATTTTAAAAAAATATTTTAAAATTAAATGGTTAATATATATATAAAAAAGTTCTCTCAAAAATATAAATTTGTCCACAAGGTAAATAATATTCAGTTAAGAAAAGAGACAATCTTCAAAATATTTAGGTTTGGAGATGAACTTCTGGATTTTGAGATGAAGATTAAAATGTTCCTAACTATAGTATTCTCTAGTTTCATTTTTTGTAGACTTAAATAACTATAAAATTAATACTGTAAATCATTATGGAAATTCATGAAAAATGTAGAAAATCATTTTTTTAAAAAATGTGTATAAAAAAGGAAATGCATCTTATATGCCACTGTTTCCTATAGACTGTTAAATATAATAATCTTTAAATAAATTATAAATTTACATATCAAAGATACGGTTTATAAAATTTCATAATTTCATATTTAAAAAAGCAATTTTAAAGTTTGACTTGTCAGTTATGCTAATTTCTCAATATTTAAGATTTTATCATTTAAAAATAACTTGTTATTTATAAAAGTGTTCAAAAATATGATTGACAGATTAACACTATGCATTATGAAAAAAAAAGGCGACTTTTATACTGAAAAATTAATACATACCTAAATTTTTGCATATCACTGAAACAAACTGACATCTCATAAAGTACAGTAAAGACTAATACAACTTTCATTTTAAGTAATTTACAATGTTATATATTTTAAACATAAAAGTTGTTACTGTAGTATGACCATAATTACATTTTTTTTAAAAGCAAATAATGTAATATTAAAATATTATGTAATGAAAGATAAATACAAACGATTGTAATGATCTTACTCAAAATGTTTAATAAACAATAAATAATGTTGTAATTAAAAATACATTTACACCAAAGAATGAAAATGATTTAAAAAGCTGTTAGCAAGATTTAGCTTAGGACTAGCACTGTTAATTATTGGTTGCCTAGTAACATCACTAATGAAAACTTTTCTCTAATTATTGCATAGATTTACCAATTTATTTCTTAAACTCATGTCTGTATAGATATTGGTGAAGTTTTTATAGCAAATACAAATTACTAAAGTTTACTTATCTAGCTGATTAGAGTTCTTTTCAGTTGCAGTTGTAATTCTGGTCACATATATGATCGGACATTTATGTCCATTTACTCTATGTAATAACAGCTCCGATTCTATATTTGGAAGCATCAGTTGTCACTATTACTAATCTTTAATCTTCTTAAATGCCAAATCTTGCTCACCTACCCAATTCCATCACTGAATTTTCTTTAACAGATCATATAATGGCATTGCTATATGTGATTTTCTGTCAGGAAATTCTCAAAAAATTTTAGTAAATTCAGAAATGGTTGCAAATCCTTAATGTTTTTTGGTTTAGATGCATTTTCAACTGCTTTTATTTCTTCTGAATTTGAGTATTTTCCTTTGTTATTAGTAACATTCTAAAAACTTTATTTCTGAAATGAATCAAATACACTTTGTAGCATTTAGCTGCGTTCAAAATTCTGTAATCTAGCACATACTTCATTTTACATGTGGTCTAAGTATACTCTTGGTTTTAGTGATTATCAAAATACCATTCAGGTATATAATGATTCCTACCATTTCTCATAGCAGATTATCCACTTTAGCTTGGAACATATTTGGCCAATGGTTATCATATGGCAATTTATTAAATTTAAATAATCTTGAGTATTAATTGTTAAGAGCTTAGTTGTTCTTGCTGTTACTAAAATTTTGATGAAATTCAGACAAATCAAAGTATAATTTGTAACAATGCTAAGTTATAGAGTATGTTTTTTTTATTGATATACTTATTTAGGACCTATAACAGTCACTGCATAAATGAAGGGTTTCATCTGACATAATACCGGAGGTGTCTCCCACAATGACCCTTTGATAAGTGATAGAACACCCCTTTCTAACAAATCTTTAAGTATTTCTTCAACTTTAGTTTTTAAAGCAAAAGGAATCTTCTGTGGTCTATAAATTATGGATTGAGCATTCTCTACTAAATCTTTGTAAATCAGCTGAGTATTTAATTCTGTTGAGTCTGACTTGATCAACTGTGGAAATTTTTTTCTAACTTCCATTTTCAACTGTAATCTTTTATTATCTTTATCCTGATCCCTAGTGATTTTAATCAATTTCAATCTACAATAGGGCTCAAATCTCTTGCTACAATGAACCAAGGTAGAGTTTTAACTCTCAAGTTTACCTTCACTGGTACATATGCTATTTTCCTTTAACATCTACTGTATCAGTTTTTTTTATTAGTGCATTTATCTTATATTTCATTGTGATAATTGACCAATCTCTAATATGACATAAGAAACACACCTGCTTGACTGTCAATTTTCCATTTTCATTTTTTTTCTCAAATATGAACATCCAATATAATATGACTATTATCAATTTCATTCATCTTTTTGGTGTTGGTTTCTCTTTTGCTGACCCTTTGATTTACGGTCTAGTAAAATGCCATTTTTGCTCTTTTTACTGTCCTTCAATCCCACAAATATGCATCAGTCCCCTTTAAATTTATATTTCTTTTTCATATGGCCTTCACTGCCACAAAAGTAACATACATAGGTATTGTTCTTACTCTTCTAGTTTGTTTCAGCACATGAATAGAAAATCTGATTGTTTTTGATTTTCTCTGACAGAGTTTGCGTATGTCTTTAATGTAGGTGCAATTTCTTTTATATCTGTGGAAATAAAGAGCGGGATGTGCTTCAGGATTTAGTTTTAGGAAAAAATCATAGTATTTTGGTTCTAATGACTAGTATTTGAATTTTTTTAATCAACTGCTTATTTCTTATGCTTAAAAGGGATTTATTATTATCATTGAATGGGAAAGCACATATTTAATATACACCCCAATATTTAATTTTATCATTGAATGGGAAAGCATTTCATTTTATTCTTGGGAAAGCAATACATTAAATTGGGAATACATAATGAAGAAGAAATTAACATTCCAGAAATTGCATATGGGTAGCGGCCTGTCTGTGGCTGTAATTTTAAAAACTATTTCTAAATATGGAAATATTCTTGCACATGATATAAGATTAATTTTGAATTTGGAAAGTTTTTATAGAATGTAAACCCAATCCATTTTGAGATAAAGATGCAGAATCTTAATTAGGGATATCGACACCATTTTCTTCCCTCACAATAATTTCCAACATATTGAGTAAATTTTAGATGTAAAAGCTTTTGTGTATATTATTATCGTTGTATAATATGTAACCCGCGTCATTATTAGGAGATTGAAAAGGGCCACTTTGACATAGAGTGATAAATATGATTTGGAAATAGAATATTAATTCTGAATACTCAATATTTAATTATAAATACTCAACTTTATTCATTAGTTTTCCCTGTAACACGTTTCTTAAAACAGAATTTATAAATATTTCTCTTTTAAATAAATATTAAAAGTTAGATTTTTGCGGTTGCTATTTATAAATTAAACGCAATTATATATATTAAAAGATTTTCTTAAGTTCTTTAAAGTTTATAAAAGAATGTAGAAATGATTACATTACAATTTCGAGAGATACATTTGTTTAAAAAAATGTTTATAAAAAAATACAGAAGAAATATATAGCGGCAAACAAAAGAAGTGCTTATAGTTTATTATGAAAAGGATCAAGTTTATTTTTTAAAAAAATATTTAAAATTTCTCTTAGAAATAAGAAAAAAACAATTTTCACATTACGGATATATTATTATTTTCTTGAATTAAAATCAAGAAAGATATTAAGTATCTTTCATGATATTGGCCACACGATTTTCAATAGATAGCTAATTTAAATGTTTTCTTATATGTATTTATAGTTATAGACTGGGCGGAAATCTTTCAAGCATCATCCCACAAATATCATGAATATTGTATCCATCAGGTTAGTTGGCAAAAGATAAGACTTTTATCCTACTTTTTAATCCAATTAGTAGCAATTAGTGTTTGTGTGGGATTATAATAAACATAGATTCGTATAAATACGATTAAGTATTTATTTCACGTATACCGTATTTATGTACTATTTTTATAGTTATTTATGTCTACAAAAAATGTTAACAAGGGTACATTGTAGTTAATTTTTACCCTCGAAATCCAAAAAAATCATCTTCAGAGTTAAATGAAGAATCCGTTGAAGCCTCTTCTTCAGAAACTGAGTCTACACAAATCATCCTCTATGACATCAAGTGAGTTACTAATTCCATATTTCTTAAATGGCTTTACAACTGTCTCATGTTTCACAGCATTCCATGAAGTTTTGACCCATTAACAAATCCTCAAAATGCTAGGCCTCTTTCTTATTCCTGATGATGTCACTTCAAAATCTGTAGACTGCATCCAATTTTATGAATCCTTTAAATGGTTATTAATGCAGATATCTAAAGGTTGAAGCTGTCTCGTTAGATTATCTGGATTACATCAAATTGAGTTTTCAGTTGGTTGATATTATTTTTTACAGCTTCTGTTCTATAACTCCAAAACTGATCTCCTACTAGCACGTTTTTTTAAACTGTTCATGAGAATGCCTAGATCATACATTGCCTATCCACAACTTCATTTATTTTATTCATTCAGCCTTCAGGATGAATGTGCATAAACACACTCTTTATATATGTATATATTAATATAAGCCAGAAGTTTTAGATTGACTGAAATTTCAACTCGTAATTTTGATTATCACTACATAAGATGCACCCCGTATTTTAAGTGTATTTTGAGAGAGAAAAGTGTACCTATATGCTGGAAAACACAGTATACACAATATTTATAAACCTATACAAGACTGTTTTAATCAATTTGTGTGTGTATATATATACAATACATTTACAGATTGCATATAATAATGTTTGTTGTACCATATGCGTAATATGTTGGCTTGGTATAGCATTTGTGGTCATGCAACTCTTACTGTAAAAAACTTCAGGTGTTTTGAATATCTTCCAGCTGAACTGTGATAGCTTGTCTTATGTGTAATGACAGAGATACTTCCAGCCATTCATGAAAGCTTGCCTTGTGTCTGATTATGATCTAGCAGCTTCCAGTTCTAATGTGAATTTATCTCATTGCTGTAGCAATATAGTGGTCAATGTGACAGTAATTTATTGTTGTCAGATTTTACCTCCAACTGGACTGTCTATTTATAGCCAGATACCCATCCATAATGAAAATAATCAGATTCATTGAGCAGCATCACCCATGGGTCTGTGGTGAAGAATGCTCTATTAGCTGAAGGTAAGTTGAGATACAACATTCTCTTCATATGGCTAAAGTTGGCCCTGGGGAATATAATTTTTTTAAATGTTTAGGTAGTTTCTTCATCAGGTTCAGTAAATATATCAGCAGGTCCAGTATCTTCATCTGTAGTTGTGGTGACTTTGAACTTTCTAGACTCATCACTGCTGTCTGATGATTCTTCACTGTTGGCTGATGATTATTCACTGTTTATTGATAATATATTGTTCAACATTAGCTGGTTTCTATGCCTGTGATGTTACTGTCCATCAGCTGTTTGAACAGCCACCATTCACAATCCTTTTAATTTAATCACAACTGCTGGAACCAATTTAGTAGGGTCACTGTATATTCAGCATAGGATTTGAGTATCTATCTGTATTTTAGCACTTTTATTTTCATGAATTAGAATTCAAACAGAGTTTATTATTAATCACACTTTTAGGATTCTATTTGTATGAGCTAGTTTGCTTCAGTCACTGTAAAAATCCAAGAGATTAAATGCTATGCTATTACGAGTTGCTACATAAAAAAAATTCTGAGTTTATTTGGGAATTTTTCTGTTACACAAATAAATATACCACAAACTCTACTTTTTTAATGCATAATAAATATATACATTTTAAACTTTGGATTATAGCTATATTAAAAATCAGCAACAATTTAAATTCTTCTGCAATAGATATTCTTTTTTAATCATTGCCATTGTTAGCAATCTACCAAAAGGCTAGTCTTACCAAACACGATAATCTTTTTCAAGTTTTTATATTCTTTGCTATTTTCTTTAAACATTTATAGTCAATTCAATTTTTTAAGATCATTTAAAAACTTTTTATATATTGCTTTTTTTTTCTTATAGTGTCTTCATTTTAATATATTCTTGAGAATCCTCATTTTGAAATATTTGAACAATATAATTCTTTTTCATAGTTTCCTCAATAACATTTCCCTTTTCAATACTTGTATATTGATAATCCTCTAAGTCAATGGTCTGCAACCTGTGATCAAATAAAAATTGTTGGGGGGAGGCACACATTTTTTAAAGAAATTCTTTTAAGCTGAATTTTTTTTCTTTGAACAAATTTAATTTTTAAAAATACAAAATTTTGTATCTATGATAATTTTATTTTTAAAGTATAGTATATTATTTGTTTCAAAAATTTCATTTCAAATCATATATGCTTAATTAATGCTAAAATATTGGAAAATATAAATTTGTATATTAATTAAAATTATTCATACTTATAATTTAGGCATAGTTAAAAACAAATAATGAGTGACATCAAATTTTCATCTGAGAAAAGAATATAAAAAAATTGCACACCATGGCTATAAGCAACAGTTTTTCCTTTAGACAAAAAGTCTTTAGATATGACAACCTTCCTGCTTTATTTCTAATTTGCTTTTATTTATTCTTTTCACTCCACAAATGATTCTCCAGAATAATCACTCTATCAAAATATTTTAAAAAATCATTGAATTAATATTAATTTCTCTTTCATTACTCAGCTATATATAGATTTTTCGTATATGTTGCATTTCATGTTGTCTTACCATTTTTAAATGCTATTATACATTTAAACTTACTTTTTACTAAATTAAAAAAAAAAAAACCCATTAGTATAGTTTATATAATTCTTGACAATGGTTTATATTAAACCTTTTCTTTACTTCAATCATACTTAATAAATGAAAACATGCCAGCTATATATTATTAATTCCTTTAACCCTCTCTTTCAACAAATCAACAAAAACTGAAAATATCATCTCTCGCATAATCTTTACATCTGTGACGATTATTTCATAATCCGTTTCATCTTAATACTATAATTAAGCAAAGTATATCTTTCAATTTAAAAAAGATTACATATCTAATAAATACATTTTACTGTTTTAACATACTGAAGAAGTACGATTTCAAAAAATAAAAACTGATAGATCAGAAAAATTTTGGCTTAGCAATCAATAGATAAACAGCAATAAAAATTGACTCTTTGTGAATTAAAAATCTTATATAGCAACAATAATTTCTGGAAAATTATTGAACAAGTTTTTATTTTGTGACATATTAAAGATATAATTATTGTAAAAAATTTAACAAATTGCATGAAAAAAAAAGGAACAGACCAACAGTCTGTTATTAAAAGCTATAGTTAATAATGATGGCTAATTTAACAAATTAAGTTTCCATATGCTTAGATCAAAACCTTTTTTTTTAAATATGCCTATATGTATATATTTGCATTTATATAAATGTACAAGTAAAACATGATTCTTATAAGTTATGGTTCTTTAATAAATTATACAATTGATTATATATATATATCAATATGTATCCATATATATCTTCAGGATTCTTCACTGCTGACAACATCCATAATCAATAGTTTCCTCTTTTATATATTTTTATTTATAACATTTGTCTTTGATAAATCATTTCTTTCCATATTGCTCATCACATCTTCTTTCCATCATTTTCTTACTCTTCTTTTCCTTCACTTCCCAAACAATTATCATCTTTCTTATTTTGTTCTTTTTATTCTTCTAGCATAACCATACCGTCTATGCACACACTTTGATTCAAATTTTTTTACTGTATATATATGTATTAAGTACATTTTACAAAATTTCATAAATGTAATTGTAAATTGAATTAATTAAATTTATATAACTTGATACTTCTATAATACATACTGCATTAAAAGTTTGAAACAAATTTGTTATGATCATATTTCAGTAATCTTCTAATTGCTTTTTAGATAATTGCCATGGGAACTGGTCTACAAATTTTACATAAAGGCCATGTTTTGTTTTTTATTACTATTGCTGTTTTTATTTTTAATTATGTCAAATTTATCTGAATTGCAAGTTCTACTTTTCTTAATCAATTTCAAATTTTAAGCTTATCATTTGTAATTAATTTTCATTTATGGTTAATTTATTATTAATAAATAGTAGGGAAAATATTAAATAAAGCTCCAGAAATATGTAATCCTTAAATGAAATTGGTGGCATATATATATAACAAAATTTTCCAACTAATTGAAAACCAGCTAATTTTTGCATTGGTTCTTTTATATGCTGCTCATATATATATATATTGTGTTTATTATATCTAACTACAGCAAATAACAAACACTTTGCAGCTCCTGGGCTTAACCTTCTTAATGAATTCTTGAGTAATAGATGGCTTGATAATTTTTTTATATTATGGTATTTTTTTAACTTTTTTCAATCTCCTTAGTAATTGAACATTTATTTAAATCATGAGTCTTAAGAGAATGTAACTTTAAATATAATATTAATCTTTTTTTTTTTTTTGGTGCACGAGTTAAAATAATTATATGCATGCAATCTGCAATAGTTTGCTTCCCTCTTATCAATTAATTGATATCAAAATGATAAATTATAAGAACATGATCTACAATTTTCAAGCATTTGCTTTGGTTAGTGTATTCTCACATTTAAAGGGTGTTTATGAACATCCTCACAAGCCACCAATAATTAATGTTTAAAATACAAAGCTCAAACAATAAAAAGACATATTTATTTCTTCTGAAATGTTTGTTCATTGTGAACATTGCTGCTTCAGTGATAAAAATTGTACTAAAACTGAAAAAAAGAAAAAAGCTGCCTGATAACATATTTTGATTGTTTGAACCAAGAATAAAATTTAAAGGCAAAAAAGTCTAGAATAATATTGAAATAATTAAACTATGCCAAAAAAAAAAAAAAACATGAGCATTTTTTTTTCAAATTGGAATTAAAAAAAAAAGTTTATAATATCAATATTGTTATATAAAAAAAACCAATAGACATACTGACAGCACACTATTTTCTCATATGCTTATTCTTTATTTCACTCTAAAGTCAATTACTATGATCTTGAGTAATGATTAACCCAGATCATATGGTGCTATAAAATCCTTATCTCCATTATTTTTGATTTTTGCTTATATCAGTGAAAATTAAGAATCAAAGCTAAAACTAATGCATTTATATATGCATCTAACAAATACTTTTTATTCCTTAATACTGAAACAGGTCTACAGTTTTTGCTCCTCTTTTCAAATATATATAATTCTTTATCAGAATCTAAAAGGAGTTAAATTCTGGAATTAGTGGGTGTCAGGAATAACAATGGATTTTTTTTTAAAAAAAAAACTTAATATCCTAACTAATAATAGTCAAACTGAATATCTAGCCATATTTCCTGACCATCATTTCTATCAAACATTTTAAAGTACAGTGAAGGTCTATTCCTTGCCACTATAGATATTTATTTTTAAAAAATATCTGCTATACTGCAGATTATAGCACCATCTCTAAAATTAGAAACATCTATAGGCTAGGTTATGTTAATCCCCCATTTACCTATTATTAGCTCAAAAGAAAACATGGCAATGTCACAAGGTATTGTGTATATATATATAGCTATATTTAATTAGGTTTGAAATGAGAGTGAAAAAAGACACAATATAAATATAATAAAACAAAATTTATTTACAATATTTCACCTTATATGATTCACATATATATATATACTCTAACTCCTGAAATTTGAAATGAGTTACAGTATGTGCTAAAATATCAGTCAGAAATTTATTTTTTTTTGTTTGATTTTGATGGTGGATACTTTAACATAAAGCATTAAACTGTGTTGCCATGAGAACAGTAATACTGATATAAAAATTGTTTATTATTTATTGTATAAGATTGTGAATTGACTTTATTCATTTGAAACTACATATATAAATAATAAAGCATATAGTTTGGATAAAATTGTTCTTTTATATGTATTTTTGTTATTGCATTCATGATAATAAATTACAAACAAAACTAAATGTTTAATGTCTCTAGTATATTTGAAAGGTATGTGTAAAAACTTTATTTCCATTGTAGTATAAAAATATGGTCTTAATTATTTAGTCTATGTTAGAATGGTGTTTGTATCATGAAGCATCAATGTTAATCATATGTAATAATTCTAAAATATTTTATTTATTTTTGTATAAAATTTTTATTTGAGAGATGCTGTTTGGAATTGCTAAATAGTTAAAAAAAGATATTGCTATAATCTGATGTCAGTGTGATGTTATAAATAGAACTGAATAGAAAAAAAACTCTCTCTTGATACTTTGGCTTCAACAGAAGTGAATCTAAGTTCTTATGAATTATTATTATTATTTTTTAAAATATATGATTGTAAAATAGATAGAATGATTGGCTGAAAACAACAATGTTCATCTGTTGACTGAACAGGATTGTTGAATTTGTGAGAAGACAATTTATTGAAATATGAAAATTAATTCTTAGCATTTTAAAAACATCAGAATGTTTCTTTGCTTTAAAAAACAAATATTATCTAGTTAAATGTTAACAGAAAAATGTACACGAAGATTATAATCACTTACTAATATAATTTTATAAGCTTGATGAATAGTTTATATTCCAGATAAACATTGATTCAATTTCCATAGCATCATTATGGATGAAACTAGCATCTGTTTACTTGTAATGTTATTATTTGCTAAATGAAAGGAAATGTATATTGCATCGTTGTGGATATAAATTAGTGTTTGCACACTTATAACATTATTTAGATCAAATATCTGCTAAATGAAGAGATGATTTGGATATTTGGAAAATATTGGAATTAACAAAATGTGCTTTGAATTCTATAGCTTTTCGTGATATTTATTTCACTGAAATAACAAAACATCATCGGATCGCAATTCAAAACAAACACTGGGACGATTTTAGAAAGGCGTATTTAAAGACTATTACTCAGCTCGTTTGCATATATTTATCATTATTACTATATTTTTTTTTTCTTTTCACTTAATATATGTACTATTTATTGATATAAATAGTTTTATAATTTTAGGTTAAGTAGTGATCTATTTATATATCTAAATATAAGAGTTACGTTTTTCTAAGTTTGAATTCATATTTTACAGCATAGTAATTTTGTTTTAATTTAAAATATTCATTTTTTAAAAATTTATTGATTGTAAATTAACTTCAGATATATCATTTGTATCAGGAATTCAAAAAGGATTACTGTACATAGTAATAAGTATTTTATTTTATCTTAAATTTCTATTAACAAATAAATAGATTAATTTTCATGTATTTATATTTCGATTAACTATATTTTTATATGAAGTATAAAAAGGAAATATATCTTGAACTCTCTTATATTTCAAAAAGAATAAACGTTCTACATTTTTTTTTTTGTGTTATACAAACATATGTTTGTATTTAGTATCTAATATATAGAGATTGATGTGCAATCACATATTTATATGAAGTTAATGTCAATTGAAAACCTATTACACGAATTCTGACCAAGATAAAATTTCTTCTGCCTTGAGGAAACAAAAATAGAATTCTTAAATGGTTATAAGATGAAACGATAACATTTTAAATAAATTATTACCGGATTTAGTTAACAAGCATTGGTGGCCTAGTGGTTACCATAGCTGCCTTCCAAACAGCTGGCCCGGGTTCACTTCCCAGTCAACACATTTGACATATGAAAAAAAATATTTTCTTATATAAATAATCTTATATAGAGAGCTCGCAAAACAAACTCTTAACAAGCTTTGTAGAATATCCCCAATCTCAGATCGGTTTCTGCTACTGGCATCCTCAGTGAGGTGCTAGGATATTCAATCATTAGATTAAAAATACCAGGACAAACCCAGCACTTTATCTAATGTATAACTATTAAGTAGAAACTCTGAAATTTTCAGACATTCATATGTCTTCCAATCCAGCTATCGATCTTAAATAGCCATATGAGACTGAACTAAGTTCAGATACACCATATATTAATAACTTTAGCAATATAAAATCGCCAAAACCATCATAGCAAAAAATAAAATTACAAAAAAAATCATGACCTAATTTAATAAGCTTGTGTTTACAAATATTATATATAGAGCTCACAAAACAAACTTTGTAGAATACCCCCAAGCTACTGCCATCCTGTAAGATGCTAGGATATTCAATCATTAGATTAAAAATACTTAATAGTTATACATTAGATAAAGTGCTGGGCTTGTCCTGGTATTTTTAATTTAATGATTGAATATTCTAACACCTCACTGAGGATGCCAGTAACAGATACCGGTCTGAATTTGGGGGTATTCTACAAATAAACACAAGCTTATTAAATTAGGTCATGTAACATCTGACTTTAATCTTTTATAAGTAAAATAATCTTACTACGATTAATGAAATTCTTGTTTTAGTTCAAGGCATATGACTATTAACATTCTTCACATATTTTATTCCTACCAAAAATAGCTCTCACTCTTTAATAAATTATTTGAATAATATATAAATAAAATTATATTCTATGTGTATATACATCCACAGACACATTGTTTTATTGGCAAGATCTTTCTTGCCTTAAATTATCATCACTATTGTGAAAGGGGTTTGAACCTAATCCCCATTACAATACATTATGAAAGAAATATCTGACTATAAGCGAATGAAAAACTATTTTACACTACTCTTGTATCAAAGGAGTGCAAAATCAAAGCAAACTCAAAATCTTTTAAAAAGCTCAAGAAAAGCTGCTTTGTAGTTTTTAGAGTTCTAAGAGTAAAGCTTCAGTCACTAACAGTTATTGTCTATGAGTACGTTAGGAAAAAGAATTTTCTATTGAAAGCTTTATAATAAAAGAGCTACCAAATAACTTCAGTTTAATCAAGATTCACTTTTTGTCACTGAAAATAACACGTCTACTTTAGCTTATGAACTAGTAGGTAATCATTACATTTAAAAACTGTATATTAAAAGAAAATCTTTGAAGTCATTTCTTCTAGAAGAGTAACTCCAAAGAACTTCAATCTAAGCTGCTCTAGGAATTATGACTGCTTATAGTTTTCTGCCAGATATTGCAGCATCAAATAGTTTTCAACAAAGTAAAAGCTTTCTATGAATAAAAATGAGTTTTGGACATAGATAAAGATATAGAAAAGTTAGTGCAAGAACACTGAAAAACAATTTAGGAGATGGTGGAGCTCTGCAATAATAAGGCAGAGACACTGAAACAATGGATAGCTTATCTAAATGAGGAAAACACCATAACATTCTTAACCTGAAAATTTTAAGGAAGTGTTCTCTTAGAATATTGTCCAATTTAATGAAAGTCTATCATTCAGATTTTGATTCTACAAAATGTTTTTAATCTTTTTATTATGCTGAGGTGCTACTTTTAGAGAATTTACAGATCCAGCTTAAAGCAGTCAACCCTAGATTCATTTTTCAAAATGGTTAATAAATTTCCTCCAACTGATGAACAATCACACAAAATTATTAAGAACAGTGTTGTCTCAACTTCTGCCCCTAAGTAACCTTTTAATTAACTTTTTTTTTTATGCTTTTAAAAGTTTAATTTTAGTTTTCATAAAAATGAAACTTTTATGTATGCATGTCTAGCACAATTTATACAACTCAAATACATTAATTTTAAACATTTATATTGTTTTTTTATTGGTTGTCTTAGATGATACTTCTGTTCTAGCTTGTCAGCCTGGAATAAATCATCTCTAAATATACATATTTCAAGTGAAAACAAATAAGTGATTTACCAATTGACCTTTGATAATTGATTATAGTAGACTTCACTATATTATTAATAATCATTGAAGAATGTAATCAAACAATGACTAACTACTTCTGATAATGAGCAAATTTTTTTGTACTGCTGATCATGTGCATTGTCAGAAACCTTATTGGAATCAATTTACTTGCTTTCAAAACCATTTAAAATATATATCTCAGAATCAATAATTATATTTATAATATAAAAATCATTATGACTAATGTATTGTAATAATTATATTGTGAAGTAAAAATTCATTTGTTTATATGTTTTTATCCATGACAGCTTTTATTTGTATGTTGAAGATGTAATTAGAAAGATATAACAATGGAAATAATAATAATTAAACAGGTAGTGAGAAATAGTAAATTATTTGAAGTATCAGTTAGTTGTTTTAGTATCAGAATGATAGAAAATAGCAGTACATTTCAGTGCCTAGATGGATTTTTTTTTCTCTATTTTTTGGTTGAGTATTATTCAACTATTGCTCAACAACAAACTACACTTCTCCTGAGCTACCTTGTTAAAGCATTATCAATAAATAATCAAATAGTTTTTTGCTTGAGAATTCACCTAAATTACAAGCACTGAAAGTAACAGAACTGAAGCTGCAATGCAAAGATCCTGAGCTCCATTGTCTACACTCCACCACTGCTCTAAACCAGACAAGGCAAGTTACCAGAAATGATGATCAACAATTAACACTTTCGAATCACAAAATCTTCCTTCATTATAAATAATCTTTAAATAATATTAACATTAAAAAAATATAACATTAACAAAGAAATTTGAGGAATGACTCTTTGCGCTTAACATAAAACCAAGATTAAAATATATTTCCTTAATAAAGTTTCAGATTAAAATATATTTCCTATGGAAATTTACTAGAATGATTCAAGCTTGTTGCAAAAAATTTCATTCATTAATTTAATTGACTACACGTGTTTACTTTCTAAAAGTGTCGGTCTACAACAAGATTTGTGTGGGAAAGAGAGCGCACGCTTTCTAATAAATATAAATAAAAAGCAAAACAATTATTTTAAAACATAAACATAACAACAAAGTGTAAACCATTACTCATCAAGTTACCAAAGAGAAGTGATGGATAGATTTTCCCCTTGACTCTATCTAATAAATGAATCATATATAACATAATCATTCAAACAATGATTCAAGACCGAGAATAGAGGCTGAGCAAGGGTTCAAACTAGAATTAGGTCCACACACAAAGTCTTAATAAGATATAAGAGAAGAATGTTTTAATAAAAAATACATATAAAGCTTAATATCTCTATAAAGAGCAATTTATTTTATCCATACCACTAATAAGCAAATATCTGATTGAATAGCTATGTGTAACTCTGAATGTATTCTAATCAGTAGGAAATCAGAGTATCCTTATAATTTTAATATTATCTTAGGGTATCCTCATACACACACTAAGTATGTAAATGTGTATATAATAGATGAATAACTCTTTAACAAAACTCCATACGTTATATTTAATAAGGTTAGCAGATTAGTTCTTAATTCTCAAGTTGTATTTGTTTAATTGCATTTGTTTCAGGGTTCTTAATCAAATATAATAATTAATATTCTTGCAATTATTATTCTCAATGATTTTAAAATGATCTATTTTTGATATGGCTAAATAGCAAAGGGATTTTATTGTATCTGTTCATATCTTAACAAATTCAATATCAAAATGAAAATGGTGCAAATAAATTGAATAAAAAAAATATTGCTTCTTAAAAATAAAGGGTCATATTTATTAATAAGATGTGTAGATGATAATCTTTCAATTAACAATAAACAGCTATATATAAGGGATTCAAACTGAGACTTTCACATGACCATCAACTCTCCATGCCATTTCATATTGCTGACCCACCTGATCACACACAATAAACAGCTATATAATAAAAATATTTTTTATAACAATTCATTAATTCCAAAACTATTGTAATAAAAAAAAATATTTAGACAAATGTAATCATAATAACAGTAAGTTCTCTGAAGAGATTGTAAATCCTATTACACTGTTATACTTAATAAATACTTTCTACTTGGATTATAAATATCTATTTGAGTCATAAATGCTCGTGTTTTATCAAAACATGATGTGCCAACAGGATACTCCATTGGAGATTGTGATAGTGTTTAGCCCCCCCCCCCCCCCCAAAAAAAAAAAAAAAAACCCTAAACATTAACTAAAGATAAAATGTTTTATTATATCCTTAAGTGCATTAATAATAATAATAATCTCTTCTTATAGGTATACTTAACCCTCTCATAAATGAATAAAGTATTTACCCAACTTATTATTTTTAAAATATATCTTTAATGAAACATGCCCATCACAGGTGATTATAGCATGACATGTCTTTTAGACTTATATTAGGGCTAAAACTTTAACACAATATTGTTAGGAGTCAATCTCAAACAATATTTGTGGTTAGCAATGTCATGAGTGCGATTCAACAGACTATATATTTTTCATTAATTCATATGAGTATCTCTTGGGAAAGATAAGGATAACTTTATAACTATTTATTCTAGATGTCTTCTATTATAGAAAATATGAGATTGATTTAAGGGATAAAACATAGGAGAAACTATTAATTTCGACTTGGTATATTTTACCTTAGCTTAAAGTTTGACATAACTGATCTCCAATACACAATAGAATTGCAAACATACATTTATACTTGATTTCACTGATACATAAAATGTATTATATGTATCTTCATTATAGAATTTTCTTCTTGGAGATTAAACCATAATAATAATAACTTTAAAAATATTAAAATAATTAAATAAACTGACTATAGGATAAAGAAATTTCTAATCCATAGTCATTAAACAAACATCCAACAAAGTTTTATTCAGGAGCATTTTGATTATTCCACTCATATCAAAATATTATCTGGCATTTCTATAAAGTGATAAATTCCACAAAGATGAATTTACCACACTTATTCCAGACAATAGTATAATTAATTGTGGAGGCTGAGACTTTCATTAATATTGAGTTTCCAAAGCATTTAACAAATCAATTATTTATTTGTATGCCTACATGTATTGACATAGCAATTAATCCATTTAAAGTAGCTCTCACACCTTATAACATCTCTAGGAGAATTTACAAAGATATAATACCAATGAATACAAATCCATTATCTTTTGGATTCCTATGATCACAGTAGTACACACAAATATTAATCCATTGGTTAAATTAATTTTACAAGAATATCCAAGGTTTTAAGTTGTTTTTCACTAATATAATCTTATTGTCTTAAGTCAATTTTAATTATTCAACTAGAGTTCAGGTCATTTTTCACAAATGTGAGATCAAGCTATTCATTAATCCATCAACTCTGATTAATTTTATTTAGATAGTTTTCACAAATATAAAATGTTAATCCATAAATTTTATAATTGAATGGAGGTTTTAGATTGGTGCAGTGATTATAATTCCAAGTAAGCAATTTTAGTCTTTAGAGACAAATAATTGTTCCAGTATTAGCAAAAATTGTAGCATTCCATAAGTAATTTAAAAGTTCATAGTTGAATCAAGATATTAAAATTTCATACCTTTAAATGCATTACTGAATGATAAACATCATTAATAATTTAATTTTTCCATTTTAGAATGACAAACATTTGTCTTAGAGATGTTTAGCTGAATTCTACTCAGACATACTGAAGGTAAAGGATGACAAAATGGCCAATTCTAGGTTTAAATCAGATGCAGTCCTTCACCCCACTGTAATTGAAGAAGTCTAAACAAATATTGACAGGTGGTTGTATTTATAAATTTCTGCCATGCGATTTCATAATTTTTTATCCACAATACTTTGTTTTTAAATTTATACGGGAAAATTTAGCTCTAGTTGCTATGCGAACATTTGGAAGCAGGTGCGTTTTAAAATTTTTAGAAGTTTAAGGTGCCAAATTTGAGATAGAAATACTTAAATGAGAGCTAAATATTATTACAAAAATTAAAAAAAACCATACTACATCAATTAACAATAAAAATAAAATACACAATTTTTTATTTTATAAATAAATGATTTATAATACCAAAAATAAAATCCTTGTTTTTTACTTCACCTTTGAGTGGTAAGTTTTAAATTGCACTTTATGCAAAAAAGTGAAGATTATTATTACTAGAAAATAATTATACAGCTGAGCGCTTTCAAAGAACTTAAGTCTCCATATTCATAGCCTACTTTAAGCGAAGTTTAGCGGTAATTTATGCAAAGTTTTCTTTTATAAAGACCATTTTCTGGAGATTGCAAAGCACAATTCTTTTCAGTTTATTGCATAGTTGTCATTTGCAATAAAGCATGCCTCCTTAATCTTTAGTTTCATATCATTACATTCATTGCATAGTGCCCTTGCCATAGTGGGTTGGAACACCTGGCCCATTATTTTTTGGTGCTCAAAGAATATGGATTTGTTTTCAGTATTATTTAAGAGCTCTCCTGTATAAATAATGATGTTGAGATGTTCTGGTGGTAGTGTTGGCAATTTAAAAAATACCAAAAATATTAAAATTAAATGATTTGTTTTATTTATTTTTAAAGTTCTCATTTTTAATTAATAATAAATCCATTTTATTTAACACGAAGAATAAATTCATTTAAGCATTTTACAATTATCCCTTTTTAAATTTACATTTTACAACAGAAATATTATGCACTCAGACACTTGTGTTTAAATATGTTAAAACTTACTATCCTTAGTTGTAATATTGGTTGTCTAGCTTCCAAAATAAATATTACTATTGTATTAATATTTTAAAATACTTTCTTCTTTTGTAGTTAGTATAGTATCTTTTTATCCTGTGTATTTTCCCTTCTAAAATTGTTTTTATATGTTTATTTTTCATTGAATATTAATCACCTCTGTATGGAAGACATCTTGAATCATTTTAATAATCTACTCTAATTGGCAACAATATATGAGTAAATATGCACATCACTTCTAATTCTTATTAGTTGCCACAATAACAACAATAAAAATCAACATTTACTTTATTTGATAAGCCGCCAAATTTTTTGTTTATAGCTATGGATATTGATTTAGATGTTAAAATATTGTGCTACAATATATAGTTATATTTAAAACCATATAGTTCTAATATTGCTTTGAACACAATATATATTAATACATTTCATATTATGCAGGAAAGTTTATTAAAACATTTGAAAAAGTTGCAATAAATCTAAAAAGAATGAGAGCCGTTTGAATTTTAAAAGAAAATGTTAAAATATTTATGTAATTTGTATTTAGTGTTATGTTCATGAAGTTAGTTAAATTGTACAAGATATTTCATATTTATAGTCTTTGAGATTTAGTTCAGATCACACTAGTTCAAGTTATAACTGATGTGCATAAACTGCATTTCTATATATCTCAACATTTTTAGAGATTCTCTATATACAGTAACTTATATATTTTGCTTATCATAAACAATATATAATGTGTATAAAATTCATTAATGTCTCTGGATCATTTTTTTCTAAGTCACCTACACTTTGGTACACTCGATGATGGTTTTTATATATTTTCTGAAAAAATTTATTACAAGTCAATTGTTTTCTTTTCTGGATTGTTGCAATACATTATAGCCTCTTGCAAATTTGAATGGTAAAATAGTTAATTTTCTATGGATTGTAAAATATCAGCTCTTAGTTAGCATGAATCAGACTTAAGATAGTAGTTTTTATCCCAATTTGTGACAAAAATTATATTTAGGTTTAATTCAATTTTATCTGCTAAAATAATTAAATAAAATCCAATAATGTATTCTTTGCTTAGTTTATAATCAACGTGAATCAGAAATGCATTTGAAAAAAACTATATTCTTTTTATTTTGAAAAATGGGTAAAGACTGAAAAAAAAAATCTATTTCTACTGGGCAAAATTAAGTTATACTTTGTGTATTATAATAGCTGTATATTTGATTAATATGATTGTTTTTCAAGATATATATGGCTTACTTATATTTATAGTTATATAACAATAAATAAAAAAATCCTATGGCTGTTTGCTTAGAACCTAAATCAAGTTCAAGCACCAAAGTATTGCTCAAACAGGTATTTTTTTCTACATCTATCTGGAAAATGATTCAAAAACCTCTACCTCTCAAGTTCACTTCTGGAATAACTGTGCAAGACACTCAATATTAATAATTATTAGACTTCAAACAATCTTTCATATTTTCCTTAAAATTCTTACATGTATATTAACAAATTTTAATTTTCAATTCATAAATCAAATTAGTATATTAAACAACTATCCCAATCTTCTCTTGCATTTAGTTTTTATGTTTTTTTTAAAAAAAATTTCTATAACTTAGGGAATGTTTATCTATAGCATTCCATTCTCTTTTTTTTTGCAGAATCAGATCCATTGTACTCTTTACTTATTAAATACTGCCTAATGCTTTACTAGTAATAATAAAGAAAATAAAAAATTCATATAACATTACAATACTAGCTAAAAAAACAAAACTTTACTAAAATTCTTCCACAACCATGGTTTCATCTATTAACAAATAAAGCTTTTCAAGAAGCTTGTATTTTATTACAATTAACTGGGATAATTATGGGGGGGGGGAGGCAAATTTCCAAGATTAGATTCAAAAGTCAATTGTGACAATGATAGGAAGATGTGTCTTAAATATTTTCCATGAGAATCTTCAATATTTTTATTAGATTCAATGGAAAATTTCAATAATGTTTCTCTTGGAACTATAATTATCAACATTAAATGTTATTGTATGGTAAATAAAATAAAGTGTAATACTAATTTTTACTTGGAAAACTGCAGATATACAAAATGATTTGGAATAGCACACCATTATTATCATTCCATTCTTTGTGATGGATAAAAAAGTGAGTAGTGTCAATTATATTTTTGTAAAAAAAACAGCATTTTTTAAAAATAACCAATTATTTAAAAGTTTGATTCACATTTGCTTTGATATTTTGATCATTAACTCAGAAAAACATCTATGATCATTACATAAGTATTCCACAACTTTATTTTTTCTAACTATAAATCAAATAAATGTATCAAGACAATATTTCCAAAAGCTTTGTTACAAGTCATACCAGTTTGATATAAGAGTAAGCTTGAGAATCATGGAATATTTCATTGATATTTTTATAAATCTTTAGTACTGTTAGTTAGATTAATGAACAGGAAAGAGATTATTTATACTTTTGAACAATGGAGTTTTTAAATAATTTTATAAATGGCATAATAAACATATATAAGTTTAATCAAATCAAATATGAATATCCTGTTTTAATTTACTTTATTGAAAAAAACAACAGCAACTGAAGATAGACGAATGTTAGTAGAAAGTACAGCCTTGCAGTAGTGAATGTGCAGTTCAATCTACAGAAAAAAAAAGTCAGGCCAATGTCTGGTCTCCATAAGTTGACCCCAACTTGATGGTAACTAGTTTGATTTATATTAAAATATTATTAAAAAATACTATTATTTAATTTCAATCTTTAGCTTTTTTATTTATACGTTAAAAAATAAAGCAGTCTTTAAAAAGGCAATATTGGATAAAGATCTAGATAAAAATTCTAAATATCTAACCAATGAGTGATAATAATTAAATACTAATCTACTGACAAATCATTGGGTAGTTATCTGGATTAATTTTGAGCTGACTACCAAAAAAAAAAAAAACAACTTAGAAACTTTCAGCTACCTAAAAAAATATTTATTTTATATGCATTCAAACCCAAAAATCATGGTCATAGGGACAACTGTCCTATATGATGAATCTCTAGGTATAATCTTTAATTCACCTTTGAAATCAATTCCTATTATTTGAAACATTATAAAAATAATTTTTTTTATGATTAAAAAACCTAATTTGCTTTCATATGAATCACTTCAAAAATAAATAATTAGGATTTTAAAATATTAATCACTATATTATTTCCACAAATCCATGTCATCAGCCTGAAGGAATAATTAAATATGCTACTATAATCAAATGATAACATTCTATTATCACTAGCAATAATTTATCACTCTTTTAACATTATTTATTCTTCAATTTTTAATTGAGTTATAAAATAATAAAGCTCTGTTATGTTTTTTATTACAAACATTTTATCTCATTTTATTCACAACCCAGAGTTGTTTTTACTTCCTACTATATTGTAATTTATTAGCATGCATAACATCATTAAGAACACTTATCATTTTACTTTCTTTTTTCATTTATGATTTTTTTAAACACACCATAGCTATTATTGATATGAAAGTCTAAAAAGCTAAAATATATCTCAGAACCATCTTCAGTTTAATCTTTCATTTCATAAAATCATTTCTCTAGGATTATATTTCTTCTATTGTATCTAATAATCACTCTTAACATGCTGTTGCTATCATATATTTTTTTGTAGTTTTAATTTTATTTTAAAATTTTTCTAAATTCTCAGATTAGATTGCAGAATTTTTAATTAAAAGACAACAATAAATCTGAGTATAAACATCACATGATCACCATTTCTTATGCTTCTTATAACTGTTATTAAAACAGGCAAAACTTACTAACTATATGTATTGCCACTCACTGCAAGCTAGAGTAACCAATGGATGCCAGAATGCATGTGCATAAAACCCCCATCTAGTGCCTATTCATCCAATATCCTCAGATTAGTTTCTGGCCTGTGGCCTTCGTCAGTGAGGAGCCTTGAATCTGAGAGCACTGCACTTAGATCTTAGGATCTAATGCAACCCTTCGGCAGCCACCCTTTATCTCTACTTAACTAAAAACTATGAGTCTTAAATTGAAAACACCCTAATATTTTCAATCCAAGCTCATTAGCTTATATAGTCATATAGGTCTGAACTCAGTTCAGTACCCATAAATTTTGGTGTCATTGGTTCTTTAATAACCATAGCCACCTATATCCTATTAGGCAGGACTGGTTTTAAGCCAATAAACATCACATGATCACCATTTCTTATGCTTGCTTATAATCTAAGATCTAGGTGCAGTGCTCTCAGATCCAAGGCTCCTCACTGATGAAGGCCACAAGCCAGAAACTAGTCTGGGGATATTGGATGAGTAGGCACTAGATGGGGATTTTATGCACAAGTCTTCTGGATCCATTGATTACTCTAGCTTGCAATGAATGGCAATACATATAGTGAGTTTTGCCTATTTTAAATCCGAGTATATTGACAATGTGAAAAATGATTTTTCTAAAAAAATAATGTACTATTTTCTTAATTTTAAATGGAAATTATAAAGGTATGAGAATTAAATGAGAAAAAATCCTTAAGTTTTCAAGAAATGGTAATGAAAAATAGTGATAGAGTTCAAATCAAAATTAATGGCCATAGCAAGAAAGATGCATTATTTAATATGACATAAGACACAATTTTTAAATTATATCCAGATGTTAAAAATATTCATTCCTAGGTTGTAACTTCTAAATCAACTTGAAATAAAAATCTAATTTGCGTATACATGGAATAATCTAATTTTTTTTTACAATTGTAAAAAAATTAATCTTGAAAGACATAAAAAGATTTATAATCTTCTAGGGTAGATAACATAATTTCAACAATTATTATTTATAGAAAATATAAATTGTAATCTCTGAGACTACATATCAGAAAAAGAGCTGAAGGTCAAAAGTAGCTTGATTATCTTCCTAAAGTAAATTAGGACTTTCAAGTGTTTATCAATATATTGATCATAAAGAATAAAATACAAATGAAATAAAATTCACATATGCAATTGAACATTCGATTGAAGAGTCACTTAATGAAATGTGGAAACTTGGAATGTTATAACTGTATGGATAACATTCCTGAATTTATTGTAATATGCTAGACTGCTTTAAGATAATTAACTGGTTGTGAAGTAATGTGGACTAAAAGTAATTCAAAGTATAAAGCTGGTATAGAATTTCTACTAGATAAAAAATGTTAGCTTATCAATGCAAAATGACAATTAGAATTACAGCATATTTTTTAACATTATAATAATATAAGCATATGCTCAATATCAAATAGGCATATAGAAATCTGAACTGTTGGCAGTCCACCTGATAAAGATATTATTGTCACTGGAGAAAATTGAAATTTCAAGATTGGAGGAGATAATGGGATATGGGAACAGGTTATGGACAAATATAGCTTTGTGAAAAAAAATGAATATAGCGAAATTTTTTTAGAATTTGCTTGAAAAATATACGATTACCAATATGCAATTCTAATGAAAATACTTAAGATGGATTTGAATGATAAAATATGCATTAAATGCTAAAAAGATAAAGATGACATATATATATATTAATAAACAGAAAATATATTTTTCAAGGAAATAAAATAAGTTAAAAAATAACAAACGTCTTCTAGTTTAAAAATAGCCCAATAATTTCAATATATATACAACAAACCATGCACAAACTTTTTTATAAATCTTGATTTATTATAATATGAATTATTATAACATACAATAATATAATCCAACATTTTGGCTATATTATTTTATAGTCTTTATCAAGAAAGGTATTTGTTATATATATTATGGAATATTTGTATTTATTGTTTTTTTATGTATGTTTTAGTCATTCCTTGATAAAGACTTTAAAATAATATAGTCAAAATGTTGGAATATAATATTGTAAGTTATAATAGTTCATATTATAATAAATCAAGATTTATAAAGAAATTTATGTATGGTTTGTTGTATATATATTTTTCAAGAAATAAACAGATTCATATCATAGCTTAATAATGATAAATATCAAGATAAAGCCAAGGAAATTTAATATAATAAAAGTCATTTTCAGAAATAAAGAGATCTGATCAATATAGCAGAGACATAAATAATGGAAACATATCAATCATAAAAAATCAAAGGAAAATTATTTGATTCAAAAATTAAAAACTTCAAAATGACTTTAAGAAAACTGATTTGATTGTATCATCCAAGACACAAGATTAGTTCAATAAAAATAAATGCTCCTCAAAAGCAGAAAAGACAATTCGAAATTTGCAAAACTGTATAAGTTGGAATGTAATAAACTAAAAAAGCAGTTAAGAATAATAGGCAAATGACTCGCATATTAAAGCAAAATTTAGAAAAATATCATAATTCAATATAAATCCTGAAAAGTATACATGATAAAAAAAAAATTAATACAAAATGGAGTAAACAAGATTATAATAAAAGACAAACATGAAAAAACATGCAATTACAAGAATGAAATTTTAAAGTGATAGCCAAAATACTGTTCTGAATTATATAAAACAAAGTTCAATAAAAAAAAAAAATTATAATGAAACTCACTGAAAATGTATTATCAGATTATATAATGATGAAGACAATATTTTATTGGAAAAAACTAAATAAATTTAAGATCAGATACCCTGAAAATGATAAAATAATTGGAGATATTGTAGATGTTTATTTCAAACAATTTGTGGGTTATGTAGTATTGAAAACATGGAAAAATCATTATTGATGCCATTGTACAAAAAGGGAAGACTAAATAAGAAAATTATGAAATCATAGCCCTAATTAGTATTGTAGGAAAATTATTAATGAACATTTTAAATGAAAGATTAACAGCCCAGAAAAAATTAAGATAATAGTTCTATATAACTCATATTATCACTCTAGCTCAGAACTATCTAAAACATGATTTGTGGTTTTGGCTGCCTGGAGATTGATTTTTTTTGAGTGAAAAAATAAAATAATTTGAATGGAATGCTTATTAGATATTTTAATTCTATCACTCATTAATGATCTTAGTATTGATATTATTATCTGGTGTTTTTACATCAATAATATCCACATATTTTTTAATATGTCAAAAAGATGAATGTGTGCATGACTAGTGCATAATTAGTTTAGGATTTTGTAATAGTTTAATATGTGTACTGTATTTATTAATTTGGATATGAGCAATGAATAAATATTTTTTTAATGCGGTCTTTGGATTATTTAAGATTGGCTAGCTCTGCTCTAATTCATGTGCCTAAGAGTGTTTATAGAGAAATTATAGAAAAGATCTATTCTCATTTAAGTATTTTCATCACATATCTGGAAAAAACACACACACACACACACAAAAAAAAACAATGAATAAAATCAAAAAGGAGTAGAATGACAAAAATTATTTCAGGTATGTAGAAGAAATAGTAATCATTTAAGAAGATTAATAAACAAACACAAATGAACATTAGAGATAAGAATTATGCATAAACATAAGTAAAATTTTGTGCATTTTGGAAGAAATATCACAAGTAGTGTTTACACCGGAAATTTTTTTTAGAAATAACGAGAACAAGAAAAAATCAAAGACCTCAGGTCACAAACCAAATAAATTATACTAACAATATACAAATTGCATATGCTTGTAAAATACAGATGACAACGTATTCAATAAAAAAGAATATTGGCATTTGAAAGAACATACTAAGATAATAATTGAGACTTGAATAGATGCAAAAAGTGGCCAACAAATGTACAAAAAGTTAATTGGAGAGAAGTCTTATAGGAAAGAATTTGCAATGGTTTGGTCATATATCTCAAACAAATAATAAAAGAAAAACATAACCTAATTCTCAATATTACACAAGGCAAAAACAAGGACTATTCTTTAGAATAAAGAGATATCATTAAAGAATTATGTGAAACTAATTTGCATTCATTCAGAGTTCTTATAAGAGTAGAAAATTGGATGGCATAGATGAAAGCACAGAGCCTATGATTTCTGATGATGAAAATTATGGGAAGTTATGAGCAATGTATGTCATTTTCAGACCAATATTTAATATACATTGTTTGAATTGTAACATTATATTGAAATATAATATTGTCTGAAAATAATTGTGCCATGGGATGAATCTACCCTCCCAAATGTCTGATTATGCCACTGTAATGTATTCATGAAGAATAGTGATTTGAATAAAAGAATTGTCATAATATGGCTTCTAAAATCATTGACTTCCATACCATGTTTTATAGTTGAAAAAAAAAATCTATTTGATCATTTTTTTTTTT
Source organism: Epiperipatus broadwayi (assembly GCA_028023455.1). Taxonomy (NCBI): domain Eukaryota; kingdom Metazoa; phylum Onychophora; class Udeonychophora; order Euonychophora; family Peripatidae; genus Epiperipatus; species Epiperipatus broadwayi. The sequence continues at coordinate 522,434 of JAQFVV010000008.1, read as the reverse complement.
TTTTTAGTAATTATTGGATATAAATTCTTCCAATTGAATGCATATGATTGTTAATAAGACTGAATAACTATTCCAATTATATTGTGCAATTTTTATACTCTTATTATTTCTACATTATAGCAGTCACATTAGAAAATAATTGTTTTAAAATTATGAAAAAAGCTCACATTTACATTGATTTGGCAGAAGATTCTATACGTTTGGATCTTTCCAAGACATTCACCATAATTAGTTCTTAGAAGTTTTATCATTTTTATTAAATGTAGTCTTTCCCTTAAGAATGCCTATCTTGAAATATTCAATAATTTTAATAATTTGGATGTTTTAAATAATTGGTCACCAAAAATTTTGAATCCTTTAAACTCAGATTGTTTGAACATTTCACCTATATTTTCCTGACTTTTTTAGAATTCTATCTGCTTGATTTTTCAGGCTTCTCAAAGGCAAATTTATTTATTGTGATGATCTCATTGCTGATATATCCTCTTCAATTCAAAAACAAGAATTTTCCTATTTTTCTTTTTACCTGTTCAATTTTCACATTTTAAAAACAAAGTAAATATCACAATTTCAATAATTCTAAATTTTAAAGACGTTTCAATATTAAAAATCTTTTCCAAGTTTTTTATTGCATTGAAATTTCTTGATTTCAATATTCTTTGTTGTTGATGAATGATCAAGAATACAAACACAGCCAATAACTTTTATATCTACATCATAAATTTTGAAGCTAGTTGCTGCTTCTATCATAACTTTGTCTTCTTCATATTTAGATCTTTCAATGTTATTAGCTTTTCTAACTATCTTAGAGTCTCTATTTCAGTCATAAATAGTCATCAACACATCTAAGATTACTGTTTCTTCTATTGATCCTATATGAAAATTTATTTTCATCCAATTTGGTATCCCTTTTTACACATTCAAGTATACAAAATGGTGAAACAATAAAATGTAGCAGTTTAACCTCTTTTTTAATGAAAAACTAATATTTTTTACTATAGCTTGTTTTAAATACAATTTCTAACACCATACTCTTTATAAAAACAATGAAATATTCTGCTATTTATTTGTTCAAAAAACATTCAATAAGTTAGCATAGTTACTATTGGATGAAAGGTCTTGTAATAATCAACAATTTTAGAATTCAGATATTTTTTTTTTCCTCCAAGTTTTTCTGAAAATAGCTTGCAATACTGGTAATTCTCATTCAACATAAGCTCTAATCTGCACTGAATGATTTCTAATATAATCTTACTAATACAATATAAGATATTGTATAGTTATTTGCACAATTAAGATTTCACCTTTTACTATAAAAATATAAATTAATTTTTTTCAATCTGTTGACTTATTGAGTAATTTTTCCACATTAATTAGCATAATTTAGACAACAATTTTACTGATTTTTCTTTTGAGTTCTGCAAAAATTCCTATAGCAACTTCATCAATTATAATGGTTTGTATTTTGCAATAACTTTAAGGTTACTCTAATATCTATTATTGAGAGTTCTATATAAGATTACATAATTAAAATTATCTTGATCGAAATCTTTATGATATAGCTTATCTGCATATTATAATCTGACAATTGGTAAAGAGTTTGTCTCAAAAAAATATGCACCCATGGCAAAAATAGTTTGGGTCCCAATATTAAAAATATTTGTATTTACTAAACACAAGTGAATAACTGGGCAAATATTTTGTATGATCATGTCTAAGATAGATGCTACAATAGTATTTTTCATCTTATTTACATTTATTATTTCCTTCATCCCTTTGGGGTTCATCTGATTCATTGATAATTACAAATCAAAATCTCAAATCAATATAAATATGCTATCTAGGTTATAATCAAATGGTTTTGTCATTTGGAAGGTCATGTAATATTTGAGCACTGGAAATGAAAAACTGAGCTGTGTGTGATCCATGGATCTTTAGCTCTAAAGTCCATTACACTACCAACACATTAAAACATGCAAAGCTGTTTACTCATGTTATTAAACATTTGCAAAAGATAACAAAAACATATTCACTTAAAAATATTTACATTGTTCATTTTATAAATAATTAAATTATAATACATTTTTTTATAATTTAAAAAAAATATGTACAAAAAATTAAAAATAATTATTAAATTATTTTATTTAAATACATCAAAGATTAGTCAGTATTAATTTATTTCTTTAATTGTTTTTTTTTTTTTTGGCACAAACATTTTTATAATCTTATAAGGATATTTTAAAACATTTTCATTTAATATCTGCCTTTCAACTTATTCACAATCTAGGTATATACCTTAAAACACTTTATAACATATTTCTTTATAGAAAATAATTTACATCAGATAATTTCGTTGAAAATTTGATATCAAATCTTTATTTTTCTTTGCTGGAAAAAATAATTTATATCAATCCTTCTATCTTCATACTTCTCCAACTTTCAATCATTTATAACAATCCTAACTCCCTCCCACCATCCGTTGATTTTTTGCTTGCAGTATACTTTTTAAGAAAAATTTCTTTTTTGAATTTTTTAATCTCTTTTGCCCGTTTTCTTTTACCTGAATATCAAGTAATTCTTTTTTGATTATCATCTTTTGCTCTTATAGCAAGTAATTTTACACATTCAGCAGCAATCTTACTTTTTTAATATAATTTTAGAGAAATTATTAAGACATTGTTAATGAACAAGAACTTGTAACATTGTCAAACACTATATTATAGATGATTTAGTTCTTAAACTTTCTTTAATCATTATATAATATGGCAGCTTGGTAACATCTTTGACATTTAAATCATTTATTACTATTTATTATATGAGTATTTCTACTTGTCTTCAAAAAAATAATTTAATGCAAACACTAGGATTTCTATCAACAATGTAACCATGCACAGATTTGTTGTCATGACTAGCATATTAAAATAAATGACTCAAGACAATAAGTATGTGTAAGCATTTATTTACACATAATAAACATATATATAAAATCAATATAAAAGCAAGTATATTTCCAATGCCTTAGCTTCATAATCATGGTTACCAAAAAAAACAACAATATTGCACCATTAAAAAAAAACAACACATTTTTTATCTATTTGATTTGCTATTGGCTCTTAGATTCATCACATATTCATTTTTGTAATAAACTAAGCTTTTTTGAAATTTTTTCCCCTGATATTTCAAATTTCTTCATGAATCACCCCAACAATATCTGGATCGAATTCATATCCATATTTTTTTTTCATGATTATATCAACATATTTATAAAATTAGTTCTAGCTCGTTTGTACATAAGCAAATCCTGCATTATTCTTATCCTTAAATTTGCCTTAATTTTCATAGTATAACCATAAGGATAATCCAAGGTTATGTTTCATCGCCTATATGATATTAGAGCAGTAATTTTAATCTACTTTATTTTTTGTGTTACTCATTAACTTATTCAAATTCATAAGTGCTCTAAAGCTCACATGGAACTTGTCAGTATAAATCACTCCAATTTTATTTCCAATATTCAGTCTATATGATAATGAATGACATTCTTTTTTAATCATTTCTAACTATTCCCTTCTTACATATAATATTAAAACCAATCTTTATCACATCAGAAATATAAATTTCTAAACTCTCAATTTTGTCAAATCCAAAACTATATATAAAAAGTTATTTCAATACAAAAATGGCTCTCAAACCTCTTTATCAATCACTTTGAAACTTGAACATCACACCAACACTTCCACTCCCATTTCTTAAAATTAAATTATTTAACTATCTTTTTATAATACAACAAAATAAGCTCCATTTTATTTTTAAATCCATACAACAAATTTCTTTATCTTTTTCAGGTTTTTTAGTCAAATGCAATCATAAATCTCTCATTTAATTCATACAAAATATTGTCAATATGGGAATAATTATATTAGTCTTTTTGTTTGCCAATGCTAAACTACAAACTATTGTGCTAATAGACTAACATTTTGTCATTTCATATATATTGTCTCTAAATGTAACTATAATATCATTATCAATCCAAGCTAATATATCATGAATAAATTCACATTTACATTTATTAATATTTTTGTTAAGTAATAAATCATCAATAATTTAAATAGATTCTTTCCTATTTAGTGACCATATAATTCTATTATGTCCAAAGAAGGTATTCTATACTGAACTGCTTCTATACTCATTCAGGATAATTACTTTATAATAAAATCTACAAATTCAAATGAAGATTATTTGCAAATATTCCAAAACCTAATTCCTTTTTTAACATATGCCTTACATATTTCAATGCCTCATAATAACATCCACTACCAAAATCAATCGTTGCTCTTAAAGAATAATATTCTTTACACATTTTAATATTCACAAATAATCTAAATAAAAGTGTTCATCAGATATCCCATAAATCTTGCTTACTGCTTCAAAAAAGATAATCAATTAGTTTTGTTTACAAAGATTTATGGCTTTTAAATAAGATTTAAATAATAACTTGTATTAAAGAAAATAAAAGTCATGGTTTAGTTTTACTAGACAATAACATTTGTTAACAGAAAATTTGTTCGCAAATTTCTCCTAAAAATTTAATTAATTAAATACACCTGGGTCTCATTGTACGCGATAGATAGGTTCCTCAGAAAACACGCACAAACAAAATCGCGCAAAAATAGACGTAACTTACATTGAAAAAGGGGGGATGCAGTCTGTGATTTTTCAAAATTCGTGTAAAAGCAAAGCACCAACGTAAAATTACTTTAAAATTCGCGCAAAAAAAAAAAAAAAAATAAAAAATAAGGAAATAAAATATGACTAATAAAAAATTTCAAATTTGAAAAAAATTGATACAAGACAAACTTTTTTTAACTATAATATTTAATTTTATTCAAAATAATATATTTTTATGCATAATTTACAGTACAGTAATTTACATTTTTTTATACACGTTTTAATTATTATCGCTATTTGCCGAAAAACACATTCGTTTGCAAACTGGTAAAAAATCAGATTTTTTACAAGAGGAAATACAACTAGCGCCAAATTCACACTCATGTTGTGTCAGTGGTTTTCTGGTGACAACGTAATTAGTAATTAATCTTTGAGACAATGATTTTATTAATTGTTTATGAAACTAACAACTAAAAATTAAATTATTTTTGTTTTTAATTTTGAATTCCGTTTAAAAATCAAATTTCACATCACATTAATTTCAAGTCGCCGTAAGTAATTTTTAAATTGTTAATTACAATTAAAAATCAGATTTTAATTTTTAATTGTCAAATTTAATTGTGCCCATTGCTATTACTCACCTTTTAAAAATAAATTTGTGGACACTAAATGATTAATAATTGATTAGGTTCTTTTTTAAAAAGCAAAAACAGAATGTGATTTAAAATGCAAAATTAACATGCACAATGTTTGAACAAATTTACATTATAATCTTGTAAAATTTAATGTATGTATACATAAAATGTGGAAATCATAATTTTAATTTTATTATTGCATAAAATCTTACTATTATAAAGCACTGAAAATATTGAAATTACTAAGATGAAAGTCGAATTCCAATAATGTGCTATTACTTTCAACATAATGTATGTGCTTGAAATTTATTATTTAAAGTAATAGAGCATTATCGGAGTTCCACTTCCGGTGAAACATGAATCGCATAACTTCAAAATCGTGTTAAATAAGTCCGCGTAAAAAGAGACCCAGGTGTAATTACAATATAAAGATTAACAAAGTTAAATTCATTAAATATGTTCTTAAGAAATATTTATATAAATTTTATGGAAAAAAAAAAGCATTTTACATATCTGGTCATAGAATATTATTTTATTAAGATTATTTGCAATTATTAAAATCCATAAGGCACATTATCTTTTAAAAGTAACAATTGACTTCCAGAGCCCAGGCAAAATATACCTAAGCTGACCAGGGTGAGGTGGTTGAAACCTCTAATCCAACCCAACTTCAACTCATCTTCCAGTGCTCCGTAATTTAACACCCTATGAGTAACATTTCTGAAAGTACACTCAGTCTTCATTTAATCGCGAGCCGGCATGGGACAGGGAGAAACGTGAGACTGAAAATCACTACTGACTTAACTAAATGGGGAATATAGAGTACTTAACACACTATTAATCTTAACTACAGAGATACATATACATAGCATATAAATTAAGAAATGGAATAATGGCAATGTGGATTGAATAATACACTGTGGATTGGCTTGAAATAGACCCCTGAGCAAAAAAGATATGAAACAATATATATTTTAAAATGTTTATTAAAACAATAACAAATTGTATAAATAAAGTATCACAAAGGCAAGGATTATATAACATTCAATCTGTATTTAATACAGGCAGGCCTTTTTATAATGAATGAGACTGTTATGGTACAGCTGTCTCATATTAATATATTATTTAACACACTATTAATCTTAACTACAGAGATACATATATATATAGCATATAAATTAAGAAATTGGAATAATGGGAATGTGGATTGAATAATATATTGTGGATTGGCTTGAAATAGACCCCGGAGCAAAAAAGATATGAAACAATATATATTTTAAAATGTTTATTAAAACAATAACAAATTGCATAAATAAAGTATCACAAAGGCAAGGATTATATAACATTCAATCTGTATTTAATACAGGCAGGCCTTTTTATAATGAATGAGACTGTTATGGTACAGCTGTCTCATATTAATATATTAAAATAAACATGTATGTGTGGTTCATAAATCATCCCTAATTATTTAATATTCCCATCCTATTGTTTTGGTTTGCTAAAGTTCTAAGCTGATAGCCTAATAGAGATGATGAAGATATACAGCTCTAAGGTGGCTGTTATATATATTTATTAATAAAGTGAGCAACTAAATAAGCTCAATATCATACAGATTCAACCTGATAACCAAGTTTCAAACTTCAGTCTAAAACTGAATAATTAATTAATAGAAGGAAAAGAACTGGTTACCTTTAGATCCACACATATATGCTATGGCGCTTTATAAAATATTAAAGAGTAAGTTTGCAGTGCAAGTGAGTGATTATTCAGAAGCTTCAGCATCATTTGCTCTGTTTGCTGCTATTTATATATGAACAGATAAGTTCAGGAACTCAGATTGGCTTTATGAAAACAGCCTGGACCCGCATGTTCCAGTTAAGATAGCCATAGCCCGAACTAAATAATGGGGCGGTCTGTCACCGTGAACCCATTTAAAAGGTGCAGCAAAATGTAAACACATATATGTGTACTATATAAAGACACACTCACAATGCACACACAATAGTGCACCTAAAACGGATAGCTTCTATCTGACAAACCAGCTCAACCCAGTTCTAAAACTAGAATTATAATTACGCTAATAAAAAGGACTTGAACTATATAATAGTCTAGCTAAAATCCTGAATCTGCACATATATATAATCATAATTAAGGAGGGAATGTATATTTGATGGGGATTAATATAAATATTAGCAAATATACTTTATTATCATCTCTAGCCAGTATATCCCCTCTAACCAACAGATATCAAGTCATAATATATAAAACGGACAAAGCAAACCTTGCAAAATGTAATGCAATTTATTATATATATAAAATCAGGATAACGAGCAGTTAGCGATCGTTTATTATATTATTTCGAAACAGCAATTTTAATACACCAAGCAGTGTTCTTAAAATGTTTAAAGTGGAAAATTTAATTATCTTCATTGTAAGTTAATTAATTATTTTTCACTGTTTCGAAAGATGGGCATATTATCACATGTATTAAATTTAAACAGAATAAATGTAAACAAAATATTTAAAACAATAAAGTTAGGCATGACGGCAGTTTTTAGAAATTTAAGCTGATTGTAGATATTTAAAGATTACCGAAAGTAAAGTCCTAATTTATAAAAGAATTCCGGCAGGTTTACAAGATTAAATTATAAAATAATTTCTTAGTTACTTTAAAAATAAGTTACAGATTTTAAGAAAGCAGATTGGCCATAAATAATTTACATAATATAAATATATTTAGACAAGTTTACACAGTTCTTTTACAAACGACTTAAATAGAATTTTGAGAATTTGTATAGAACGTTCTTTATAGTATATAGCTAGCTTAGAGTTTATAGATTAATTTACAGAGCTGCAGTCTTTAAAAAAATATCTTCTTGATAGGGATTTGAATGCTGCTCATCAAACAATGTGGTAATGACTGGAAAGCCGGTATGTCAAACAGTGGCATCGTGATGTAGTGGCATTTCTTTTCAGGTAGGTTATCAATTTCTTCATCTCTCCTTCTCATGGAAGGCTGCTGGAAGGTTTGCCCATAGGCATGCTGAAAAAATAGAGATCACTATCTCCGGGCGGTGGGAGAAACTGAATCTTATTTAGCCCGCCATATTGTGTGGCTTCTTAACAAAACTTTACAGAAAAAGGAAACTTAAAACTAACTGAAGCAGTAAGAAATCTGCCTTATTTATATTCCTCAGATTAAAACCAGCTGGCTATGTTTAATTCAGAATTCATCCTCCCCTCTAAATTTTATACCTCATATGTTTAATTACCCTGTCAGTTTTTACTAAAGACTGTTTCTTCAATTTTGAACTTTTTAATTGCTTAAATCTTTAATGGTTTTAATCTGGAAAGTGATTCATTATAATTGTAATGAGTTTGAAAAAAAGAAATTGATTCAGAAACCACGTCAATTGAAGGTTTGGTTTCTGAATTCATTTGATCAAATTTGAGAATTGCTCCAGCTGTTAATGACAGAACTCTGCCGAATTTCACATGCTATTCAAAATTTCCTTTAAATAAGTTTTTTATACCAAATATTATTTATAAAGAAGAAATGTAAATGCTGCAAAATATATAGCACATACATTGATATTAGTCATTTATCCATGCATGTATGTGTGATCATACCTATAGAGTCGCCCAAAAGTAGGTTTACAGTTATTAAACTACATTCCTCAGAGTATAAATCTAACTTACATAAACAGCTTTTTCCTTGCCGATTGTAATTTATTTTATTATGTAATGCTAACTTTTTACTTGATATAAATTTTTATTTCAGGATTAATGGCGAACAATTTAAATCAAGAGCAAAGGAAATTGATATCCAATAAAGTCTGAAAATGCCAAGATGGTATGTATGTTACAGCATGGCAAGAAACTTTTAACACTTCTCCACCTTCACAACAAACAATTTATCGTCTAAGGAATAAATTTGATGAAACAGGTTCAGTGAGTAATGCACCAAAATCTGGACATCCACTTCTGACACCAAAGAAAATGAAATGTTAGTGGCTATGACATTTGTGAAGTCCAAGGAAATCCACATGACGTGCTTCTGCAGAACTATCCATACCAAGAACGTCATTGCAACGCTTAATGCGTAAACTGAAATTAAAACCTTACCGACCAAGACTAGTACATGGTCTTTTAGAGGACGCAGATTGTCGGCTGCAGTTCTGTGAAATGATGCGTAATCAATTTTTCTGGAGAACGCGACTCTTTGGATAAAATTATTTGGTCAGATGAGGCTTTCTTTAAATTATCTGGTCATGTGAACAGGCATAACTGTGTGTACTGAGTTGATGAAAATCCCCATTTGACCATAGAGACTGAACTAAATTAGCCTGGCATTACAGTTTGGGGTGCATTATCAAGCGGTGTTGTTGGGCCCATGTTTTTAATAGAATTGTAAATGGAGAGAACTACCTGGACATGCTTCGTGAAGTAGTAGTGCCACAACTCAAAACTAAACCTAACTTTGACTTTTCTTTCAGCAGGATGGAGCACCAACACATTATGCGTCTACAGTAAGAAACTACCTTAATCAAGTTTTTCCACAGTGTTGGTTCGGAAGAAGGGGCAGCATCGAATGGCCACCACATTCACCTGACACCTATGAATTTATTTTTTTGGGGTGTTGTTAAGAACAAGGTTTATGAGAAGAAACCCAAAACATTGATTTAAAAGATTACATTCATCTCGCATTCACAAAAATTGATGAAGAGCCGAATTTGTGCTGCACTGTGTCAGTGTCCTGGAGAGATTTGAAGAATGTTGCAATGTTGAAGGATATTTTGAGCATCTGAGAAATTAAATTGTTTATGTTAACAGGTATAACTAATTTCCTGCTGTTCTAGTGTCGAATTTTCAAATAGTCTATGTGATAACTGTAAACCTACTTTTTGGGCCACCCTGTACAAGTGTTGATGCTTATATAACTATGTTAATGCATAAACCCATGTAATAGTGGGTGTTTAACCTAGCATAGATGTGGCTGTGGAGAAAATAAGTTAAACATATGAGGGCAGGAATATACTGTTTCATATCCTCAAACTTAAAAAAAAAATCCAAAAAAAGACTTTATTTGAGGTGAAGAATTTACTCTATCATCACTGTGAAATGAGATAAACGATAACACAAAAATTTTTTTTTACCTTGCCTGGCTATTTTGTTTCAAGATTATGACACTATACTCCTATACCAGAATCTGAGGCTATAACATCTACCTATTAATTGGCGAAACATTAATTGGCTAACTTAATTTGATATATATTTAAACACAAAGATTAATGTCTAACTACTGTTGGGGTAAAAATGAATGATCAAAAATCATCCTAGAAGGATCTAGGTGTGCTGATCATACGAATGCTGCCTAGATTTGATCTGGGGTTTGATTGATAAAAGGCTTTAGGCAGCAGATATTGTATGTACCAGTTATGGTTCCCCAGTCTTCCAATAAAAAAGTAGTCTCCATAATCTCGATTATGTAGGGTACCTTATATAAAGGGCATTTGTACTTCTTTAACTGTTTATTACTAGCTTGCAGTTCATGTATCCTCACCCTGTCTCCCACATGGAAGGTATGGGAATCTCTTTTCCTTTCCTTCCTCCTGATCCACATTAGCTTTTGCCCTTGACCTGTCTTCCCTTGGATCTATGGCCGAATCTCCAGATGGTTTTCCGTGGTATGCGAATCATAGGTTAGCAGGGTTTCCCATAGTGGAATCACAATGGAGAAAACCCGGTAGATTCATTCTGAGTATTTATGATTGACGTTCCCCTCTGTGGTTGACTCATTTTCTATGGTTTGAGCCCATGTGTGTCCGATAGTCTTCCAATCTCCCTCATTACTCTCTCAAGGGATTTGATTGGGGGTTCCTAATTGATATGAGTGTTTAATGTCCTGCCTCTTCAGCAAGGCCTTCTATTCTCTGGACATGAACACTGATCCATGGTCCAATAATATGGTTTCTGGCTTTTCCACAGTAGGAAACTGCATTTTTTCCAAAACTTGAATAGTACACCTTGTATCTGCTCTCAGTACTGGGTATGCCCTGACATACTTTGAGAACACATTGTAGGTCACCAGTAATTATCAGAACCTCTTATATGGTGGCAATGGGCTATAATGATCTGTCACCAGAAGCTCATTTGGTCCTGAAGGCACTATTGGTGAGATCAGACCCAACATATCTGTTTGGGGGCTATCCCTAGCACACATCCCACACCCTTGGATAGCCCTCAAAACTTCCACATATACATTTGGCCAATAAAATTGGCATCTGACTGCCTGTTTTCCATGGTCCATAATGGCCCACTTGCCAGTGTATATACTGAACCAACCTGAACCTGAGATCTGGGGATACTAAATTTTTTTCCAAAAGTTCTGTTTAAGGGCCCAACCTCTTTTGCAAGATACCTTTCGTTATCTTGAACATTCACTTAATGTCTTGGCCTCTTTTAATAAAGGGCATTTCTCTTCCTCTCAGCAGGTCCATTACTTTTTTGTACTCTGGATGCTTTTCTTGCCAGTAAGATTTTCAACTGAGTTTCTATAGGATTACCCACATTCATGACACTTTGAGGAGCACCTATTAGGGGGTTGTCGGGTTCAATGGTCACCGCATGTCTTCTAAGTACATCAGCCACAATGTTCCCTGGGCCAGGACATATGACCTGATAGTCAAAACTTTGGAAGGCCAGACTCCACCATATAAGATGGTCATTGGTCAGGTATCTCCTATTTAAAAACTCCGTGACAATGATGGTCAATCACAATGATAACCTGGGAACCAATCAGAAACTGTTTAAACTTTTCACAAGCCCAAATAATGGCTAACAGGTCCCGCCCAGGGACTGTATAATTTAGTTTGGGTCCTGTCATGGCCTGACTACTGAAATACAAAACCTGTTGCTGTTGCGCAAGATGGACTTGAAATAATACCACCCAGGCTGAGGCGGCTGCTATCTGTCTGCAGATAAAAGGTACAGCCAAGTCCGGGTGGTACATTACCGACTGGAAAAATGTTTTCTTTACCTAAATAAATTCACGATTCTGCCTCTCAGCCCACTCCCACTTTGTATCTTTCAGTACAAATCCACCAAGGCAGAAGTATCTTGGGTGAAAGCCAGGTAGAATCTGTGGTAGTAATTGTACAACCCCAGAAAGGACTGCACCTGTCTGCGAGGGGTCGGTGTAGAAAATTTCTCAATTGCCTCCACCTTATCAGGGTGCATCCGAATCCCTTCACCATTAACATGCCTCAAAAATGATATCTCATGCTGAACAAAACAACTCTTTTTCAGGTTGAGTCCCATTCCTCTGCATGCACTCTTGGAAGAATCCCCGTAAGTGGCATAGATGTTCCTCCAGATCTTTGGAAGAAATCACAATATGGTCCATGTAGCATACACTATATTTCTTTACATTGTCTGAGACTGGTCAAGGCACCTCATCAGACCAGCACCACTGTTTAGACCAAATGGAACTCTTTGAGAAACATGCGTGACCACCATACTGAACTGCTGTATATTTACAGATCCGGGGACCTAGCACAATCTGCCAGTAGTTTGAGGTAAGATCCAACGTGGAAAAGAAACTCTTCCCAGACCTCATAAAAATCTCCTGAATACGTGGTGGAACATCCCTGTCAGGGACAGTGATCCCGTTTAACTGTCGTGCATCCAGACATATTCATTCTTCTTAACAACCAATGGGTTATTGTACGGTGATGGGCTTTTCTCAATAACCCACCAGTCTACCATTTGTTGTATCTGAGTGTCAACTACTGCTTGGTATTGGAATGGAATTGGGTAAGTCTGGGTCTGAAAGTAAGTCTCTTCCTTGATGCTGATCCAATGAATATACACCTGGAGCATTGGAAAACACTCTTGTTAGCCTTCAATACCATCTTTAGCATCATTTGTTCCTCAGGTTGAGTAAGAGAGGTTTCTGAAATTTTCGATGTGATCAGTGCATCATCTGTGTCCAACATCACATATTGTACTTTGCATCCACCATGATAGGATAAACCTTCAAGCCCAATGCTCTCCCGATACAGGGTCACCACATTATCATCATAACTGATCATGCATTTATATCAGCTCAGAAAGTCTGCACCTACTACCATATCCTGCAGCAAACCTTTCATCACTAGGATGGGTGGCCAATCATAGTCTGGCCCCACTTCAGGTCCAACCACACCTGGTATGTTTCCATTTTGATTTTTCTTCCATTGGCCAGGGTCAACTATATAGGTCTCAGTGGTAGTCATGGTATCTGTAACCCATGGGCTTCCATCCTGGATAACCATTTCTTTGAAATAAATGACATCTGGCTCCCAGTATCTACCAAAACCAGCACGTTCTGGGAATGAATTTAAATAGTAACCATGAGACAGGGTCCAATCGGAACACTTAGCCCGGACTCATCTGACCCCTTACTGATAGTGCCTGTCGGTTTGTGTAGTTCTGTTCCCTGGTGTCTCAATGGGGTTCTGGAAAGGAACCCTCTGGAGTTTAATGGCCACTGGTGCTTTTAGAGCTCCACAGGGGTTTGACCACCCTGTTACCTTCTCTGCACTCCAGATAGTGATCTGTTATTGGTCACAAGTGCCTGGCACCTAGCGGACTCTATCTTGCACACCATTTCTGGTGGTTCTTTGGGTACAGGTTAAAATTGATGGTCAAGAATCCTGCTATCTCTTCTATGGCATGTATCCTACACCCCACTATCAGCAGGATCATCTGGGTTTCTGTAAATGGAAATGCAGTCAAACATCGAAGTCAGACAACCTGCCTTAAGAAAAATTGCATGTGGGTCTCCTTGACCATGGATCCATATGACTCCCCAAGAATAGCATGGTATATTCCATCCTGGTGTTCCTCACTTCATGTTTTCAAAAGGGTGGATGAGTACTGTTCAAAGGTGTATGGGCGCTCAGCACAACAATCATCCAGAATGTTTTCAAAAGAGCGGATGAGTACTGTTCAAATGTGTGTGGTCACTCAGCACAACAATCCCACCATGATCAGTTTGGAACCCTGGTATAATCTCTGGTGGTCTCACAAGACTTGGCCCACCTGTTTCTACTTCCGAGTTCTGATATCTCTTACAAAACCTGTCTGCTCATTATTGGTCACAGGGAACACCTGCACACTACCTTTCATCTTAATTCTGAGAACATTTCCTACTCTCCTTAGGGTAGGTGAAGTGCCTAGTTAAATCTAATTCCCTTGAGGCATTTGTAGGTTCAGGCTCAAAGTCCAGCATGATGGGGTTTTTTATGGCTCCCCTGGCATGGGAACCTCTCTCTGGAATCTCATTTTCCTTCCTTTATCTCTTCAATAATTTTTCCTTTTAGCTCATGTATAGCATTCATCATTTTGTTCCTTTCTTGTGTGGCCTCTTCATTGCCCTATGCTATGTTCTCCCTCAATCATAAATCTCATCTTGGATTTCTCTCTGTGTTTCTTGTAGCCTTCATACTGCATTCTCCTGTTCTTCCAATTTACTGGCCACATTCCCCTCGATTCTGCCAACCACTTCATTTATGTATGTTTGCTGGCCCTCGACCCTATCCTGAGTAGTTTCAACTTTTCTGAATGCCTGCATAGTCCTACCGGTCTCTTCTTTATGTTCACTCAGGAGCCCCATGAACTTAATTTGGATCTCCTCATGCCCCTACTGGCAGTTTAATCCCAATTTTTCCAACCCCTTCTGCAACTGCTCTAAACTGTGGTTGTTTTCCTCTATCTTTTTGCCTATGGCATCCAGTTTCTCCATCATCACTATCTTGTCTTGTTTGAATTCTGCCATCATGGTTCCTATCTGTTTTTCTGACCGGATGCTGAACTCCTCCATCATGGTTTCTGTTTTCCTGACCTGATGCTGGACTCCGTTATCATGGTTTCTATCTTTCTAAACAAAGCCAATAGCATGTCATTCTGGCTTGGCTCTCAATTCTTGAGGTGAATCTCCCAGGGCCGCAGATTCTTCCATATATACTCATTCTGTATATCGGCCACGTTCACTTCTCTTTCCTCTCCTGGGCTGCCACCGCCCCCAAAAATCTTTTTTCCAGACCTCAAGATTATTCCCTTGCACTTCTCTTTTTCTGGCTCGACTTTACTACCTACGTTGGATGGTTCCTTTGGTGTTACTAGACTTTCTAAAGACCCATTCTCCATGTCCAAGCCTACATTTACTTCTTCCCCACTTGCGTCCCCTACTGTTTCCTCCTCTGTACTGCTGTCCATAATACTTAAGCTTTGACTATGCTAATAACAATAAAAAAAAACAAATTTACTAATATTCTGTAAAAATGGTTCTTCACTGTCTCCCCTCCTGAAAATGGCTCTCTAATTCACAACCTTCAGCCCACTGGACTTCTTTATTAACCTATCCTTATCACTTCTCCCTCTAAACAATGCCACTATTAAGTTAAATCCCTGTCTAACATTTAACATACCCATACAATTAAAAAATTTTTTATTAGTAAATAATAAAAAACATTACCAGATGTACCTCAAGTGTTCCTTTATTGAAGCAGCTTTACTCCTAATAAGAGAAACAAAATCCAAATAATGAAAATTTTGTTTTTTTTTTGTGCCAGGTTTGATTTGAAGTACATACATATATTTTTATTTATTTATTTTACCTTGACCTCATTGACCTTGCCTCTTTTGTTTCATTGCTTAGCTTCCAATCCAATCCAAATTTTACAATAAAACTTTAAAACAATAGATCCCCCTTGTGTAGATCTTTTTCTCTACCCCGATGACAAAATTAATATGAGGATGACTTATTAACCTGTTCAAGTCACCCCCGGGCGCCAAACATCAGCCGAGAAAATATTATACATATAACACAAAATTCCCAATCAGTATTCAACACACAGCATATCTGGTCAACACATCTTGCATACATTCATGCTGTATCTACGCATATAATCTGAGTATCTACACAGACAATTTTAAAATTTATCACTTAAAATCAAACAGTCTCAAGCAAATAGACAAAAAATCTATATATATATATAACTCAGGTGATGTGTGTATATAGTTAAGAACATGTCTCCCAGTTGCAATACCATAATTGAGAAAAAAAAATTATACAATCAGTTCAGGGCCTCTATTCAGTTCAGGACCTCAGGACATGCAAATTTACTGACTGGGTGTCCATAATCAGGGGAAAAAAAATATATATACCAATATTGTCCAAAAACACCCATATACTCTGATTAGGGTGTAACTAATTGTGGCCACGAATGGCATCCATAATCAGAGGAAGAAAATACATATTTTTGTTAAAAAATATATATTCAGTTCAAGGTCTATACTCCATTCAGGGCCATGGAAATAAATTGACGAGGCCCCATGGTTTGGGCATCCATAATCGGGTAAAAAAAAAAAGAATACATATATTTTGGAAAAAAAAACTTTTTTCCCCCTTTGACCAATCAAAGGGAGTGTGGGGAATGCTAGTCGAAGCCCTAAGTTGCGGCACCATAATCGAGGAAATTTATATATATATTATAGTACCAATGTGCTCTTAGTTTTCCATGTATATACATGACAACCTATTCAGGGTGTGGAATAAATCGATAAGCCTCATGAGTGGGCGTTCGTAATAGGCGAAAAAAACCTATGTAACGGTCAGATTTGTACACTCATATAACAAAATCCAGAGCCCAGGCAAAATATACCAAAGCTGACCGGAGTGATGTGGTTAAGACCTCTAATCCAACCCAACATCAACTCACCTGCCAGTGCCCTGAAATTTAACACCATTTGAGTGACATTTCTGAGATTAAACTCAAGTCTTCATTTAACCACGAGCCGGCATGGGACAAAAAGAAACATGAGACTGAAGATGACTACCAACTTAACTAAATGGGAAATATAGATCATTTAACACACTATTAATCTTAACTACAGAGATATATATACATAGCATAATGATTAAGAAATTGGAATAATGGCAATGTGGATTGGATTGGCTTGAAATAGACCCCTGAGCAAAAAAGATATGAAATAATTTATATTTTAAAATGTTTATTAAAACAATAACAAATGGTATAAATAAAGTATCACAAAGGCAAGGATTATATAACATTCAATCTGTATTTAATACAGGCAGGCCTTTTTATAATGAATGAGACTGTTATGGTACAGCTGTCTCATATTAATATATTAAAATAAACATGTATGTGCGGTTCATAAATCATCCCTAATTATTTATTCCCATCCTATTGTTTTGGTTTGCTAAAGTTCTAAGCTGATAGCCTAATAGAGATGATGAAGATATACAGCTCTAAGGTGGCTGTTATATATATTAATAAAGTGAGCAACTAAATAAGTTCAATACCATGCAGATTCAACCTGATAACAAAGTTTCAAACCTCAGTCTAAAACTGAATAATTAATTAATAAGAGGAAAAGAACTGGTTACCTTTAGATCCACACACATATGCTATGGCGCTTTATAAAATATTAAAGAGTAAGCTTGCAGTGCGAGTGAGTGATTATTCAGAAGCTTCAGCATCAAATGCTCAGTTTGCTCCGAGACCGACGGTTTGTTGCTATTTATATATGAACAGATAATAGTTCAGGAACTAGGATTGGCTTTATGAAAAAGGTCTGGACTTGCATGTTCCAGTTCTAATAAAGATAGTCATAACCTGAACTAAATAATGGGGCGGCCTGTCACCGTGAACCCATTTAAAAGGAGCAGCAAAACGTAACACATATATGTGTACTATATAAAAACACACTTGCAATGCACACAATAGAACAATACATATGCGTATAATTAATTAAGTGTGCCTAAAAAAGATAGCTTCTATTTGTCAAACTAGCTCAACCCAGTTCTTAAACTAACATTATAATTATGCTAATAAAAAGGACTTGAACTATATTGTAATCTAGCTAAAATCCTGAATCTGCATATATATATATATATAATCATAATTAAGGAGGGAATGTATATTTGATGGGAATTAATATAAACATTAGCAAATATACTTTATTATCATCTCTAGCCAGTATATCCCCTCTAACCAACAGATATCAAAAGTCACAATATATAAAACTGACTAAGCAAACCTTGCAAAATGTAATGTAATTTATTATATATATAAAATCAGGATAACAATGAGCGATTAGCGATCATTTAGTACGCATCAATATTATTATTTCGAAACAGTGATTTTAATATACCAAGCAGGGTTCTTAAAATGTTTAAAGTGGAGAGTTTAATTATCTTCATTGTAAGTTAATTAATTATTTTTCGCTGTTTGAAAGACGGGCATATTATCACATATTAAATTTAAATAGAATAAATGTAAACAAAATATTTAAAACAATAAAGTTAGGTATGACTGTAGTTTTTAGAAATTTAAGCTAACTGATTGTAGATATCTTTTAATTTATAAAAGAAATTCCGGCAGGTTTACAAGATTACATTTATAAAATGATTTCTTAGTTACTTTAAAAATAAGTTACAGATTTTTAGAAAGCAGATTGACCATAAATGATTAACAATATATAGATATATTTATACAAGTTTACAGAGTTCTTTTACAAATGATTTAAATCAAAGAATTTTGAGAATTTATATAGAACATTCTTTATAGTATACAGCTAGCTTAGATTAGAGTTTATAGATTAATTTATAGAGCTGCAGTCTTTAAAAGAATATTACCAATGTCTTCTTGACAGGGACTTGAACGCGGTACATCAAACAATGTGGTAATGACTGGAAAGCAGGTACATCAAACAGTGGCATCACGGTGTAGTGGCATTTCTTTTCAAGTAGGTTTTCAATTTCTTCACCTCTCCTTCTCACGGCAGGCTGCTGGAAGGTTTGTCCATAGGCATGCTGAAGGAATAGAGATCACCCATCTCCGGGCAATGGGAGAAAGTGAATCTTATTTAGCCCACCAGTGTGTGGCTTCTTCACAAAACTTACAGAAAAAGAAAACGTAACTAAGTGAAGCAGTAAGAAATCTGCCTTATTTATATTTCTCAGATTAAAACCAGCTGGCTATGTTTAATTCAGAATTCATCCCCACCCCTCTAAATTTTATAGTTAATTATGTCTAATTACCCTGTCAGTTTTCACTAAAGACTGTTTCTTCACTTTTGATCTTTTTAATTGTTTAAACATTCAATGGTTTTAATCTGGAAAAGTGATTCATTACAATTGTAATGAGTATGAAAAAAAAAAAGAAATTGATTCAGAAACCATTTAGATAACCATGTCAATTGAAGGTTTGGTGTCTGAATTCATCCGATCAAATTTGAGAATTGCTCCAGCCCTTAATGACAGAACTCTGCTGGATCTCACATACTATTCAAAATTTCCCTCTAAAATAAAACAAATATTATTTAGAATATTTAAACTGTACACTCTTTCTTAAATAAAACAGATTTTATACCAAATATTATTTATAAAAAAGAAATATAAATGCTACAATATATGCACATACATTGATATTAGTCATTTATCCACGCATGTATGTGTGATCATACCTATACAACTGTGTTGACGCTTATATAACTGTTTTAATGCATATATACATGTACTAGAGGGTGTTTAAACCTGGCATAGATGTGGCTGTAGGGAAAAATAAGTGAAACAGATATGAGGGCAGGAATATACTGTTTCAGTATATGTTATTATGAGGTATCATAACACAAACATTAAAAAAAAAAAATTAGGTTTTGGAAAGTTTGCAATTAAATTTTCATTTGAATTTATAGATATTATTAAGAAAACAATTATAGTGAATAAATATAGAATGGCATCATTGGGATCAATAAATAGAAAATAATTATTAAAATTATTAATAATTTATTACTTACTAAAAATGTTAACAAATACAATTGTGAATTTATTCATGATGTATTAACCTAAACTGACAAAGATACTATAGCTAAAATTAAAGACAATATATAAAAATGACAGGACTTGGCCTATGGCAGTGTCTATTAGCACAGTAGTTTGTAATTTAGGATTGTCAGATAAAGAGAATAATATAATCATTCCTATAAATCAATATAAAAGCTTTGTAAAGATATGGCATATGGATAACGTTTTTATATGTGCACTCCAGACCATATTTTTGATGAATTAAATAAAAGGTCAGGATTAAATTTGACTAAAAAGCACAAAAAAGATAAGGAAATTTATAACTTAGATTTAAAAATAAAGTGAAGCCTTAATTAGTTGTATTATAAAATGACAATTAAATATATTTGTTAATGTGATGTCAAAAAGGCAAAAGTGGTGTAAATGTGGGATTGAATGTATTTTTATATCAAAACAACTGTTTGTATTTTTGAGTCTGACAAAACTGAGAATTTGAAAATTTACGTTTCTGTTGTGAAAAGCTGGTTTTAATAAAACTGTTATATATAGATATGCAAGGTATTTTAAAAAATTACTATAGATAAGAAGAGGAAAAAATAGATATGTACTGAATATTGGAAATAAAACTGGAGTGATGTGTGCACATAAGTTAAATGTGAGCTGGTACTTATGAATTTGAATAGATTAATCAATAACACAAAAGACAAAGTAGATAAGATGGACTGTTCTAATGTCATACAACTGTGGGGTATAACTGATTGGATTCTCCATAAATATATACTATGGTGAAATTATGGCAAATTTAAGAAACAAGAAAAGACAGAAAGAGAAAAATAAAAAAAGCTTGGTTTATTGTGCAAAAAAGTATATGATAAATCAGACACCCAACAGTATTTTAACAGTGAAATAATATTTATTTTTTGGTAATTATGATAATGACTCTAACATTTTAAAAATATATTCGGTTTATTAATTTTATACTTTATTCTCTGCTCTATCTATATACAATGCAAAACTTTATTCCCTTATTCTTAATACTTAAAATATTTATTACAATGATCTTTAAAAAGTAGTGGTCATTGATACTTTGAACCATGTGTATATTAACAATAATGAAGTGTGTTTTTACACATTGTAAAAAACCTCATAACTATACAAAACATTAATAATCATAATAAAGAAAATAATAAAGAAAGATAAAGCCACAAAAACCTTATAAAATATTATTCAATAATTTCATATATATATATTATTCAAGCAGCTGTATTTAATATTATTTTTATTTAAGCTATCACCAATTCTTATTTGAATCTATGCTAATAAAATAAATTTTTTTACCATAAGAAATCCATTATAACTGCTTATTTATTTTATACACATTTTAATACAGGATGAGTTTTAAAAAAAAACATTGTAATTACACATGGGTCTCGTTTTATGTGGTAGATAAGTTTCTCAGAAAACGCGCATAAAAGAAATCACACAAAAATAGACTTAATTTACCTTGAAAATTGGGGGATAGGTTGCTGTAATTTTCGAAAATCGCATAAAAGCAAAGCAACAACGTAAAATTACTTAAAAATTCGCATAAAATAAAAAAAATAAAATATGACAAATAAAAAATTTCAAATTTGAAAAAAATTGATACAAGATAAACTTTTTTTACTTTTTTTATTAACTACAGTATTTAATTTTATTCAAAACAATATATTTTTATGCGTAATTTACATTTTTTTCATACATGTACGGTATTTTAATTATTGCTATAATGTGATGTGAGAGGTACTGTAGCTTCTTAAACAAAGTCAAAAGGAAATATAACTAAAACGTTTTCCAATCACTGTTGATCCTTCCTATTTCGCTAAGCGATCTAAAATTGAAATTTTTGTTTCCAAAGAAATTCATTTTCTTGGATGTTTTTTCCTCTCCATTAGGGTAAACTAAATGTTTAAAATAAAAATAAGAACTTAGACTTACGATAATAAAAAGATACAGACTCACCACTGTTGGGCAAAATTTAATTAAAACTAACAATTAAAAATTAAATTCTTGTTTTTATCTTTAATTTTTTAATTTTCAATTCCATTTAAAAATTAAATTTTATTGTTTCACATCATATTAATTTCAGATCATGTTACGTAATTTTTAAATTGTTAACTACAATTAAAAATCAAATTTTAATTGTCAAATTTAATTGTGCCCACCGCTATTACTCACCTTTTAAAAATAAACTTGCGGACACTAAATGATTAATTGATTACGTACTCTTTTTATAAAAAGCAAAAATAGAACATGATTTAAAATGCAAAAACAACAACATACATAGTATTTTTCATCTATAACGTTTGAACAGATTTACATTATAGTCTTGTAAAATATATTACTTGCGGACACTAAATGATTAATTGATTATATACTCTTTTTTAAAAAAGCAAAAATAAAACATGATTTAAAATGCAAAAATAACAACATACATAGTAAAGGCATCTATAACGTTTGAACAGATTTACATTATAATCTTGTAAAATTTAATGTGTATATATAAAATGGGGAAATCTTGATTTTAAGTGAATTATGAACTTCTTTATTACATAAAATCTATTACACTACTATTATAAAACGCTGAAAATATTGAAATTATTAGATGGAAGTTGAACTCCGATAATGAGCTATTACTTTAAATATGACGTGAATGCGCGAAATTTATAATATTTAAAGTAATAGCACATTATCGGAGCTCGACTTCTGATCTAATAATTTTTATCGCATAAAAGAAAACTGCATATAAAGATATTAAGAAGAAATATGAATCGCATAACTTCAAAATCACATTAAATAAATCCGCATAAAACGAGATCCGGGTGTACAAACAAAGAAAAAATTATTGCATTGCAAAAATGCAGTTAGAATCTTTCACAGAAATTAATAAGACTGACAATCATTGTTAAAAAAATTTATTAAAACAAAAAGATAAAATAATTTCCATTTTAAAAAATGTAATTAAAAAAAAAAATAACAATAATAATAATAAAAAAACAATAACCTTACAATAAGATCTCATAATTAAATAACAATTTATTTCATTTTTCAACATAAAGGAACAAATTCTATGCTTTATTTATTTATGCTAATTAAAAAATGGGACCCAATATATATAAATATCTTTGTATATAAAAAATAATCCCAGTACATACCAGCTAGTTGAAATTCTAATATAAAATGTCAAATCATTCTCCCAAATGCACTTTTGTATATAAATATACTGTGTCAATAATTCAGTCAACTGAATAAGACAAATTATATTTTATTCTCTATAAGAGAAATAATAATAATTATCATATAAAAAGTTGAATCAACTTTCCATGACTGTTTCATCCTCTTTCCCATCATCCTGTAAATAAATAAACAACAAAAAAAAAAAACTATATAAAACATGTTTTACTTTTTTTCTTATGTCTGTATAATATATAAATATATTCATTAAAAAGATATATATATATTGCCTAAATATACATATATATATATCATATATGTACACATAAATAAATTCAAAGATTTAGACGATGAAATTGCAAAGTTTCAATGAATTATCTACATGAATTTCTAGGATCTATTTTGATTTTAATGTATGAGAGTATTATTTTATTAAATCATAATTCTATCTAATTTTCTAAATGCTACTCAAACTTAATAATAATTTATTTATCAATTCTAACAGTATCACAAAATAACTCATTCATCATATTAAATTGTGTGATTTTCTAAGAGATTTAGTTAATAAGATAGTATTAGGAATAAATTCTGGCAGAAAAAAAATGGTGATGTAAACAAAATTACCCTCCTCTATCAGCTGTAATCAAGATATTTTTGTTTCTAACATAATAACCCATACAGAATAAACTCTTATATAGTAAAACATACTATATGTATATACATAAACGCAATATTTGTTAATAATTTTTTTTTTTTTTAAATATGCGTTATGTCTTTTTATTAAATTAATGTCTATATGTGTGTATATGGGACTATCATTTTTCTGTTTATTTGTATTTGTTCTTTGTAACACCAGAGATGAGTAAAATATATAATTAAATATATATTGATATATTGTTTATTTAAATTTGTCTGTCTGGTGATTTGCAATAGATATATGTGTACATATTGTGCAATATAGAAATTTATTTTATTTTGACATAATTTTTTTAATATAAACTGGATTTCTAATTTATTATAGCTCAAGTGCTCATAAAAAAAGATCAAATAGAAAACATTTGAATTTTATTCTGATTTGAATTATTGGCTGAAATTAAATGCACTACATGATAACTTTGCTGACATTTAAAATGTAAACCAAAAGTTCATAAATTGGCACAAACTAATCCTAAATGAAAAACAGATACAGTGACACATATAAATATACATGAATCCATTAAAGTGGATGGTGAATTAAATCCAGCATTTTTTTCCTTTTGGCATTATTTTAAAAATATGAAAGAATTTTTAAGTAACCAGTAGAAATAATCCTTCCCTTTTTAAAAATATATGAGAAACAGTAACAATTGTTCCAGAATATTGTGTGCAGAGATGTAGATCACTGATGATATCTTAGGGGATGGGGGCAATATGTGATCCTATGATCTAATAGTTAAAAGATGGTTGCATACTTATCAACTTCTATACATGAGAAATCAGAATATCTAATTCATCAAAGAATAAATTGGACAAATGTAGTATATTTTTTATTTAATTACTAATTGTCTATGATATATATTAATATAATATTATCAAAGTTAAACTTCAAATAAAATCAATCTTTATTAGACTGTTTTGTATTTTTTATTAATTATTTGTAATACATAATGATAAAATTACTAATTGAGATGTGACAAATTTAGTCTTTTTTAAAAATAAGAATAGCAACAGAGAAGGTTGGATGTGCTTATGCTGTAGGCTGAATATACAGTTTATTACTTAAAAAAAAACATTTTCATGAACAAAATTTTTA
Organism: Epiperipatus broadwayi; assembly: GCA_028023455.1. NCBI lineage: Eukaryota > Metazoa > Onychophora > Udeonychophora > Euonychophora > Peripatidae > Epiperipatus > Epiperipatus broadwayi. The sequence goes on along the minus strand of JAQFVV010000008.1, from coordinate 497,251 downwards.
GTCCGTATGAGATCATTTAATGATATGAATATTATCTGGTTTAAGATCACTTTTTAAACATCTTTTTAATAAGAAAAATGCTCTATCTCTTGATATTCAGGATATGTGCATATTTGCCACAATCATATTAGAAATATATTTAATAATAAATAACAATAATATTTAGTAATATTATTATTTGCTAATGTTACTTAATGCTAAAACCATAAATTCTTTTATACTAATAATGACATCTATTTTTCAACTCCATAACCCAGAAATTGCTTATTGGGTTATATATTATTAATTTGACTCATAACTTCTGAATCAATCATGAACACAATTAGAGAAAATAAAACATTCAGTCACTATCAATTATACTGCTGAATACAGAAAAATAACTATATGACTTTAGATATGGTCATCTTTAATATTCCAAATAACTGTAACAAATAAAACAGTTATAGCAGAAATATCCTTAACATGCGACATGAAACTAATGCATGATTAAGAGCAGGACACATTAAATGATAAATATTCTTAAAATAAATAAGAATGGTGCAGTAAACACACTAAATAAAGGCCTCATTCATGATTAAGAATATAAATTAATTGTTAAAGCTTGTATTTAATCTTATCCAAATGAGTAAAAGTAAAGTGAAAGTTGCAATATTCCAAGTAACATTGTTATGAAAATTTATTAACATTACCCATTTTTCAAGATCATGCAAAATTACATCATGACTAAAGTTAGGAGCCAGTATTTTTGATATGTCATTGTCAGAAAATCCCTAACTGAAGGCAAAGAATCTCTGAACAAAAAAAGTACAATCTAATGAAATAAAAGACACTAATTAGTGATCTGAAAAGTGACAAAAATAACTGACTCACTTCTTGACTAATATACTAAATAAAGAAAAAATTATGGTAAATTTTGGAGATCTGCAATTAGAAAATTAAAAAAAAAGTATGAAGATATAAGAAAAGTAATGAAATAAAAATTTCTATGCAGATAATAAATCCACTTTTCTTTATCATTGTAAAAATATTTGTTTTATTTAACTTAATCAGTCTGACAATTTTGACTGACCAGGAGTCTTCTTCAGAGCATTTTTGCAAAGCAACTCAAACCGTGCAGTTTTATTTTTACAAACAATCGATTTAATATTCTGAGGTTCTTTAATCTATACTAGTGGATTACATCTAATACAAAGAATAAACTTCAAAAATCATTTCAGGATAAAAAAGGGAGTTAAATCATCATCAAGTTAGTTTCCATATTTATTTTATGGTTTCTAGCTAAATCAAATTTATATGAAACTCTCAGATATTTAAAATGTCAAATGCATCTGAAAGAAATAATTTTATAGCATTATTCTAAAAAAGTTTTTGACTTTTCAAATCAGATCTGGTTAAAAACAAATAATGGCTTAAGATCTTCCACAAAAATTTACTTGTACAGTACTTATTATTTTAAATATGAATAAAAATGCTTCTAATTCTTATAAAAAAAATGTAAATTACATATGTTTCATGATATTTTATGACTTATAAATTAGCCACTACAATTTTTTTGGGTAAGCACAAGTCTGGAAAATGTTTTCATGGTTTAATAATACTAAACATTTAATATATCTATGTTTCAATATGATTTGGGTGTTCAAGGATTGTATAACTGTAAGAGTTGACAACTCAGACATCTCCCAGGAAATATTCCATCATTACTATTTAACAGCATCCTAGTTAGAAATCATCTATGTTAATCTGAGTAATCAATAGACACCAGAAAATAGTACCTACCAGATTCCAAACTACTTCCTGGCCATTGACCATTTTTAGTAGAAAAGATTGTTTACATTACAGCCAATCCAGTAGCCATTTTTAATCCCAATGTATTATTTAACCCAATAGCTTGAAATTTCAAATATTCTATACTTTTCAACAAAAATTTAACTATATAAATATGAAAGTATGTCAGTACTAACTTCAGACATCTTTGGCTTTTTGTTAAAAAATAAATAAATTAAAAAACAAACAAACAAAGGAGTCTGCATATTATTATATTTTGCATATTGTCTATATACAATATTATGATTAATAAATACACTTACTTTTAACAATATGTTCATCTCTATTGTTTGACTAGAATGATATTAAGTTTTTAAAGTAGCATCTACAATTTCTTTCAATCTTATAAAAATTTTCAGATGTGAGAATTTTTGAAATAGCATGTTCAATTGGTTTAATCATGAAGCGACTCTATCATCAAGTTGAAATTAAACATGATATGATCTTTTACAATAATTAACAGTATTACATCATAAACTGATCAAACAAAAGTTATTGACATGGTTAGTTCTACATAATGGTGCTATATTTGTCATTAACATTTCAGAGATCTAAGTTCACTTTCTTAGTCACTTCAAACTTGTGGTTCAGTAATTTTATTTTGTTTTACGCATTAATATCTGAAATATTTGAACTATGATTTATACTTTTTGACAAACTAGCAGATTTTATATTTTAATTTTCTCAATAATGTTTTTAATAATGGCTTTGTACTTGTACTACAATATAAAATTTCATAGAAAAAAACAACAACTCAGAAACAATATTTATTCACTGTAATTATATAGCTAGAGTGAAATTACATAATATCATCCATATTCAAACTTCATTTATATAGATTTTTTTTTTCTTTTCTCCTGTTGTAATTACAAAGTCTGAAGTTATATAATGTGAGATAAACTATTTAAAATTCAGATAAATTCAAAATTTTAATATTACAAACTTGAGTCAACATTTAGTTAACTGTTAACATCCTTGATCATCAAAGTAAGGTATAATAAATATATAATAAAGATAAAATGATTTACAATAATAAAATATAATATGAATAAATTAAAGCATATCAGTGAATAGTTTCTAAAGACAAAAATTTAAATTATATAAAATATTGAGTAATTGCATTAAGAACGTAATTTTAAATAAATATTTATGCACATAAATATTTGAACAAAGCTTTTATTACACTTAAAGCTCTCTATTTGATAAGTATAATAAATTACTCAATTTTTTAAAAAGTTAAAATTAAAAAAATGACAGATGATCTATAAAAATAAACTTACAGAAGAATGTTTTCTTTTTCGTAACTTTGCAACATTTGTTAAATATTGTAAAGTATACATATTAAAATCACACCTAGAAAAAATAAAAAAAAATTGTTAAAATTCAAATGAGCATATATCATTTTAATAATAAACAGCAAGTACCATAAACTTACATTTTCCCGATATTTTCCAGATGCTGCCTATTGGTTTTTTGGATATTTATAAGTAAAGGCATAATATTTTTTGATCGCCTCTTTAATTTAGGCCCATGATAAAAAATAATTTTCTGCATCCATGTTTGGTAATATTCTAAGTGGCGAGAGGTTTCAATTTGAGAAGAAACATATTGAAGTAGTTTTTCAACATATGTCTGTGGTAAATTTTGAATGATTAGCTCCACTGAAAATAAGTAATTTAATCTGTTAACAATAGAGTTAATTTACAACTTAATTTATGATGTATTTTTAAGATAATTTTATGATTTAAGATTTTAATCAATAATGTAATAAAAAAATTTGCCATTGCAAAACTATATTAAATATTATATACCATTAAATAGTTTTCCTAAAATAAATTTTGTTAATATCTCTGACTTAATATATACATAATTACAAACAAGAAGTTTTAATGATGTTGAAAAATGTTCTGGCAATGGACATTATAGCCAATGCAATTAATTCCTCCCTAAATCAAAGGAATTGTAAAAATAAGGCGACTTTATATAGACCACAAAAGAGCAAAGGTTTCTACAACACCCATAACTCTACAGAAGAACCATAAAGAAAGCATTATCAGGATTGCAAACTGCCATATAGTAAGAGTTGAGTGTTTTTCTCCCTGTTTAAACCTATACCTAAGATTAATTAGATTAGCTATAGACCAATCACCTGACAAAAATAAAAAAAACTAAGTCTATATGGAACCTGAAATAATTTCTGAAGTTCTATCAAACTCAGCACATAGGCATCACAGGCAAATATGCTATCACTATGCCACAAGGTTCTTTTACAATTCACAATTATATATGAAAATATATACATAATACATTAACTGTTATACAAATTTATAAAATAAATAAGAATATATACAATATATATATATCAAAATGAAAAAATATATCGCACTTTTGGAAGCACTGAATTTTACATAAATGAAAATTCCAAATATCATGTGGGCATTAAATATCCCATAAATGGTTGTATAAGAAATTAAAGAGTGGTATATGTATAAATTCATATATCTAAATAAACTGCATACCATAATTGTTGGCTGACTTGATTTGTATACATATAAATAATATGTTTAATCTTAATAAGATCAAAGTGTTTACATTATTTTCAACCAAAAAATAAAAATGATAATCAATTCTTTGATTAAAATAATTATCTTTTCAACTTAATGATTTATCACTGAAAAGAGTATTATGCATATATCACTATTTAATGATCACAAATGATTCCTATCTTTATATAGCATGACTATGACTAGATATATCTATATTTATTAGCTAATACATCGAACAATATTTTTTTCTCTTTTCATATCTAAGTGCATCATAAGCACAAAGGTCAAATAATTAATTATATATACATATATAGACACACACACTCTTCTCCATCCATTTCCATCAATATTTAATACATTAACCCACATTAAGTGGATATCAAAGTTTAAGACTAGAGCTAGATCATAAAACAAAAGGCAAATTTTTACCACAACATACAAATTAATAAGTAAGGTCAATTTAAAGCTAACAGAATAAGTAAACAAAAGAAATTATAACAACAGTAACTAAAAAATAATTATGACCATCATCATTAAACTTTTATTAAATGATTAATAATCTAAGAAACTGAAATAAAACAATTTAAAGTTGGATGTGTTTCCCTTGGTATAGAAGCATTAGTAATTGCTAAAAAAAGATAAAAATATTATAGACATGAATAAAATATTGCTCATTTTATTCATCATTCATAATTGAATTTTCATTTATATTGTGAAATGATTATTCATAATGATCCTTTCGACAGAAGACTAATAAAATTATAATATACAATTATATTAAAGTTCATACAGTTTACCTGTATAGAATTGTGGAAAAACTTTATCTTGTTACAATAAAATAACTAGTAAACTCTCCATATAGTAATGCCACACAGTGCAAGCCTTAATAATCAATAGTTTCAAGAAGGTTTGTGCATGATATCTCTATCTAGTGCCTACTCATCCAATATTCCCAGACTAGTTTTTACCTTGTGAGTTTCATAAGCGAGGAGTGTAAGATCTGAGAAAGCTGCTTTCAGATCCCAGGCTCCTCACTAATGAAACTCACAAGCTAGAAACTAATCTGTGGATACTGGATGATTAGGCACTAGATAGGGATTTCATGCACAAACCTTCTTGCATTTATTGATTACTAAGGCTTGCATTTACTATATGGAGAGTTTGCTACTGTTATCAATAGCTTGTGTACACATAAGAAATGGTGATCATGTGATGGTTTGGTGGTTATATAATAAAATAGTTTTAAAAAGCTAAAATAAATACCAGTGGTCTTGATAAATTTCCATTTCAAAAAACACTAATATCACTCAACAATAATCTCATATAATTTTAGAAATGTTTTTTTTTTTTATCACAGTAATTACATCATTAAAAAACTAATGCTCAATCATCACCATTGGAGTTCTCATATTTCTTCAGATCTTATGCAGATTAACATCAAATTAGTTTTTATAAAAGTCATCAGAATTCATATTAAATAATATACACAGCCACACTCAATCAACAACAATAATATAAAACATATGATATTAGCATTACTTTAAATGATGTGTCTTCTTATAAAGAATTTGCCCACCTATTAAATCTCACATGTAATATACTAAATACATGAATGTACTTCTTAGTTTGATAATAATATTTTTAAGAGTTAACTATGAAATAAAGTTTAAAGAGATGCCAATTATTGTCTAACTAACTTATTATATCCATGAATAACATCTTGATTGTCTCACATATTAAACATACATCGGATTTCTCATATCTGTAACATACAAATTATATAAGTATGATTTCATCACAATAAATTAATCATAATAACTTTTAAAAATTAACAACATCAAAAAATAATAGCGTAGTTGGTTAGTACTTCATTTTAAATTCGTATTTATGAGTTTACAAATCACCAGTTTAATTTCTATTCTAGATATCACTGATTAGCTTATCAACACCAGAAGACGAGTAGAAAATAATTTCCAAAAAAGTGTTCACACTAACCCATGGGTTATTATTAAAAAGTTGAATATATTTAGAAAAGTATACATAAAATTCCAACATTTCTAAAAATATTTAACAATTCAATTAGATGAAAAAATAATCCAATGTATAACTACAAGTAAAATGCCATCATCACAAAATATCACATTATTAGAATTATTATAGACATTTATAAGAAATTAGCTAAATTTACATAACAATAATAGTTACAGAAAATAAAATAAAATTAAAACTATTCTATTTCTTTTTTATAATTTCAAAACAATAGTTATTCTATATTTTTCCATTCTTTTTGGAAATCTGAGGCAAAGAAATAAATTAAAATATCATAATTAAATTAGTCTATTAATTTCTTTTCTTTGTGAAGTCTTTTAAAATAAACAAAGGTGATAAATGTCGAAGCGAAAAGTTGAATATTGTCACGAAACAATATTAATAATGAAATTTCTACATTGAACACTTATGCTTATTAGACATTAATAGGTTAAATAGAAAATAAATGCAAATGTTTTACCATAACACTGAATAATTTTCTTAGGCATTGTAAATAAAATAGACATTATAAAAAATTCCTTAAAGTTTGAACCATGATATTGAAAAGCAGTCTTATCTAACAGTTAGGCAGACATTATTTGACAGGCAAGATTTTTATATCATAAAGCTGTTATGTGGCTTGGCACTCATTGATTACTTTGCCCTTAGCCAGTGACTCTTTCACTCATTGACTACTTCTTGCTAGTGCTCATTAATTGCTATCTTTTGATTTTTATACTCAAATGTATCAATTTCAGAATTCACACTTTTGAAGACTGATTCCAATTTTGTTAATTATTACCTTGGGAAATAAAATAATTTATTCTATAAACATGATCATAACAAGTCATAACATCATTATCATCACAAAACAAAAAAAAAGTATATGGCTTTATTGCTTGGTAGTTCATAAGAAGTTTGAGTGCCAGAATCGATCCTGGGACTTCCTGATCCATCTATGCCAAACCTTGCATAGTTGGTAGAGTCCCAGGATCGATTCTGGCACTCAAATTTCTTCTGCATGGTTTGGTATAGTTAGTAGAGCATCATACTTGGAATAGAGAAGCTCCAAAAAAGATTCTGGTACTCAAACTTTTTATGAACTCCCAAGCAATAAAGCTATATTTCATCCGGCGCTGTTTGGTGCAGTTGGTAGAGTGTCCAACTTGGGATTGGAAAGTGCCAGTATCAATTCTGGTGCTCACAGATTTGACATTCAAACTTCTTATGCATTTTTTTTTTTTTATTATCATAAAACAAATCACAAAGTTATTATTACTTTTCTCTGATCAAAATATTATTAAATGGGATAAATAATAGAAATAATATTTAAGACTGATTTTTAAAGAAAAATTTAATATTTGGATGTGACATAATCACATGAAATAAAAGGATGAATTTTATCTTTGATAAAAGAAAACAACAACAACAAAAAAAAACAATAATCTAAGTCTTATCCCACTTATATTTATTTATTTATTTCCACACCAAAATAAGATAGCTTGTGACTTAATGCACAATATATATATATAAAACAAAAAGTTAATTAATTAGATATAAATGCTGCAAATTAATATTTTTTAACTCAAAAAAATTAATTTACTTATTCCAAACTATCTCCTTAAGATTTCCGTATTGTCTAAACTAAATATTAATTGTAGCTTACTACAAAGAATCTCATAATATCATTAATAAAAATAAATGTTTATATATATACTTTTTAAAAATAGTTTGAACAGATTATAATTCAATTTAAATACATGTTGAGAATAACATAAAACGGGAAACAATTAATTTCACATAGTTTGATTAACTCTAGGTTTTCAGAGTGATTCTTTTTCTAATTAGACTATTATTATCTGTACAATAATGAGTTAATATTTATCACATAAAGGTAGACATTTCTGGCAGTTATGTCATTCCCATTTAATCACCATAATTTTTTTATTATAAAATTTTCATAGTTAAAAAATAATAATATTTTAAAAGTAGGATCTTCAGTTCTTTTCTTTCATTTTTTTGATGCTCAAAAAAAGTTGTAAGAAGAATAGTTGGTTCAAAAGGTTTCACGGTTAATCCTTTATTTGAGAAAAGTGAGAAGCAAGGTGGGGAAAAATTCAGTTTATCTAATTAGATGAACTGTCGTGACCTTTCCCCATTTTTTTTTCTCATTTTCCTCAAATAAAATCATCTGATATGAAAAATTGATCATATAATAAAAAAAAAAAATCTCTTTAGCTGTAAATACTCAACCAAGTCATTTCAATAAGTAATATGATCTTTGGCTGCAAGAAAAAATACAATCAGAAACTCTTATATAAAACATCATTAAAAATTGCTCCTGTCTTAAATAATAAATTTCTCTAAGAATCAATGAAGTCCACTCAAACTAAAGAGCATTAATTGTGTTTATTTTATTCCAAGAATATTTATTGAAAGCTTGAGTAATTAATTTTAGTGCTATATTTGATATCCCCATATTATCAATAAGAAATTTCGGATTTGTTTTTATAAATCTAGCAGCCAGATTTATTTCTTTTACACTATCAAGTTAACAGTCTGTAACTCAAAAACATCTTGAGGTTTTAAATCTAAGATAGCATGCTTGTATAGTTATATAGATCTGGCATTAAATCAATAACTGATATCTTAGTGACTTTAATTTTATGTTACTGAACACATCTTTCATCCTTTGGCTAGAATGACATACATCAACACGTATAATCAATATTACTTACATATTTAATCTACTCCAGACATATCTATTATGAATTAGAATAATCATAAACTCAAATAATCAGTAGACGCTAGACAGTGATATTATAGTACATTAACAGAATTGTTTCTGTCTATTGGTCTTCGTCAGTATAGGCACAAGTTCAAAGCTTCTCATTGAAGAGGGAAGCCTGAAATTAATATGGAAATGTGGATATAGCAATACTATTTAGTGTAAATAAATTGAATTGTTGATTATAAAATCATATGTAGAATGTAAGCAGAAACTTATAATGTTTTATTGGCATTTATTCTGGCTAATAGTTTGCAGGAAATGAAGGACAAACTTATTCGCATCTTATCAAGCTTACACAGTAATCACAATTACAAAATGATTTGACAATTAGAAATGTATACATAAATAGACATTATTATGTTATGAATATACATTATTGTATATTTATGAACAGACAGTAAAATATTAATAATTTGGTTAAATACAACTCTAAGAGTTAACATCAAGGTCACCTTATAAAATGATCTCTTGAAATGTTTGCATTATGAAAAGAACTTGGTTTCCCAAAATTTTCATTTAATCTAGTTATAATACATACATCTATGCATAATAAAATTTATACCAAGAGAATATCATGATATAGGCACCCAAATATTGATTATTTTACTATTACATTTTGCTAGTGATAGAAAACAATTTATTTCATAAGCTTCTTTTTCTCATCACCAAACATAAAATCTTTTAAGGACCGAGAGAAGAGTAAATGATAATTACGTTTTTATAATGTGATTCTAGTTTTATTTTCCAATTCTTAATATAAATTTAAAATAGTTAAACTGCAGTAAAATAAAAAAAAAAATATATTCTGTAAGAATATATGGACAATTAATAAAAAATAAGGTAATAAATTTCCCAAAAAATTGCTAGGCCATGCTGTCAATGCAGAGCATTTCTATCAAAGCAAAACTGTAATTAATTTTAGCTAACCTAAATATATATATCAGTATAAATTGAAACATCAATTAATGAAACAAGTACTGCTATTGGCCCTAACATTAACAGAATTTTTTGAATTCATTATATGACAAACTTTTTTATTTTATGTTTTTTACTATTTTTCTCTAGACAAATAATTTGGCATTGGCAGATTTAAACAAATGACAAGTTTCTTTCTCATGGTTAAAAAATAATTTTTTTAGTTACTATGAACTTTAAATTTGCTTGTATCACTATACAAATATCTAGCAATCATGTCTTTCATTGGTGGTCGAGAGGTCAGCGCGACTGCCTTGCATTTGCAGGCAGTTGCCCGGGTTGCGGGTTCCCGTCCCGGCCGATGCTATGACACTTTAAAAAAAAAATTTAGCAATCATTAAAACCGGTCAATACTTAGACAATCCCAATATCAATAACAATCAAAAATTTCAAACTGTTGTCAAGGCAACCTCCTTTTAACAATAAAAGTGGAATCCCATCTTCATTAATGGTCTAATATACTTATATAGACACCAAAGATTGCAACTTGACCACAGAGATTGAAATTATTGATACAAAAAAGTTTAAATAAACCTCTTTAAACAGGTAAATATAACCCATCCTGAATGCAGACTAATAAATAGTCAATTATAACATTAAAAACTGCAATTATAAATTTCAAATTGCACCCAAAGTATTATGCTGAAGGCTAAATGGGTTTGTAATTGACTATTTATTAGTCTACATTTATCTGTTTAAAGAGATTGATTTAAACCTCTTTGTATTAATAAAGGTGCCTTGAAAACAGTTTGAAATTGTCATTGATATTGTCTAAACGTTAACTGGCTTTTAACAATTACTTATAAACCTATTTAGCCATGAGCCATTATTACACTTATTATTTAAGTAAACATCTAGCATTACAAATCTGGCAACCAATTGTGCATTATCATCATTTTCAAGCTTATCCTTGGAATTATTAATTAGTCCAGGTAAAGATAAAAGACATCAAAAACAAATATTAAATTGATTCACAACTAAAATTATTTTTCTACGCAAATTAGAAATATATATCATATCAATCCATGGTTTCATAATAGATATTCTATTGTTTTTATGTTTATATGTACATTTTTTTATATGTTGATCAAGAATGTTTTAGATTATCCAACCCTAATCAAATCACGTTATTATAATTCTTTATATTATTTTTTCTATCAAATTCAAATTTGCAAAGGTTTAACTTTCTAAATAAAAAGGCGTTCAAACCTGCCATTTTATCATGAAATGGATTTTTTGATAACAGATGATGTAGATAATATCAACATTAATTGGCTTTTCACACAACCAATATCAATTATTTTGTATTGTCTTTCTAATTTTAAATGAAAATTTAATAGATTTATTAATATCTTCATCTTCCTTTAACCATTTAATTTTGGGTATTTTATTTCCTGAAAATGATTATGAGGAGCACATATAAAAATATCAACATATTTAGTATATAAAGTTCTTAGAGCAAGAGCTAAACAAAAGATAACATCACTAATAAATAAATCCACAATGTAACTTGTAGTCATTACAAAAATACCCTATCAAATGTAGCAAATAAATTATTTTTATCCAATATAAAACATCCATAATAAATTGAAATCTTTTACAATCCACAAAATTCAGTGATATCAAAATAAGTCATTCTGAATTCTCCACTAATTTTAATTTTATTAATGTCAAGTTTCCAAACCCAAATTCAGTATGAGTCTATTTTGCAACCATTTTTGCTATGCCATAATAATAGGCTACTTCAAAATCAATCATAAGCCTTAATGTTTTTTTTTAGGCAGCTATTTATATTATCAAATACTTGTCGGATGATAGCCAATGAAAGATACATTTTTAAAGTACTAGTTATGAGAAAATACTTTATTATCATATTATAAGAACACTGGATATACATTTGTCCTTTTGTTTTTTATTAGTCATTAAATCTCTTAAACTTAATAGAATTTATCTGATGATTTTTTTAAAAAATATTAATAATTTTATCCAAGAAAACAAATAATTTCTTTTATGTTCTTAAAAACAAATAATATATTTTTACTCTATGATCAATTTAGCAAGTCAGCTGTGACAATTATTAATTAAAGCATGTCTCTTTTATAATATTGTTTTTATTAGATCTGGAATTAATTCCATTTGGCAATTGTCTCAATGGGCAATAACAAATTGTGGGCTTAAATGGAGTAATGAAATGTGAGCACTTGTAAAATTCACCCCTGCTAATAATATTATTAGTATCCATCATATCAAGTAGTATTATGTGCCAGGAAAGACTGCCTTTTCTTATATTTCTTTATTTTTAAAAAAATATAAAACAACTCAAGAAGAGTAGAAAATTCTTTATTAATATTTTCAACAATAAACCTTATAAGCTGAAGATTAAGGATATACATTGCAATGTCAAAATTTTTCCTAAAAATAGTTAATCTTATTGCCACAGCATCTTAAAAATATTTTATAACTAATGCATGATAGAAATTTTTTTTAATGTTGATTTAAACTCTATTGAATCTTTGTATAACATTAATAAAGAAACATCATCATAATTTTCAACCATTATTGATCCACAGTAGGATGGTCTCTCCAAGTTCAATCCATCTTCTCTGATCTCTAGCCTCTCTTCTCCACATCACCCTGGCACACTTCCTTATTTCATCCAACCATCTCACATATGCTTTTTCTAGGTCTTTTACAATCTCTTGGAATCCAGTTTAAGATTTCGACTGTCCATATATTCATAATCTTTTCTAGCAATATATCCAGCCCAACTCCACTTCAATCTCTTAATTCTTTCAATGATATAACTCATGTATTTCCTTTTTGATCTCTTCTTGTTATTCCTAACATATATCTCTCCATATTTCGTTGAATAGTTTGAAGTCTCTATATTGCTTTTCCATTAAGTGTCCAAGTCTCAGATCCATAAGTAATAACTGGTATAACATATGTATTAAAAACTTTCTTTTTCAAACATATAGGTATATTTTCTTTTAATATTAAGTTATTTCTACCAAAAGCACTCCAACCAAGTTTAATTTTATTATTCATCCATTATGTTTCCATCTGTAGTAATAATTTGACCAGGGTATTTGTAGTTGTTAACTTCTAACTCATCATCCTCAATCTTTACTTCTTGAGAAAATGCATTAAACATTACTTTAGTCTTTATAACATTTACTTTTAATCCTACTTTCTTACTTCTATCTGATAACTCTTGCAACATTTCTTGAAGCACTACAGCATTATTTGCAAAAACAACTACATCATTTGCAAAATTTATTATGACTTAAATAATCTCCATTTACTTTTATTCCCTAAGCTGTCATTTTAATTCATAAAATACTTCTTGCAAAACTGCTGTAAAAATTTTTGGAGATATGGAATCACTCTGACATACACTCTTCTCAGTGATAATCTTCCTAATATCATTATGTAATCTAATTGTTGCTGTTGCATTTTTATAAATATTCTTCAGAATATGACAATATCCTGGGTCTATATCTTGATGATCTAATACTTTTTCATAATTTACAAATCCAAAGCATAATTGGCAACTCATATTCTTTGGTCCTTTCTATAATTTCTCTCAATACTTGGATGTGATCCACTGTACTAAAACCACTTTTAAATCCCGCTTGTTCTTTTGATTGATTAAAATACAAAATTCGCTGTAGACGAGTTGCAATTATTTGATAAAAGACTGATAGGTCTGTAATTTCTAATATATTTTTTACCATCTTTTTTAAATATTAACAATAGTACTGCATCCTTTCTATCATCTGGTACAACTTTATTATTTAGACATTTGGTATATAACCTTGCCAAGTTTTTTTCTATTTCTTCACCTGTTTCTTTTAAGATAACAATTATAATTCCATCATCACCTGGAGTTTTTCCCTTCTTCATAAATTTAATTTCATACATATTATAATTCACCATTGATAAAACTCAAAATTTATAAATTAAACACTTAAATTGTAGTAAAATATAAAAATTATAAAAATGATGTGATTAAAATTGGATATTCTAAAATCATACATGATAAACAAGTAAAATTTTTTAGATATCAATATAAAAACAACATGGCTGTTGTTACTGACAGTCACTAATAGTATAGATTTTGGTACATATGCTGTTTAATCTTCTTTTGAATGTGTTAAAATGTTGGAAAAAGTTACTGTGGTACCTGGATATAAATATTGCAAATTGGGTTCAAATAGTATAGGTTTTGGTACATACACTGTTTCATGATATTTTGAATGTGTTAAAATTTTGGATAAAGCTACCGTGGTGCCTGCATATAAATTGGCAACATTGTATGTTGCTGAGCTTTATGGTCTGTGGATCGATCAGCATCTACTTTAATTATGATGGAAAAATTAAGAGCTAGTGATATGGCATTGGATAAGATGAAATTTATAATGGACATTTTACATTGGATTAGTAAAGATATTACTGCTGCTCATGATGATATAATTTATTCAATGGAAAATGGTTGGCCTATGGATTTGGCAATAAAATTTTAAGTAGTTTATTTTTGGATAATATTTTTATGGGTGATCAGACCATACACTTATTGTAGATAAGTTGATGATGTATTTATATATGCAGAGCAATCTCTAAAATGTTTTTGATAATTTACAGAATAGACAGGGTTTATTGTTGATAATATGCAGATATCATATTTAGATGGAATATTTTTGTATAAGATGTTAATCAAACATATTTCTATAAGAGATTATATACATCTAAATTCCAATGTACTTATTAGTCATAAAGTAGCTAGTTTTAAATCTTTTTTATCCCGCAATCAATGTTTGTGTTCATGTGAAGTGTATCGTAAAGATAATATAATATATTCTTATATTTGGGATTTGGTACAGATAGATTATAGTAAGCATACATTATTATCATTAGTTGATAATTATTGTAAAAAATTACGGTATTATAGGAATATTATAAAATCTGATAAACCATGGATATCTTTGGCTTTTATCCTATCTGGACAATGCAGCTATTAAGGTATTTATATAGGACTTTCATATTGCTTGGAGAACTCCATCTAATTTCAATAAAAATTTAAGTAATACAAAATTTTGTACTAGTATTGATAGTAGGAGTAATGTGGTGTATTTTATTTTATGTCAACATTCTGTTGTCGTGCAGAATATATCGGTGAAACAAAGACTAATATGAAATACTGTCTTAAGTAATATAATCACATTTACAATAAAGCATTAATTCATCAATCTTCCACCAGGCAAATTTTTCGACCATAGTCTTTTGAGATATTGATGCATGAAATATAGGATAAAAAGTGTAAAATTAAAGAATCTTATGTAATGAAAAATATTTATTATGCAGTAAATTCTAAATTGACTAGTTTTCCCATTAGTTCACTCTGGTCTACTAAGCCATTTTGAAGTTTATCAATTAAATTTTCTATACAGTTTATTGCCTTGATAAGAACTTAGGTCAAAAGCATTAGGCATTTATGTATTATTTATTTGTTTAATATTATAAAATATTAGTATCTCGGTCAATAATAACAGCAGTGTTGTTCTTTATTATTTCAAGTATAGAGAGAAATATTTGTTTATTATGTCAATGTAAAACAAAAGAATTTCTATTACAAAACTATGAATTGATATGCTTTATATTCCTAATTTGCAAAGAAAAATATATTTCAATTATGAATATAAAGAATGTTGTTTTTCAATGTCTTTTATCTTTAAAGAGATGAATTAATAATTTTAAGAATGAGCTTGAAATTGATGATAAAGTATAGTTAGTTTATGCCCTTGATTACAGATTTGTAATACTAGATATAGTATATATAAGCACTTTCACACTAGATCTAAAAAAACATGAGACAATTTAAAATCTAGAATAGCTAAGCATTTCCACCTATGTAAGAAAGCTAAAAACGTACAGCAAAAAATTCTGTATTTTTGAACATGGAAAGAAAATTTGTTTAGCTACCAAAATTATTTGCCTGGGGAAAAAATAATAAAAAACATACAATAAAAGAAGCTTGGCATATAAATAATTAAAAAAAAAATTCCAATAATATAAGAGCCAATAGCATTATCCTTTTTTCACTGACTGGTGTTACAATTTATAGTGGATATATATTTTTTTTTAAAAAAAATCCTAATAATATTAAAAGCCAATAACATTCTTTTTTTTTTTTTAAAATAAGTGATGTTTCAATTTATATTAGTATATATATTTAGGTTTTCTAAAAATATTTGTAGTCTTGCTTTAATAAAGATGCTCTGCATCAAAGGCCTGACTTAGCAATTTTTTGATATTAATTGCCAATTATGATGATGCACATGTCAAACTATTAACTTCTAAAAAGTGACTTTGAAAAGGAGTTTAATCATAAATATTAAGTTTGTAAAAAATCATGATGAATTATTAAATAAACAATATAATGTGTGGTTGACCGTTGCTATATTTTGTATTCATTTGGATGCAATTTTTTATCATGTCTGCTGGCTTTTCTCAATAAACATCTACTACTGATTAGTTTGGATCCAGAAGATCTCAGCCCTCCATCTTTAATAAATGCAGATATAGCATTGAAATTGTAGATCTTATAACATAAAATAATACTCCAGAAAAATTGGAACCAATGTGACTTCTTTTAAGATCAAACAAACATGACATTTTTTCTCAGATATATACTAAGTTGACAACAATTTCTGTCAAATTTTCCATACCATCTCCTTTAGTTCTACCCATAAAAAATATTATATTCTAGTTGAACAGAACATCACTATTTTGGTCATCAACATCTGAAGAAATATTATTCAAAATATTGTTTTCCATATAATTAGCATTTTTTAATTCATAATAATAAAAACAAATCCCTTTTTTTTTTCAATATAAAAGTAACATCTAGTTACACATTTATAAGACAAAATTTAAAATTAAATACACATAAACATTGTTACAAAAGTTAGCAAAAAAAACAAAAACAAACAAGTGAAATATGATTAATACTATTAATTTTCCATACTGAGATTAGATAAAATAATGAACACACCAATTTTATCAAAAATATGTGCCACTAATAGTAATATGTTCATAAAACTCAATAGTGAACTGTGATGAGCAAAAGATAAAGCTAGGCAAAATCAATTAAAATAAGAATATAATGATACAGAAAAATTGTAAATAAGATAAATTTGATTTAACATATAGTAAAATAGTTTGTATAAGAGAGACAGATCTCATAAATGAAATAAAATAATTGAAGAAAAAAATGGCAAGTTATTACTTTAAAAAAAAAAACTCAGCTATATTACTAAAAAAAAAAAAAAGACTTCACTGATTTAAAAAAAAAAGATAGAAAAAACAATCTGTAATACAATAGAGGATGTTAAGGTAAAATGCACAGCCATGATTGAAATATTGGGCTGGGAGGGGGGAGGGTTGGGAGGTGAAAAATTCGTTATTTTTATAATGTGATTTATTGTCCAGATGAATATCCGGTAGATTTTCTTTCAACATTTATAATTCCTTTAAAGCAAAAAATTTTTTGCATGCAATTAAGGTGTTATTGTTGTTAAGAATATTGAAGAGATATGGAGCATTCATGTTTAAGAATTCAAATTTTGAAGGGAAAGAAAAAACAGACATTTATCTATGGACAAATAAATTTAAAAAAAAATAGAAGTAATATGAAGAATAGAAAAATTCATTAAAAATGGTTTGCTAATATTACAGTAATTCATAGATTTTATTAAGTAAAAACCAAACTAATTTGTAGATAACAAAAAAAAATTAAAAAAGACAGATGATTAGGAGTAAAAGTGTAAGTTAAACTTTTTAAATATTTAGAATGTTAAATAACTAATAATAAAATAATAATGAAGATATTGGAGTAAGAATGGTAGTAGTTAAATCAAGATAGATTGTTTTAGGGTTCAGTGAAGTATTATTTAAGAAAGAGATTAAAAACTAAATTAAAAAAAACGGAAGACAAAATTTTGAGATATAAATTCAGGAAAAAATAAAAGATATATTAAATGGCTAAAGAGAAATTTGGACAGATATAGTGAGTAGAAACAGAGAAAAAAACTTCAATTGAAATAAGTAATCTGATTATTAAGTATGCCATCAAGCAATTAATTAATAATGTTAACTGACTTCATAAACTTATTTACTAACATAGATTATACATACATAAGAAAAAAAGTATGTAAAAAATAATTTAAAAAATATATATCTTACCTTCAGACAATGGAATGCTTTCAATTATCTCTTGAATAAGCTTTTTTTCATTAAGTTTAAGACTCATAATAATAGCTGTAATAAATTCTTTCTCATGAAGCATTTTCTGTACAGACTGAACTGTTATATCCATTTCCAGTTCAAATGGGCTGAAATTGAAGCTATCATCTAAGGAATAAATCAGAAGCCCTTCTGTAGATGTAACAGCCCATGATCGTCCTATAAAAGTTGAAAAAGAACTAATGCTACAAGTGCCAATCCATCCTTAGATATATTTAAATATATATTTAGAATATTTTAATATGTGGAAATATCTTCATGTAAGAAATATCACTGTCAGGCATTAATAGACAGTAATTAATGAAAATGGTAAACTGTAAACGCTTTTTGCATTCAAAAGTGTATGCTTTTAAATGCAATCAAAGTGCTACAGTATTTATTCATGGATTAATGAAAGAAAGCTAATAATCTTTCGCAATTTCTTATAAATAAGACTGTTCCACTGATCTGTTAGATGTTATAAATTAATAATTTTTAACAGATGAAATTGTTTAAATATTTTAATATATGGAAATATGTGTTATATTTTCATGTAAAAAATATCATAGATTTTATATTTCATCTTATAATTATGAAGTAAAACTTATGTATAACAATGTTAACAATAAAAACTGAGAAAGAATTTGTTATTATTTAAAAAATAATAATATTATAAGCTAAAGGAAAATTAAATCAATGTTAAAATTTAATCAATGAATATAAATAATTGTAACAAACAAAAATTCAATAATAAAAAGAGAAAGAAATATGTATATCCACAATTACTGTGGAATTCTTTCTGTATGAATGAAATGAAATTGTTAATGAAAAAAAAAATCTAGTTATTAAGCAAATTGTTAGGTTATGCCGTAAAAATAGGCTAAATTTATATTTAATCAAAAAAAATCTCAATTCTTCATAAAAATAATAGTTCAATGATATTTATTAATAAATTTCTTCTACAGACTGAAGATGAAATGAAATAAATTAGTTTGATCTCTTATTGTGACAATCTTAGTGGCTTACAAAAACTTTCTTATTAATTTAAACATCTTCACCTGAAATAAAAAATTATCCAGAAAAATATGATGGTTTCATATATCCATATACAAAGACTGATTTAAAAATAGGAAAGACTATTATTAAATACTATAAAGAATCTTTAATTCAAATGGACCAGAAAGAAAATGAATATAGTTTAAAAAAAAATTCAAGTCACTACTATAATAGTTACTCTACTAGCAAGTATATAATATCTCTGATTTGATCATTAAAAAGGAAAAAGTGCATAATTAATAGCATTTAACATGTTTATCAGTTATTATAAGTATTTCTGATGCATTCACCAGAAACCTGCAATATAATTAAGAAGCTAACATTTGTACATAGAATCAAATCCAAACTCTTGGTTTGTAAAAGATTGATATTAAGTAATTTAGATCTTTGTTCCAGAGACATGGCATTATTATTTTGATGAGCTTAACCAAAGTTCTTAAAGACATGATATAATATTAAAATATATCCTACTAATTTTTTATACTTGCGTCTTAATAAGTAGTAAATTAAATTTAATGTCTCTGTAGTAAAGTCATGCATATGTTTGAATCTTATAATTGCTTTGTAGTATTTTATATTCTATTTGACAATGCATGTAACTTTCCAATGATTTTTATTATAGAAATTTTTATTTTTCATTAAATGTAATAGCTACATCCTTTCTACTTCCTCAAATAATCATAGCACCTATGCTGTTTAGAACCAGTTCTAGAAAAATCTTTCACCACTGAAAAGTCCTGACCATTCATTGAGCTTAGAAATTAAACCAGTAATAATTGCATCTCACAAAAATAATTAACAGGATATTAATTTTTGTTAAATTCATAAGAGTAATACTTTGAAAATATTAAAAAATGCATCAATTTTACTTGATTTTTAAATTTTTGTTGAGGCATTTCTACTACATCTTAACTTCATTTTTACTAAAATATATTTGTGACAAATAGTAGGTGGTGCGTTAATCATATTATGATTGAAGGTTCAAATTAAAGTGGAGCTTAGAAATTTTTTTTAGATTACACAATTTTTTGAATAAATTCAGGATTTTTTAAAAAAATTTAGAAGGCCATCTAATATTCATCAGTTATTGAATTTCTATTGTTTCTAAGCTGGAGAGTAAATGTTCACAAATAATCCAGCTGTGTCAGATGAATGTTGATACATAATATAGCTTTCATTAAATAGTCAAGATGTTATTCCTTATGAGTACTAAGCCACAGTCAATCTTTATTTTTATAAAGTATTCATATAGAAGAAATAATAACCATACTGTAACGGGCACATACGTACGTTACACTATTTTTTATTAGTAAACATAAAAAAAAAAAAGTTCGCCAATAAAAATTTCTTTTTTAAGAATTAAAAACTGAAAATTAAAAAATCATCTTAAACTCGCATATATATAAAATCGCACAGATAAAAAATTATTAAAATAAAACTTTATTAAAAAAACAGTAGTTTAAAACTAAATTTTCAGAAAAGATTTAGAGATAAAAATATATGTTTAAGTTTGAAAACAAATTAATTAATCTTTTGTAAAATGGAAATGATTATTTTAATTAGTAAACTAGCCTTTGGGCATTTAAATGTATAAGCATCGGTCAGATAGGAAAACAATAGAAACTTTTAGCAAATGAAAGAAATCCATCGGGAAATCGGACCTCAATGAAAAGGTTTTCACCATCATGACGTAATGTTGAGTTAAGCCACAAAATTATTATAAAAGGAAAGGTTTGAAAATAAAAGAGTTAATTAGTTATTACGATGTGACTATATGTGTTAGTGTGGAGTTGAAGGAGAAGGGATTGAAAAGACGCACTCTTCAATCCCTTCAGTTTTGTTAAAAAAAAAAAAAGAGAAATGACATCGTTTTTTTTTCTACATTAAGGACCAACTAAACTAAAAGACCTCTGGATAAATAAATAAAAAACAACGGTTAACTCAACCAATCTTTTTAGGACGGCATGGGAATTCATGTTCAAATGGCAAGCAACAGATAAAGATGAACTGTTTTAAACCGTAAGAACTATATAATTAATGAACATTAAATTAAAAACTTTCCATATTTAAAATAATTAAGAAATAGAATCCTATCTGACCAACGTTATTTATTAATTAGTTATAATTTTATTTAATGTATTTCTTTTGTAAAATCATTTCCATTTATTTATTTGTTCTTTAAGTTTTATTATGATTTCTGTTTTTCATTAAACTAGTTATATAAATATTAAACTTAAGTCGGGCGTGAATGGCTATATAGATTTGTTAAGTTATATTAGGGGAGGGGAATCTTAGGTTATTCGTTTCGTAGTTGAATTAGGTCAATGGATTGGATATATTGGTGTAATTAGTGGATGTACGAGATTCGCTAGGGGCAGAATCGCTATTATATGCCGCACACACTTGTCTTGCCTATGGGAGGAATTATAAGATGGAGACTGCAGTTCCTTCCTATGGAGTTTTTTTTTTTTATTGCTCTCATCGTCAGATAGATGTAATATTCCTATCTGACGAGAAGCAGTTTCTTCTCTTAACCTAATTGTGCTGCCGTATTCGTATTACATTGAACACATCGATATATCAGATGGATTGAAGTTTGGTTTGACTGCGAACCTTTGGCCTAAGGTTAAACAAGGATTGAATATTTTCTTTTCAAATGCAAATCTATGTAGTCTATTCATACTCGACACTCTAAATAAAGATGCATTAAATTTAAGTTGGGTATAGAAGCTTGCATGGGTTCGTTACCGGTTGATTATGTTTTTGGTTTTCATACTCGATCAAAATATATATAGACATTCGGTAAATACTGATACCTTACGGTGAGTATCTAAAATGTATTTATTCGGATGTCTTTTAAGTTATTGGTGTTAATGCAAGCATGTTATGGTGAATGCTATTGGGTTATTTATAAATTTCCCTCTGCAATTGACGGTATCAATGATTTTGTATTTTGATCGTTTATGTTTATTTCGAAATGTTTTTGACCGTGGAATCTATGTAACCGATCTATACTCAACATTTTTAAACAAATCTGTGCGAACTAATAATAGTATAAAATTTAAAATGTAAATTAAAAATCTAAAATAAAAGTAAAAATAATGTTAAATGTTAAAGTAAACATATTAAAATAATAATGTTAAATCTTATATATATATGTGCGTAACTAAATTTTTGTATATTAATTACTGGCAGTGGCTTACTTTATTTATTTTTTAATATTAAAATATAATTAGATAAGATATTATATTATTAAATCTCTGCTACTCCCTGAGCTAGTGACTTGGGCTAACGACCGGAATCAAAATTTAAAAAAAAAAAAAAATTTTTTTTGACTTACGTATCTGCCTACTTTATAAATTTTTCTAGGTTCAAATGCCTAGATGGCGCCCTGTAGTGCAGATCATGTTACGCTCTCTTTCTCCGGATCGTTATAATACCGAGGGAGAAAGCTCCCATAATAATTTAAAACTAAACAAAAAAAAAAACTCATAAAGATAAACTATTGGAGAAAATCCAAACAAAACTTTTATTAGAATCAAATTAATCAAACTAAATCCACTGAAATCAAAATAAAATAGTTAAACCATTATTGTGAAAAAATCCAAAATAAAGTAATTTAATACTACTTATTTAAACCACAAGATATCAATAAACATTAATGGAAGTGAGCAATATTATAAACTTCAAGTGAATAAGTCAGAAACATCAGATTAAAAAACAACAACTATTAATTCATTCTTAATCGTGAAGTTCAATTCAGTTATCTGTTAATATTATATCTCTTCTAACTACACTAGAAAATTAAGAATTATTATAGATGAT
Source organism: Epiperipatus broadwayi (assembly GCA_028023455.1). Lineage (NCBI taxonomy): Eukaryota > Metazoa > Onychophora > Udeonychophora > Euonychophora > Peripatidae > Epiperipatus > Epiperipatus broadwayi. Next base: position 473,920 of record JAQFVV010000008.1, on the reverse strand, counting down.
AATCAAAATCTTTTCATTGTCAAATATAATATATGGTAGGCAGGATTAAATAAAAAACTTGATTGAAATTATTTATATATATTTTTAAATTAGGGCAACATATAATACTTTAATTAGAGAATTTCATTTTGGAGTACAAATCATAACCATTTCCATGTATTCTATTAATATTAAATTCAGCTCAAAAGATTCTAGATTACACAATGTACAATTTAGAGTTTAAAATGCCTTTCAAATATTGGCAGTGGTAATATCACTTTAGCTAAATATAAAATTAGTGTGAATGAAAATACAAAATAAAAAATACTGGATGTGATAAATTTTTTAACAATAACATGTAACAATTTTTTAAAATTAATACATGTAATTTTATTTTAGATAAGAAATGGCCTATATTATCTTCCCTTTTAAACAATAATTCAACTTTGAGGATTGTGGGAAAAAAAAGAGACATCCTTTTTTTCACTAATCCTTATTAGTGATTACAAATTTTGCTAATAAAGCACCCATTATTTTTATTATTTAAACATATCTAAAATATACAAGTAAGATACAATTATAAAAAACAGCATACATTTTTATTGTACCCATAATTACTCATGAATGATATATTTTTATCTCCAAAAAATTTTCCTTTCCCCCAGCCAAAAAAAAAGAAAAAAAAAAGCTTTACAAAAAGGTTTTTTTAAATTCAAATTTATCAATAATTAAATTGCAGTATTTTAGTTATATTAATTTTTTCAAAAATTCTTGATTATTTTATATTTTGATTTTTTAAAAAAAAATATAGTCAATTTTCTTATGATAAATCTGTTATCAAATCAATCTCTTAGTAAATAGTTTATAAGATAACTCTGTATAAAGCAGTGTTAAATAGGATATATGTATACTCATACACTTAATGATCAAAAATAGCTAATGCAGATCAGAATATTATGCCTTCACAGATGAAAAAAAAAAGTTTGACTAGAAAGAAGCAATAATCTGAAAAGGCGGACCAGCTTATATGAACATATTTTTCCATTTTCAATTCATTTTTAAAATTTTACAAACAAATAAGAATACAAAATTAAAAAAACAAAAATTTAGAACCGTTTAACTTGGAAGGACTGAATAAAGATTTCAAAAGCTAGATATCCAAATTAATTCTCAAGTAAGCCAAAAAAGAAAATAATCTTAATATGGTGATTTGAAAGAAATTTATGTAAGATCCTGGTACATAACTAAAATTCTCATTTATAAATCTTATTAATTTTTTTGTAACATATTTCTTCATTTGCCTAACTAAAAATAAATTAAATGATTTAAAAACTGTAAATAAGATTTTGCAATCAAAAATGTTTTAAACTTCTAAGTTTTATCTTGTCAGATCATTATTAAAATGGAAATATATCAGAGTTAATTAATTTATTTCTATAAACTAAATATGTACAAAAATAACAACAAAAAAGCTTGCACCGATTTAAAATTAAGATCTCAAATACTTGTATCAATCTTTAATTCATTTCAAGTTATACATATAGTGATTAAAAAGCTACTGCAGATGAAAATATTTGTGATAAATCAGAAAATGTTATAAAAATTCAACTATTATATTTTTTTAGTTTAGAATTTTGAAAATATAAGTAGACATATATTTCCACATATATAATCCTTTTTTTTTTCAATATTTTTGATAAATTTTTAAAATTCATTATGGACTTATACAACAATTAGAGCACTAAAATCAGCATCCAACATTAAGCAAAAATTTTTACATCTAATAGCATTATGTGATATCAAATGCCTTTTCTTTTAAAAAAGATCAGAAGTTTTTATGCATAGGCTATATGCCCACAACCTTATTACCAAGTTTTTCTCCATCCAAATTCACTTAATTTTTATTTCTTATTACCTAATAATTATTTTTCCACCCTTAGTTCATCTACAAATTAAATCCTTATTCCATTTTTTGCCTTCTTTCTCTACCATTGCACCAAATAACAATCAACTTTAGTATTATAATATATTCTTTATATAATTTTTATATATCTTTAAATTACTTTTTAAAATTTATATCCATTTTTCACAACTAATTCTTTTTTCTTTAACCAATATATCTACTCCTTTTTCCAGCCTTCACAATTATTTATCTCATTCTTACATAAATACATTAAGAGCTATAATCCAACCAAAATCAACATATTATAAGTAATCAATGGATACCAGATTGTAGTAGCAATTAAATTTAGAGTAGTTTCTAACTATTTACTTCATCTGGTGAAGAGCATTAGATTGCACATACACACCAGCCAGTCAGCTTTTATACTATGATTAAAGTTTCAAACACTCTTAAGATTTAGAACTCAAGTCAGCTTGCTTGTCCAACTATAGATAAAAATGATTACTGGTCTACAGCTATTTAGCACAAGGCATTAAATTATTGGGAAATGAATGGCACTTTATAAATCAGTAAGTTTACAAATTCATAGTCAGTTCAGTGAGTAAAAGATTTTATATAAAACTGCATATATACTGTATTTTAAAAACCTATGAACAACTATTGATACTAATGAATACAATGAAAAAATATATGTAAAAAGATAAACTGTTTTTATATTCTTATAAAATACATACATACATGGATGTATCTAAATATTTTATCATTTTAATAATAAGCATATTGTGAGGCAACACTATTATCAAGTTCTTTTTATAATCATCAATCTATATTTAATAAAAAAGTCCTTAAATTAAGAAATATTTTATTAAAATTATTACAATTTAATTAATTCATTTAATGTTAAATATAGTGCATTAAAGATATCTGTTAATAACAAACCTGTGGGTGAAAATTGAATGCAACCAACTCTGACTTCTGGTTTAAAAGATCGAGATGCTAAATCTCCTTTAATAACACCTGGAAGACTCAAAGTTTCTCTTTCTTCTCCTTCATCCCCTTCTATTAAGGCTTTAGAACCAAATTGTGTCATTTTTCTACGATTTAAAAATTCCTATAATAATAATAATAAAATCTATAGATAAATTGAACTGATGAACAATAATGAATATATTGAGATGGTAATGTCTCATGGTATTCAACAACATAATAATGTGTGTGTGTGCATATATGTATATAAAATTGAAAGATACAGTAGAAATGAACACAAACAAAATTTATTATAGATATTTATTTACAAGAAATATACACCGGAATAACAAATTAATATATAAATAATGACTTTGATATTTAAAATTACTGTATTTTAAATCAACCATTTAAAAAGGTCTATTTAATTCTGATTTTGATAAAAAATCTAAAACAAGACTGTTTTCCTTTTATAACAGATAATACAGTAATTATAAAATTCTCCTATCTATTTTTAATTAGATTAAGTAAGACTTTTTTTTTACCTTAAAACTTAATGAAAATTATTATAATATACTTTGAATTTAAATTGTACAACTTGATTTTGTATGGAGGAGTAAAAAAATTTTGAGATAAAAATTGGTTTTGATTAATCAAATTAAAGAGTTATTACATTGTTTTTTTTTTTGATCAAGATAAAAAAAGAAAAACTCTACTGTGTTTTCAAATTCCATCATATACTATAAAAAATGGGGTTGAAAGAAAAAAGAGACAGATATAGTCGTAAATTTAGGCAGATGTAGAGTGCAAGCCAGCTGCTACTAGTTTCATGATGGTGAAGTTAGAATTCATATGCAGGTAATGGCTGGTTTTCTGTAGTTCGTAGCCAATATGAGGTACTAGACTGCTTGCCTGCCTGAAGTTATCAAACTATAGAGACTGAATGGGGCTGACATCTTTTCCAAAATTGTCAATAAGGCAATCTACTGTTTTACCACTGACATGATGAAAATAAGACAGCTTATTGAGAAACTATCATGATATATTTTATACATATGCTGCTTTACCTATATGCAAAAAAGAACAGACGAAGTTACTGTGATCATATAAATAAAGTGTGTTAAATCACTAAACATCACATGATCACCATCTCTGTATGGAGAGTTTTGCCTGTTTAAATAAAGTGTGTACAGGAGATCTAGTGCACAAACAGATATTAGCTGGTGAATAGTATATTGCCTATTGAAAATGATCTTATTTCAAACACTTAACTTTGCAGTTGAAGTTACATACTTAATTTATAAGTTTTAAAATAAATAACTTTTCATTAAATTATTCAACTAAAAAAAAAATAAGGGGAAAAGGATAAATGACCAGTTTGTCTTCAGAGGATTTATTGCAGTTATCATTCTTAAAAGATTTAATTTTTGAATTACAAAGGTAAATTCAAAGTCTTTCTTAAATATTGTAAATGAAAAAACTAAAACTAAAGAGTTTTGAAAAAACTTTCACACTGGACTTAAAAGATAATGCTTTCTTTTAAAAAACTTTTACTTACAATTTAAAATAATGTACTAATAACTCGATTCATAAGAATATTTAAAATTCAAATCACCTATTTTATTTTATATTAGAATATGTACATATGTGTGCATTTGTTTTATGTGTATTTCCAACATTGAGTTAATTATTTCTTGTGAGAATATAATATGAATATAGGGATTTAATAAATTTGTTAATGACAAATGAAATATCATTATGATATAAATGTCAGCGTGTCCACATTTGTATGGATACCCATGTATGTCTTATTAAAATAAATTGATTTTTTAAACTAGTATATTGACAATTCAATTATATTAATTTTATATTATACATGCACATCTGTGCACTGATATAGATGTGTCATATTGCAATATCTATAAATTACAATGTTATAGCATATTTTATTATTTTTAATCAAAATTGAAATGATGTATTTATATTTATAACATACTTAATAGACCTTTAATTTGATTTTATTGTTTCTAATCAATAAATTTGTATATCATTGTTTTAAGTTATTCCAGTGAATTTATTTCATACTAAAATAGGTTTAAAATATTATATGTTGAATATTTTCTCGTTTACACTCACAGTTCCTATGGTCCCTACTTTCCAAGAAAGCCCGAGCAATAACAGTTGGTTTATCTACATGTGAGGATTTATGTATGTGGATGGACATGCAAAGGTATTATCTTAAAGTCCATTCAGTGCATTTTATTTTTTTTAGAAGAAAATTGAGTTTATAGTTGGCCTGTATACTCAATGGTACTCTATGGCCAGAGCATTGGGAGTGATGCAGATCATAACTTATAATTATAGTTTTGTTCAGTGCTGATAGTTATGCTCTTATTTCTTTTATACATGCTCATTTTTTCTTTCCTTTATTTTATTTATGATTATTCAGAGATGATGATGATTTCCCATCTCCCCATGATCACTTCTACCTTTTTCATACCGTTACAATATATATAAATTTTTTAAAAAAGGAAGAAATTATATAAATAAAAAATATCTTCTAAACATTAATCTAAATATATGTAGATAAATATTTAAACATAATAATTAAAAAAAAAATTAAGTACTGAAAGGTTATAAACACATGTACATTGTATTTTTCTTTTATTATACTTAAAATTATCGCTATATGCTTATTGCTCAAGATCGTCTCATATTATAGCATTTCAACATTATAGTTTATCATATAGCACACACACAAAAAAAATATATGTTTTATACAAAAAAAGTTGTGAAGGAACTTGATGCAGAAATAAAAATAGTTAAAATCTTTTAGAATAATTTCAACATGCTCAAACTTTCAGCACTCAGAATTTAATCTAAGAAATTTTAATTTTATTTTTATCAAAGCAGTCTCTGAATTTTAAGTAATATTTATAATACAGGGTTTAAACTCATTTTAAATAAATGATTAAAAGACTGTATTCATAATAAGTGACATATAAAAAAAATTTTGGTTTAAGCCAAACAAAAAAAGGAAAAACTTTTTTTTATTTGTAAATCATAGGCAATAAATAAATAAATACAAATAATAATTAAATAAATGTTTCACTGTATGCTATGTTTAAAAAATACAATTAATAGATGAAGCATGATTTATAAGACAAACTCAGTGTTGTAATCATCTTTGTAATAGATATTTGTTAATATATTTAAACTAATGCTTAATTCTTGATGTACAAGAAATTCATCACCATCCATTGCTCAATATAAAAATTTGCTCATGAAAAAGGACTCATACAAATGCTTAAAACTTATTAGATATATAAAGCAACATGTGAGTAACACACTACCAAATCAATAAATTGCTTAGAGAAATGAAAGATGTAATCATATTAAAATAAAAAAATATCTTATAATGACCACCATGAGCTGCAACCTAAAGAACATTTAATGTGGGTGAAACCATAGATCATTAATAGTGTTCTAAAATATATGTAAACATTGAATATTTATCTTACGCACATGATATAGCTGGGCATTTAAGAATAGACTTGCAGGCACCATTTTAAATATATGAAAGATTTACAGACATAGTGGCCAAGAAAATATATGGATCTTTTATAAACATTGTGAAAAAACACTGAACATTTGGACTATATGTTATCTTATTAGAAATGGTTTAGGATATCCTTTGGAACAGAAAAAATAATAATAATAAAGATTAGCAAATTTTTAATTATGTAGAGAAAACCTTTGTATAACAGAAAATGATAAATTATGTTAATTTACAACATCCATTGCAAAAAATTTTAGTGAAAAAGCTCATGAATAAAGCTGAATCAGCTGTGTAATTAAGTTGCTGCAAAATATAATATTACCAAACATCAAAGTATAAAAAAAAAAATTAACATTTAACATGACATTATGCCATTACTATTTCTAAATAATTTCACTACTAAACTTATAACTATCTAGAATTAATAGCAGTCCTGACGAGAATGGATTAGATTTTATACCTTTTTCTGATAATAGTTCATTACTCATTCAAATGAAATAGACCTTATCATCACTTCCTCTTTGATAGTCTCCAAAGGTTGGAATGCCAATATTTTTTGATGAATATACAATTCTGAACTAATATCTATCTAAATGCATTGTTCTATAATGCTTAATTTTTTTTCGCCCTGAAATTATTGCTACCAAGTTCATCAAACTTTTTTTCATTTCAATGCATATAAATTGCAATTAGACACAAGAACCAACCTACAGGATATATGTCTAGTCTCTTACTTCTTTTTCAAAATATATCAAACTATTGATATGGTTTTATTCCAAATTTTTGGTTCTTGGAATAATCTTTCAATAATGCTGAAATACAATTTCTTAGATGGCTTTCTCAAATCTAAAAAACAATTTCTTAGATGGCTTTCTCAAATCTATTTCCTTTACATAAGTGATAGCAACCATGCAACTGATACCAACTTTGATGATTCATATCTTACTCAATAATTCACACGATTCATACATTGGTACAACCTTTTCTTCAGGAATAATTTTATATCAGCAATATATTAAGTAGAAGATAAAAATCTATTATATAATAACAAATTTTTTAAAAAAAAAAGAAACATGAACTGTATTTATCAAATAAACAATTATTCTTCAGAATATGAAGATGTAATAAAAATTCTTTAATTTGAAATCATAGAAAGTAAAAAAACAACAACTATATACAAAAAATTAATTTCTTATTCTAATACTTAAAAAATCCTCTGCATTAATAATTTTCATGTTTTGTTTTCTTTACTTTGAACAAAAACCCTGATTTATATATCAACTCTAAAATTTTTCCTTCATTTTTCAAATGTATGATAGCATTTTGGGACTTCTTTTTACACATGAGGGAGCTACCGAATTACTAGTGACATATTAAGCAATAAATCTAACATAATGGTAAATACGTATAATATTTATTGTTTGTATTATTTTATTATTACATATATTTTCCTCATGCATTTACTTTCATGCATTAGATCAGTTCAGTGGCTCATCTATGAGTGAAAAAGTCTTAGAGCTCATATTAAAATGGTACCTAATGTGTTCATAATATTTTGCTATTTATATAATTTGTAAATGGTGAAATCTGAAGTCTTTTCACCCAAATTTTCCAATAGAAATTTCCCCTGAAGTTTCAATTGACATTTTTAGATTCATTGCAGCATAACAAAGACAATGAGATCATTTTGTCACATTTCAAGGGAAAAATATAGAATTAAAAAAGTTTACACTAGGAAAAAAAATCTGATGAAAATAATCAGAAAACAAAACAAAATTCAATAATATCAAATTAAATAAAGTCAATTTGATCAACAAAACTATAGTGAAAAACAAAATTAAATAAATTCTTAAATCTGATTAAGACTAAATTAAGAATACATAAAAAATGAAGTTACAGTATTGTTTTTTCAGTAGAAAAGAAATTTAATATAAATTCATAATATTACAAAAAAATTATATGTCATAGTTTAAATTTATAAGCAAAATGATAATGTATTTTAGACTTCAAATTAAACAATATATCAAATAAATCATATTAAAATTTAAAAAATGTGAAGCAGTAACAGAAAAAGTAGAAATATCAGAAATTTTAATCAAAAAAATAAATAAAAGACTGTTTTAAGAGCCAATTAAATTTATTTTTAAATAAAATAGAACTAAAAAAAAAAAAATATTTGATTAAAAAATACATATATTCCAAAAAAAAAAAAAAAAAAAAAAAGATGAAAAATTTACCAGATAGAATTATAAAAAAATAAGAATTTCTGCATCTAATTGTTATAAAATAAATAACTAAATAAAAAAGATCTTGAAGAATGTGAAGTGTAGCAAAAAAAAGGTTTTTTTTTTAAAAAAAAAAAGAGGGGGGAGGGAATACTAAAAGAATCTTCAGCAAATAAATACTGTACATAATTAATAATTAAAAGATAAAATATTGAATGCCTGAAAGTGATAAAAAGTTTCATTGTTTTTCAAGATTCATTTACAAAATGGAATTTACTACAAATATATGTTACTTTTTTTTCCTTAATTTTTGTTTCTTTATAATTAAATTACCATTTAAAATATAAAGCAAATTTCAAAGTTCCATAAACATAAACTTCAGTGAAATCAAGCATATAAATTTCATGTCTAAATACTAATAAATAAAAAAGAGAATATTAAAATGATAAAAATATAAAAAATTATTTTTAATATTAAATCAATAAAATCAAATTTAACAGATATAAAAATTATACCCTCTTATGATTTCATAATATTTAATACAAATTCTGATTTTTTTTTAGCATAAAGGTTTGTTATAATTATTATAGTTGTTAATAATAATAATATGACAGGTGAAGAAAATAATAATAACAATAAATTAAAAAATATAAAAGTACTAAAGCAACTAACCTCAATCCCATCAAAAGACAGATTGCATGTAATTTCAAATTTTCTGATAAGAATTTGTTCTTTTACATTATAATAACAAATATTCTTTGAGCGTCCTCCAGCTAAAATACATGTTCCATCTGCAGTATAACAGAGTGTAGTAAAAGCTCTATATATAAAAAAGGGATTCAATATATTAAATTTTATATGACACTACAGGTTTAATATTTGAATTTCTAACATGAACTTTAATATAAAAGTTTTTGGGCTGGCTATACGGCACAACAAGATAGTAGTTTAAAACCGAATGCATGAAGTTTTCTCAACAAATAAATTTTGGTATTTATACTTATAACAATCCATCCCACTCGATGGCACTGTTTCCATGCAAAAGCACAGAAATATGTCATTTACATAGCAAACTTACGGCCTATAAAACAATTGTGTTCATATTAGCCAATGCAGGCCTAGATTGCGTTACACACAGCCCACTAATGTACTTTGCGACACTATACAAATAGCGCACACTTCACATATTGCTACTGCACGATGTGAGGATGTGTAGAATTCAAGTGACCATAACTCTTTTTAATGTGCATTCGGAGTAATGATCTTATATCCTACTCGATGTACTGTCGCATAGTAATAATTGTAAGCCCGTCGCTGCACTTCCCTACACATCTTTGAAGGTGAATTTAATTTCAAAAGGGTAGTTTCCAGCATTATTTCAGAGAATTCACGGGAAAAGTCACATTTGCATGAGAACAACTAGAGACTACAAAAATGGCTGTGGTGGAGCGCTACATGCTGAAATGTATAATGTAATTTAAAAATGTAATTATTCCATTCTATTAAATAATGTTGTTTTGTAAAGAACAACTATGAAACAAATCAAATGTCTGAAGTTGCATGTCGTTTTAGAAATCCTCAGGTTGGTTTGATCAGAGTAGTGGATTTATTAGCAGATCCTTCAGGTCGGCAAAAATAGTGGTCACTCCCCCTACACATTCCAGTGCATAGAAACTGTAATTTAGAAAATGTTTTTTTAAAAAAAAGTAAATGTATTTTGAAAGAAATTCAATTATTGCATTCTATTAAATAATGTTGTTTCGTAAAGAATAGCTACGAGACAAATCAAATGTCTGAGGTTGCATGTCATTTTAAAAATCCTAAGGTTGGTTTGATCAGAGTAGTGGATCTATTGACCAATCCTTTGGATAGGCAAAAACAGTGATCACCCCTCCTGCACATTCCAACGCTATGCGCTGAAATATATAAAGTAATTAAAAACTATTATTTAGAAAATGTTAAAAAAAAAAAAGTAAATGTATTTTGAAAGAAATTCAATGTTTTATATCTAAAAAAAAAAGTAAATCCCTAAAAAGAAAAGAAACCAGTGAAAGCATTATTTAAAAAAAATTAAAATGTAAATCAGCCCAGTAACATTATATCTCTTTGTTTTTGATGAGCAATAGCACCATCGAGTGGGATGGATTGTTATAAGTACGAGTACCATAATTTTTAACAATCATGCACACACTCACATATATACTAATACATTCAAAAAAATGAATATTTAAATTTTAAGTTTAAATGTAGGAAAGAAACCAATATGTAAACATATTTTTGCAATGAAAAGCAAAGCATTATGGAGCAAAAAGTCATCCTTAAAATTCTACTAACCAGCTGTAAACACCTTAAATATATCTTAACATTAAAGCACTAGAGGAGTTTAACTTTGAAGCTGTTAAGCCCTTTTCAACTTTAAGCTAGTAAGACCATTGCTCTATCAAAAAATACAAAGATTACTAACACTGAAGTCATAAAAAAATTCTTTATTAATAGTTATCAGTAAAGTTATTTCAAAACTACTACTAGGCCATGTCAATATTCTGAAGTATGAAATCCTAAACTAAAAACTAATATAGTAGTACTTAAAATCAAAATGATATAATTAACAAACTAACTCAAATTCAGCATGAAGTATCTGAAGGAATGGTTTGTATATTTGTTAAAAAAAAAATTGGTGTTTTGAGATTACAATAATATTACTTTAAATTGTGAATGATATAATCTTTTATTAGTAGTAATCAAAGAAATTGCCGTAGTCAAAATATTAATAATTCCATTCATTTTAAGATAATAATAATAATAATAATAATAAAAACTTTCTGACATCTGTGGTGAATTACCTGTTTTCTTCTAAAAAAAATACAGACATCCGAACAATGAGGCCTCAACAAAATATATTCAACCATTAAATAAATTTGCACTGCCAACTTGTGGCATCGAAAAATATACCCATAAGTTACATAAAGTGGTGTTGACAACATGTGGTTAGAGAAAATATGCTCACAAGTTACATAATTTGGATGCCCAAAAATGGAGCAGCTACAAACACACCACTATATAATTTGGCACAGCTAACATGTATCATGAACACATTTTAATTTTGGCATATTACTTAATAAAATATATACTGAATCTGCATGCCATGATTTGGCACATCAAATATGAGATTTTGATACTTATACATCTGAGGAATATAAGCTTATGTAGCATTGAAAATTATATCAACAAAAACGTGATTTAATCATATTACTAAGTAACATATAAACAAAGGAAAACTCCCCATACAGTTTACAACAAATTATGTGCTAGTATAGAGATGGTGATCATGTGATGTTTGATGGTTTAAGTAACATATATTATTAGTTCTTATAGTGTATGCCTAATATATACAGATAGAAGTTTTACAGCTGATGAAAAGGAAAGCTATGATAGTTCTGTATTCTAGAGATAATAAATAGATACTTGACACACATAATGATTCAAAAGATAATTAGTATTTTAAATCTTTTGTCTGGGTTGTTGTTAGCAATATTAGAATTATTGGTTAAAAAAGGGATAGACTTTATTTTCCTAAAAACTCCTTATTAAAATACAAAATAAATAATTGCAGAGTTATCTTTCAAGTGCTTTTAACTTGTAAAGTCATTGGATTAAGAGATAAAATTTATTCTGCACTAGAAAATTATATCCAATATGTGATTGGGTATCAGATAATGAACTGACCCTATCAATGTCATATTGATATCAGACTTAATTCCTGTTTAATTAAGAGTCAAATGTCCGTTTTCATTACTTTTATTTGTTGACTTAGTAAGAGAATATATTAAAAATAATTTACTAGCTAATCACAAGTGCTATAGAGAAACTTGTCTTAAAAATATCAATACTTTCATTGATAAAGTACTATAGACAGATTTGACATATGATCTATTAGTCATGATTGAGAAATAAGACTTGGAAAAGGAGGCAATAATATAGAAATGGCAGAAATAGAGCATGATGAAATACATCCACACCATTTGAGAACAATTAAATAAGATCTTAATAAGTAATAAATAATAATATAAAAAGATAAAGGAAAATATAAAATGAAAAAGGCAAACTTAAACAAAACATCTCCAGTTCATAATGGAAGTGATAGTTGATGAAAGGGGTAGAGCTCATCATATTTTTTAATGGTAAAACATAATAGAAATGCAATGTAATGTGCAGATTTTTGTGCTGCATACCTATCAGTTATTTAGTCATTTATTTCTTACTCAATTTTCTTTTGTTATCTTATTATTCAAGCACTATAACAATTAGGGTTGATCTTAGGATATATATTTCATACATGTTAGTCATCATGGTTTAAATGTAATAGATAGAAGGATGTAGCAGGGCACATATTAGATAGATATCCTGATTTACATGGTGCTCAAAAAACAGAAATATTTGTAAGTCTGGTTAAAAAAATGGTTTTGATTTCTTTATTTATGCTCTAGTATATATATATGAGCAGGTCAAAAAATGGTAAATCAGTCCAAAATCAATAAAAAATAAAATAAGAGTTTATACCTTTACCTTTGATTCCTTCAAATATAAAACTTTGCTTAATTATTTTTCAGTATAACTTTTTTAAGGAATAAGAAAATTTATACATGACATATAAAGCCTAATCCTAATGGAACTCTAGACATTCACAACAAAATATAATTAACTAATAGGGGTTTGAACACAGACTTTCAAGCTCCTTTCACTCATCCACTCTATCTTATATAAATAGCTGAAAAGTTGGAGAGTGGAGAAGAGTGAAGCCTGTCCATTAAAGTTTATAGATTTTCTATCTTAATATAAATCGAACACTGATTATATATATATATATATTGTACCTATATTGATATAGGCACATATAATTTTATCTAAAATTATATTATTAAAATAATCGTTCATAAAAAAAAACATAAAATTAAACGTTGAAGAGTTTATTGCAGTTTGTTTTAGAAAAGGATAAGAATCAAATAGTTTTCTAGCGTTAGTTTTGAAATAAAAAAGCTACAATTAATTAATCAGAAGGGGAGAGGGGTGTTTCGTTAGAGAAATTAAACTAAGGGTTATAAAAGGAAGTAAAGAGTTTTTATTAGTATTCGTAAAAATATAATTTAAAAAGTTAAAACATACAAATCTCTTTTCATTCAAGTTTAATTAAAAAAAAAAAAATGTTAAAACTAAATAGTAAATTGTATTAAAAATATATGTGCGTATATATGTGCGATTTGTAAATAAATAAAATGTATGCAAAATAAAAGATTATCATTAAAAACACGGCAATGGCTATTAATAAAATAAAACAACACGTTTTATTGCATGGCTATTATTAATTAAGCAATCTTCCAAAACACGTTTATCAAATGATTATCACTGGAATTTGACAACAGATCTTTGCCGGAGATATTAGAAAGACAACAAGGCGCAGGTATAAATAGACCTTTTTTTTATCGGACAGTGATCAGTTCACAAGGTAATTGAGTAGTGCAGTTCAGAAATTAATTGAGCAGTTAACAAACGAAATGCAGTGTTGAGAAGATCTTGGGAACGCACGTTTATCTCCAGCCCAGATGTCCTAGAAAACAGCAGATCTGCCCGTGAAATAATGTCAGCTTAACATCTTAGAAAATCTCCGTCAGTATCTATTTGTCTCCGATAGTAATAATCGTGAAAATCAGGAAACTCAGCAAGGAAACGTCCCAGCCGGCTGGTAAGCATTCATAATGGAAACATCCTCACCGAAAGCAGCCACCAAAGAAAACAAAATTCTACGTCTACATTCAAAAGCCTAGGTAAAACGTTTGCTTATTTCGTTTATACTGTAATAGCCATTGCATTGCATTAATTCGTACGAATCTTTCAAGAGTCTAATTATATGAACTTTATATCATACATAAGTGAACTATTGATATGTGTGATTAAATTTCAAATGCTATGTAATACTTTATTATTATTATGTGTGTGCATGAGTTAATATGTGCGTGATCCTTATATCAATATTATTAGTCAAAGTAGATAAATTCCCAGTTTTCTGTTAAGAAAATATTCAAGAATATTTAAACTATTTAGAATGTTAATTTAAAATATGCGTGTGTTTTATTAGAAGTATAAAATGTTTAAATTTAGTAAATAAATGTTAGTTAATAAATTATCTTTAAAATTAAACTTTATTTGTCGGTCAATTCTTTTACCAAATTCTTTTTATCAATTCCTTTTATCAAATTCTTTTTAACAAATTCTTTTATCAATTCTTTTAATCACTAATTAAGTATAATCTATTAGTGATTACAAATAGCTGAGCTAGTCGTGGATTTAGACGTTGAGTTAGTGGCCACTGTTCAAAGTGCGTTGTCTATTCTTTTAGTATTCTTTTAGAATAAGCAGCTGGCGCCCGTGTTTATACACAAACAAAAAAAAGTGCTTTGAACTTGGTGTTGAACTCAACAGCCGAGAAGAAGCTATGTCCTGGAAATGTAACGCTAGTTATCGGTTCAATATATATATATGTGTGTGGAAGATGATCCGGACCAACTAATGAGTGCTGGTTCAGCATGAAATACGCATATTGGAGATCATTTATCTTTTTCACATGTATGTGGTGTGTGTATTGGTTATATAAGATAGAGTGGATGACTGAAGGAAGCTTAAAAGTCTGTCTTCAAATCCCTATCAATTACATTTAGTTTAAATATATACACTATACTTATGTTTAAATATTAAAACATAAGTAACAAATTTAATGACTATCTTGGCATAAATATAAAAAAAACTACTGGAAAGAAGACTAATAAGGTATTATCACAAATGAAGCAACTAAAGAAAAAAAATCATACAATCGAAACAATTTTTAGAAGTATGATTCCACTTAATATCCTATCTAATATCTTTTGTGCAAAAAAAAACAACTACATAAAATACAATGAAAAAAAAAAGTACAAATAATTACAGTAATTAAAAAATACTTAATATTGTTAGATCAAAAAATTATCCAAAATAAATGATAAATGAATTTGCTTATAATAGACATATAGCAATAGTTAAAATATGCAAATGATCAAAATTGACAAACATATGATAAAGAATAAATATGGATAAAAATAAACTTATATAGAATTAACTAGAACAACTAAAATAAAAAAAAATATTCTGTAAAATATTTTTCAGAATGATTAGAATTTAAGTTTAATTGGATGCAATTGTTGGGAATACAGGAGCATTATTAGCTATTGCAAAGAGAAGTAGATAAAGGTGAACAAAGATAATAATCATTCTCATTTCGAATTACATATCTCCTATATACAACATGCATTTGGATTAGGCATTAAAGATGATCAAATCTGTTTCTGATAAAAACAAGAATCCAGAACTAATGTCCCTGTATAAGATGTCATCAATTATGGTGGCTATTCATTTGTGGCATCGCTAATTTTTATAAATGATGTTGCGGCCATTTTTTGATATGATAATGCTGTGATCACATCTGAGCATAATTCTTGCCATATCACAAGTATGGAATCTTATAGGACATCAAAACATGAATGACGTATTAAATCCGGTACGATGTAATCAAACCTGTGAAAATTTGTTCAAATTACTACTACAAAATTATATTCTTAAACAATATCATTTTTACAAAAGACCAGAATATAACATTGCTTCATTATATTTAATTCCATATCTAATCACAAGTTGGGAATATTGGTTTTTTAAAAAAAATTACAATCAACATTTTATAATATACATTTATTACTATTTTTTATTTAAAAATACAGATGAATGTTGTTTAATTAATAATTTTTTAATCAATAATTCAGGAAACATACAATTCTGAAGAAAACAAATTTTTTTTTTTTTTTTAATTTAATTTTAAAAACATTGATTCTTATTTCTAATTTCTTTTAGATTATAATTAATATATTGTAAAATAAAATCCTATCCATACAAATACATAACTTTAATAAATAATATATTTATTAAAATAAATATTCAATTACTTACTTTCCAAAGGCAGATTTTTTGGCAGTAATTACATCAAGATCTTTACGCCCACTACCAAGATCTTTACGTCCTTCAATACTGCCAGTCTGCTCAGTTGAAGATGGATTAAAAAAACTTATTTGCGCATTTAATGTTGCTACAGCAATTTCTTCACCATCAGGTCGAAATGCGATAGCTAGACCTAAATTCAAACTAATCTTAGAAAATTTTTTTTATTTATGTATTAATTCACATTTATACTAATAAAGTTAATTACCATCAGATATAAGATGAATAGTTTCTTTATTGCCTTTACTTTCAAAAACATCCCAAATCTTCATTGTTTTATCCCAAGATACAGTTGAAAGAATAGAATGTGTTGGGGAAAACAAAACCCCACAGATAGGTGCTTCATGACCACTTAATATCTGAATAAAATATACACACATATATATAAATTTATTGTACAAATATTGATAACAGATAAAAAGTTTAATAATATGAGTAATTCTGGGTAATAATACTTCTATCTATATTCTTTTAATATTTCTTAAAACATGGAGTTACTAAAAAGACAGAATTTAAAAAGGCCAGTGTTTATTGTAATTTGGGTTATAATAATAATAGCAAAAAATAATATGAACAATGATCAATATATATATATCAAAAAGGCTCTTAATAGATTATATTATTAAGCCAACCAGTTATACTTAAATCTAAAATAAATAAAAGAAAAAAGAGAGACCAAACTTCAATATTTTTCATGATTTCTCATAATTTTCTTTCTATAAAATACATATTAAAAAATAAATAAAATTCATTTCATGCCAACCAAAACCAATAAATAGCATTTATGATATTAAATTGCAAATCCAATATTTGACCTAATTTAATCAAAACTCATCTAAAAAAACAACAACTTATGATTATTACTGCAAAATATTAACAATTTATTTCTTCATGTTAATGTGTATTAGTTTTGTTCCAAAATATAGTTCTTATGTGTTGTTGGCTTTACTGAAATCTGAAGCCAATATTAACTTATATCAGAGTAAGAAAAAAAAATAATAAAATGAATAATATAAACAAAACTACAAATTTTTAAAAAATTTACTTTCTAAAAAGAATTTAATTTTTTAAAATCTAAATGATAAAGAGATATACTTTTTGTCATTTAAATTAATACTAAAGGATGCTTACAAATTTAAGTAAAGAAATCTAAAACTTCTGTCCCATTACTACTTTTAATTTTTATTTATTATATCTTTAATATATGACTTTATTTTCATTAAAAGAAGAAAATAAAGTCATAACATCAAAGATATAATTAAGTTGAATAGTAGGAAAGTGATGACTGAAAATAGAAATTGTAAATTATTAAAAAAAAAAATCGATGGATTGAAAAAAATGGGAAGAACATATGAGTGATTTATATTAAAAAAAAAATTATCGCTTCATCTATTATTATTTGAAAACAAAGTTATATAAATAAGGATTGTGCAATAATTAAAGACAAAATTTTAAGAGTATTAACAGATGAAGTCTGTAAGGCACAAAAAATTAATGAAATTGCAGTTGAATTATTGAAAGGAATAATAAAAATGATTTAAAAAATAGTAGTAAAATTATATAAAGAAAAATGTTAATATTTATTTTATTGATTTTAAAAAGATATTCAATAGAATGAACTGAGTTAACTTTCTTGAATGTAATAAAAAAAAAAGATTTAAACTGGGGGAAAAAAAAGAATATTTATTAGAAAATAATCTCTAAAAAATTTACTTCACTTTGCCCTCTTCATAATCACATTTTATTCAATTCAATTGTCTGATACTTTCAACTATCTGGTAGTCTTCTGAATAGAAAATATTGCGATTATCATAAAGTGAGATTTATTTAATATAAGCAATGCAAAAACCATGGAAGAGAAATGAACATTTTGAATCAGAATATATTTCTAAGATGAAATGGTCTTACAGAAGAGATAAATATAGGAACAGTCACAAAGCAGAGCTGTTTTTAATCTGCTTTACTTAATAAATATTTAAAGTACTGTCTTGATAAAAATGTTATTAGAATTGGGAATAGAAGAATTAATTATATCACATGTGCTGTTCATTCAGCAGTAACTATGAATGTTATGTAAGATTGATAAACTTTGTAGAAAATTTAAGATGAAAATAAATGTGAATAAAATTAAAGCACTGAAAATAAAAGTAGAGAGAAAAAAAGATTCATAAGAGTACTCAATAACAAAGTTCATAGAGTGCTTTTAAATATTTGGGAAATAGAAAATTGAAAACAGAAACAGCGATAAATAAATGAGAATGGCAGTTTGTGTAGTTTTAGATTCTGAAATATGTAAGGCCCTCAGATTGATTCTAATGCTGGCACTTTTGGTGCTCAAACTTCTTATAAACTCCTGAGCAATAAAGCCATTAGATTATTTATTTTAATAAGATTTGCAATAGTGATAAAAAATTATTCTGTGGTTCACTGAAGTTATATCTGAAAAATGAAAATATTTATTTGGATTATAACTTTAGATGGAGCACAGACAATGAAAAAAATTGGAAAGATAAATTAAAGAATACAGAAATGTTAAAAATAATAAGCAAAAAAAAAAAAAATTTTTTTTTGAGGAAATTATGATAAAAGAGAAAATGGAATAGGCAAATACTTATTTGGAGGCATAAAAAAACATGTTGAAAAGAATAGTAAAAGATAAAAAAAAAGTTGATTGACCAATCAGATGTTTATATATTCAGTTAAATTTTACCGCACACAGAAGTACAATGTTAGTCAAAGGAATAAGCCTTGAAATAATTATTAGTTAAAATAAAATATTTCCGATAAAAATAACTTAGAATTTGATGTTTTACTAATGAAAAACGGCTATGCAAATTGCATTATTTGTCAGATATATTTGAAAAACTCAATGAATTTAATATGAAACAATTATGTATATGGAAAACTGACTTGTGTGAAATGTTTTCTACACAGATGATTTGAGTTTTGATTTAATTAAGCAGATAATTGTTCATTTGGTATTTTAGAAAATCCATTTATCTGAATATTTCTTAAAGGAATTAAAAAATAATCAATTAGATTGGAGCGAATGGAACATCTCTCTTTGAAAACATTAAGAAGCTTTTTCAGAGCATTTATGAGATTAAAAAAAAAATTTAAATGCCTTTCGCTTTGGAGAATAGTGTGAATCATTAGTTTTAGCGTTGACAGCAATTAAAACAAAATATTTCTTAAAAACATTGACGTTACTCAGAGACTAGCACTGGCAAACATTAAGCCAGATATGATCTATTGTGTTGAAATAAACAAACACATCCATCCGTTAAAAGGTAATCTAATTTATCAATTTTTTTAAAGTTTTTTATTAAACTCTGTTTGCTCTTGATTTGTTCCTATGTTTAGACATTGTTAGATTATGATCAAAGATTAATTACATATTTTTGGTACAGCTATTGTCTTTATAAAGAGAGATTCCAACAATTTTTAAAAGTGTAAAAGTTGATAAATATTAACTATTAATTTTATTTAGACAACAAAAATTTACACTTGATCATACTAATAAATTATATATTTTGATATATAAATCAAAATATATATAAAAAAAAAACCCTCTTTTTTAATTATATTTTTGCACTTATTTTGAAAATTTGCTAAAATAATAAATAATTCAATAATTAATTTTAAATAATTAACTGTACTGTATATATAAATATATAAAACAATCCCTGATTAATAAAAAAAATAAAAAATTAAAATGCTTATTTATAAATGTATGCAAATACTACTGAAACTGTCAAAAGAAAAAAAAAAAAGAAATAAGTGTACAGACAATTAAAACACTTTAAAATAATGTAGAATAATAAAAAAAATTTTTTTTTTTTTTAATTAAATGCTTTTATTGGCCATGAACTGAAAAGAAAAAATTGTTTCCTCAATCACAATTGGGGTTTTTAGATTTAACTTGAAATAAAAGTATGGGGGATCCAGAAATTAATTAAGTCAAATCTTGTTACAAAAAATAGGGATTGATTTAATTAATTTCTGAATCCCCCATGCTTTTATTTTAAGTTAAATCTAAAAATCACATTTTTTTTTAAATACATAATCAATAAAAGCATTTAATCTAAAAAAATTTTATATTATTTTTTTGAGTTTTTAGTATTGACCCAATAATGTAAAAATATATCATACTTTAAATTGACTGGACACTTAAAGTTGTTATATATATATATCGCTAGATATCTCTGTTATAATTTAAAATGTATACCCTTTATTTATATATCCTATAAAGTGTACATAGGTTCATATGTGTATATAAGTGATTAAAAATATGAAATATTCTTTTGAGTAAAAAGTGTTTAACATTTTTATCTTTGATTGGAAATCTTTTATTTTTTAAAAACTTCATTTAATACATATAATTTTACATTAAATCAATTTCACACACATAGCATATCTATCTATCTGGATTGGATAGCAGGGCATGGGTCCCACGCCACACAGAATGTCATCAGCTTGCGGAAAGGGGAATGCCCTTCAGATATAAAAATTAGCTGCGATTAAGCAAAGTCATGTAAATAAATAGTTGCTGACAATGGGGCAACATTCACTATCAGGAAGTGGTGAAGGAGACAGTGGCATGTTTACTTCTATAAAATGCCACAAATCCTGTGATTGTGGATATATAATGGCAAGTGCTGGTTACCATTAAATAAGTCAACACCCCGCTGGGTGCCGGATTAGTAACGGAATTCTTCCAAGTCAGCAGAAGATCCTTAATAGATGACAACAGTGAGGAGGAAACAGTAGATGGATGTTCACTTTGTGAGATTCAGCTAGCACATTAAGCTTGTTATGGAGATTATTAATCGGGCAAAGAAGGTAATGGGAAACCACATTGCCTTATAATTCCTTTGTTTTTATTACGTGTAGTTCTATAAGAATCATTACATTTAGTGTTGAGATCTTAGTTAAGGATGGCTTCAATGTCTTGCTCAGCAAGAGTAGACATGAGGCTACTCAGGACTTTAATCTGCAAAATCCTCATAAACTTTATTCATTGAGAGAAAGCACATAGAGAATTGGAATGTGAAATGTTAGATCATTGAGCAGAGAGTTGTGTATAAATAATTTCGATGTTATAGGATTAAGCAAAGTGAGGTGGGAGGGATGTGGGGAAGTAGTAAATTATTTTATTTGAGTGGTGCTAGATCAATTAATGGAGTTGGCATTGTTGTTGGAAAGAGAATTTGAAATAGAGTGGCAAAGGTTGATCGTATTAACAATAGACTGATGATGATGAGAATAAATGCTAAGGTCTAGGAATTTGGTAATCTACAAGTTTACATGCTGACTATTAGTTATGATGATATTGAAATTGAGGGAAAATGCCATGTATATTGCTATCGGGTGATTGAAATGCTATTTTGAGGCAAGATAAGGAAAAAAAACTGTTGAAAATTATGGTACTGGAAAAAGAAATAAGAGGTAGCAGGTTTATATAATTTTGTAAAAAGAACGGATTTGTGACTGCAAACACTTGTTTTAAAAATCATAAAAGAAAATTATATACACGGAAGGATCCAAGTGATAATAGAAAACATCAAATTGATTATATACTGATTCAGGATAAATACAAGAATACTATTAAGGGTTCGCAAGCGTTGCCTGGTGCTGATATAATCTCAGATCATAATTTGGTTATGGCTAAATGAAAGTTGGGTTTTAAAAAAATTAAGAGATAAAAGATATGTAAAATGGGACTTAGATAAATTGAGAGGAATGGTAAAAGGATAATTTGGTTTAATATTTGAAATTGCAATAAAAAGGATTGTTGAAGATGAGGAATATGTTAATAGGTCTGATAAGTGTTGGTGTACGATTAAAGAAGGATTCTTAAAAACAACAAAAAAGGAAAGCTAAACAATCTTGGATAATTGATGGTATGTTGGAAAAAATGGCAGTATGGAGACTATGGAAGAATGTAAATATCGAGAAAGGGAAAAGGGCATATAGAAAATATAATAATGAGCTAAGAAGAGAAACAGATTTAGTAGAAGAAAAACGATTGGAACAAGAATGTAGAGAGATAAAAATGTTAAACAGGTGAAAAAATATGATTTGGTATTTGATAGAATAAGAAATGTCACTTGGGAAAAAAAGACATGGGTAGCAAGTAAGATTGCAGATAAAAATGGAAAGAGATTAATTGATAGCAATGATATATTAAAAATATGGAAAGAATATTTTCAGTGTCTATATAGAAGAGAAAGTAATTTAATTAACTATGAACTTGAAAAGGAAGAAGATATTGAAGTGGATGATAAAGATATGGACATATTGTCAGAAGAAGTAATAAAGTCAATTGCACAAATGAAAAATAGTAAGTCTATTCGATTTGATGCAATACCTCTAGAATTTTTGAAAGAAATGGGAGAATATACTATGAAGGAAATAATTGGACTTTGCAGTTTGATATATAATAGTGAAGTTTGGCCTGAAGATTTTTTTAAAGAACTATAATGATCCCAATTGCTAAATGAAGAAAGATGTTAAATATGAAGAATGCAGGATAATAAGTTTGTTATCTCATGCTTCTAAAGTTTTATTAAGGAGTTTAACTCAAAGAATTTATGGGAAGGTAGAATATTATATTGTAGAAGTACAGTTTGGTTTTCAGAGAGGGAAAAGTATAAGAGATGCTATTAGTGTTGTTAGAGCAATTGCAGAGAGATATTTTGAAAAAGATAAAGGAATTGGTATATGTTTTGAGGATTTGGAAAAAGCAGTTGCTAGAGTAATCTGGAAAAAACTTATATAACCATCTTAAAAAATAAAGAAGTATTTTGGAAAAAGACAAGATTGATTTGGAATATGTATACTGGACAAAGATAAGAATGGGGAGTAATGAGATTGATGAAGTGAATATAAAAGGGGGTTAGGCAAGGATGCAGTAAGTCACCTATCCTTTTTAATACTTATTTATAAGACATGCTAAATAATTATTTAGACTGTGGAGAATCAAGTGTTGGAGGTAGAATAATAAAATGTATAAGATTTGCAGATGATATGGCTCTTATAGCTGAAAAGGAAAAGTGTCTTCAGAATATGTTGAATAAATCAGAGGAAGAATGTATGAAATATGGACTGAAGATTAATGTGGAGAAAACTAAGTGTTTATGGATATGGAGGAATGCAAAAAGACTGCAAATTGAAATCCATGATAACATAGTTCAACATGTAAAGAGATTTAGATGTTTGAGTAGTTGTTGAACGAGGATGGAAGACCTTGAAGATTAAGTTAAAAGAAGAATAGCATTGGCAAAGGAGGCCTTTATTAAGAAAAAGATTAATTAAATGCTATGTATGGAGTATATTATTGTTTGGTTATGAAAAGTGGTCAATGAATAATAAAATAAGAAACAGATTGGAAGCCTTTGAGATATGGACATGGAGAAGAATGAAAAAAAAAATCAGTTGGATAAATAAAACAACAAATGAAGAATTTTTTAAAAAAGTAAATAAAAAAAGAACATTGATTGAGGAAATCAGCAAGACATACTGGATTGGACATATATTAAGAAGAAATTATAGTTTAATAAAAGATGTTTTGGAGAGAATGGTGAGTGGAAGTAAGAAGGATGGAAAAGATTGACCTTGTTGGATGATATAAGGGATGGAAAGAATTACGTGGAATTGAAGAACTGGACAATGAAGAAACTGAAATAAAAATAATGGATGAATTGATGATGTGACTACTTTCTGGATCTGTCTATGGGACAAAATATTATTGATGCTGAGTTTATATATATATCATATTTAGTATGTATATAAAATTATATATGTATAAGAAATCAATAAGTAACTTTTCAGTTTAAAATTTGACATTTTTCTCTTTATTTGAAATTTTTTTTATACCATCCTCTTGTGAGTCTTGCTTAAAACAAATGAAAGTTCTAAAAATAATTTTTAACTGTTGATACACGAAATTATTGAATATTTTTTCACCCTCTGCTCCATATCTAAGAAACTAGGTGATCTACTGAAAAAATGAGTGTCATATATAGATTACTCTAGTATTAATATTTTATTGAATTTAAATATATTAAACCTCAATTTTAAAATCTCATTCTAACTTGAAAAAGATCAAAAATTAACAAATAAGCAAACAAATAACAAACAAACCAATTTTTCAATTTCAATAAAAGCATTTAAAAAATGAATAGTGCATATTTAACTACCAAACTTTATTATAATATATCAAGCAATAAAATTAATTTAAATATAAATAAATTCCAATAGCTCAAAAAATTTAATGGCTGAATAGCAAGTAAATTAGTACAATATTACTAGTCTAAATATATAAGAAACTATTAGTATTTTCAATTCATGTATTTATTGTTCATACCTCTAGTAAATGGCCAGTCTGCAATGACCAAACAAAAACATCAAACACATCTTGGCCTCCAGCGCAAACAAATTCTCCACTTATATCAATAGCAACACAGGAAAACTGAATCATTTGAGGAGAAGTAAAAGTACGAAAATTGCGGTATCTTAAAATAAATAAATGTAAAATATATGAATAAATACTTCATTATATAAAATTTATGTGCAATTATGTAATTAATATATTATAGAATGACATCTCATTAATATTATGAATGAAAATGTGTCTTCAGTTTATTATTTAATTAAGATATAAAAAAAGATGACAGTAAATTAAAAGGAGGAATGACACCATGAAATGTTTGGAAGAGTTCACAAAGAACCATATAATAATAAAAAACAAGAATCAAAGTAGCTTCTACAATTGTAACACTAGAATTGCCAATTATTTTTTAATAAAAATGAGACATGCAATAACATTTATCAAGAATAGAAAAGCTCCAGGAAATGATGTAATTAGTATTATATTTTAAAAATAGATTAAAAAAAATAGAGAAATTGTTGACAAAGAAAATACCAATACTTATAAAATGATAAAAATGTATTAGACAATTAGAAAAATATTAGTGATATTATTATTTAAGAAAGTGCTAAAAAAAAAAATATTAGAAATTATAGATCTATCAATATTCTGTCAGTTCTATAGATCTTTACTTAAGATCATTCAAAGAATTTTGGGCTTAAACTAACCAAAAGAATAACTGAATTTAAAAGTGGTTTCATCACAATAGATTATATACAAACATTAAGACAAAATACAGAAAAGACCAATGCATGGGTTACCATTATATTTTGGATTTGTAAATTATGAAAAGGCATTTGATTCTATAGATATTTTCATAGTAATAAAATCTTTTAACCATCAAAACATAAATCCAAGATGTTAAAAGAGTTGAAATATGGAAATCTCCTTTTAAAGCAGATTCATTTTATTTCAAAGCATAAAAGATGAAATATATACATACATTCTGAAATTTAAAATTAAAATAGCTATTTTATATGTTAGTTAATTAATAAGCTAAGAAAGGGCATTTAAATACTCTCATTAGTAAAATACATATATTAATTAATTCATAATAAAACACATACGTAAAAACAAAAATACCTGTATCAAATAAAGGGGAAAAATTATTTTAAAATTAATATTTAAAAAATAACTATTTGTAAAGCATTAATCATTATAATAATAATATAAAGTAAGAATATATTACTCAACAACTAACTATTGATAAATGGCACTGAATTTTCAAAATTTCATAAATACTCCTTTTGTTTTATTGACAAAATATATATAATCAAAAAAAAAAAAAAGATTTACCTTAATTACATTGTTAGATAATCAATTAAATAGCAAATTTTATTAATAATAACTTAAAAATCATAATTATTATTATTTTAAAAATTTATAATTCAGTAGTATTAGTGCATAAAGAAAGAGTTAGCAAATTATTAAAAAATGACTTTAATCAAATATTTCAAAATTTTGATTTACGCCATCTGTTGTTTTTCTATTTAAAAAATCGCAAAGTTGATATTTTATTGATAAAATTTTTGATTTCGTAATAAATGAAATATATTAAAAGTAGCTCAGTTTTAAATTTCTATTTGCAGTTAAAAACTATTTATTTATTTTTTTGGAACCTCGATATTTTAAAGCATTTATTAAATATCAATATTAGCAAATAACATTTTTGTCTACATACAATAAAACATTTTTGAAAAATGCCTCAGCCTAAAATTTTAAAAATTATGAATTCCACTTCAAGAACAAATTAAATTAATCTTCTATTTAATCCTTTAGTCGGTGGGACACATACTCATTCTTTTTTTTTTTTAATATATTTTAACATATATCTTAAACATTTGTCCTTAAGTGACCTAATAGTATTTACATAACTCTTCTCTTTAAGGGATCCCCAGTAAACTATTAAATATAAAATCAATACCAGGATTGAAAATCAATATTTCAAACAATAAAATCAGTATAGTATATATATTTTGTAGATGACAGGATTAATCATAGAACACTGGATGTATTAATTTCAAACTTTTTCAATTGCAGGTACTATCAGAAAAAGTGACTAATTTTCAAAATTAGAAATTTGATGACAAATTTGGAAAAATACCCATTACTGTAATAAATAATTTTTTTCTAAAAGATTAATAACTTTTTAAGGATTTTTATACAAAAGATGACATGGGGATTCACTAAAAGCAAGCAAACTGCCCTTTGACAACATGTCTTGGTACTTACTTAATGTTTTGACATTAACATTATCATCAATGACTTTTGATTCTTTATAAAAATTGATATGTCCCACTCTCGGATACACTATTTCAAGTAAATTATCATCAATTTATTAAAAATTTAATGTATTTTCAATGATGTCATTTTTGAAGTATTTCCATAAAATCTGCTGAACACCAAAATAATCATTAGTAATTTTTCTCCATTTTTTAAGTCAAAATAAAATTTCTTTTTGTATTATTCTATTATATACTTAACAATTATTTACATCTCAATGACTTGTTCTTTGGTTTTTACAGTCATCATAAGAGACTTTCAGATATGATATACTTTTATCTGCCTAATTTTAGCTGTGACTTTCTAAACGAATAACTTTTATGACCCTTCATGCTTAGTGTCAATGTGTACAATCATACAATGAATTTCCCTTCCGATCACTTAGCATAAAATGAAACTAAAAAAAGGTAATCTAATAAAGACTATCTCTGATATTGTCTGTAATGGGGGCTCATTTTATTAAGAATATATAAAAAAAACCAAGTTCACAAATAAAAAGAACAATAGGATTTATTTCAAACTTTATTGCGCACACACACACTAAATTATTTAAAAAAAAAAAAACAAAAAAAAAACAATTTTAAACACTTGCTTAACCCATAATTGATCATCATAATAAAATAATGGTTTAAGTCTTCTATAAAATTTCTATAGTTCTAAGAAAGCAAATACTTTTATTCAATCTAGAAACTTATCATTATTAGATCATTTGAAATGAGACGTTTTCTGTATTAGAGGAAATCAAAAACATAGAGTTAAATGAAAAAAAAAAAACTGAAAGGTTTAAATTTGCAGAAAATAATTTGTTTACTTTACATATTAGTGGTGTTTAAAATGAAAATGACTTCATTTTGTCTAACTTGACTTAAATAAGATTTTAGACATTTTGGAGATTTTTTTGCATATGCTATTATAATGGAGAAGTTTAAATTAGTGATTCAATAATTCTACATATATGCATAAGAAATAGTTTATTCAAACAGCTACCTCATTACAATCCTTAAAGTTTAATGATTTGAATAATAAGCTGATTCAACATAGTGTGAAAAGTGATAAGATCAACTGTTTGGAAAAATTTTTTTAAACAAAATTTAAAGTCTCAAAGTGCACTAAAATCATGATAAAAAAAGTGTAATTAAATAAAAAACACAATTTAAAAAACAGAGATATTCATTCTTTTAATTGAAATTTAATTAAAAAATTCAATGAAAAATGGAAAAATTAAAGTAAAACTAACCAAATTTTAAATAAGGAAACATTACTTCGAACCTTTAAACAAGTTAGCTGGAACTCAGATCACTAATAAAAAGAATATTTTAAAAAAAGTTTGAGATTTCTTTATTACACATAGAAGAAATACTTAATTTTGATGAATTTGGAAAACATAGATTTAGTAGATGTAGATAAAATTGTAGATATAAGATAGTGCAGTGAAACATGCTGTTTGAGGTATAAAAAAGGATGTCACCAGAGGAAGATAATGACAATTAAGTGATTAAAGCTGATATTTATGAATAAATAAAGATATCTCTTTTGCTTGATGCTTAAAAAACAAAAAATAGTATTCTTACTAAGTACAACCTTTATTATTTTATTAGCAGGATGAGAAAGAGAATGATAAGAAAATATGTATTTTGCTCAATCAAAAAAGCAGAGAAAATTTTCAAGATTATTTTTTTTACCAGAAATGACTGAAAAATAATAAATAAAATAATTTAAAAATGGAATGATTAAAAATTTTCAATATGTTTAGATTTTATAAATTAAAAAAATGTTTTTAATTTCATATATATATATAATCTGAATTACATATTAAAAAAGCCATTCTTTGAATAAGTCAAAACATAATAACTTTTGTTGCTCTAACATATTAAAGTACATTTTCCTTTAATGAGTTCATTTTTTTGAAACATATATTATTTTAAACATCATACTTCTAATGGATGCCCTGAAATTGATAATTCTATGATTAATAAAGTTTTATGCATCATCCCTTCTTTTTCAACTTTGATCGGAATAATATGATGTATTGCTATTAATGAATTAAAATATTTCTTTGCTTTTTTTCCATGCCCTTAAACTGAACAAAAATAACAATCAAATGATTTATTGTTTGGGAATATCGAAATCAGCAGAGCTCCACCACGTCTGTCATTCTAACAGTACATCAAACAATCCAGAATTTATTTTGTATCATTCAACACTAAAAGTTATGATGTATTTTGAAAATTTATGTGCTTTCTGTAAACTTTATACTTATCAGAAAATTTACATAAAAACCAATTTATATAAGAAAAAAAAACAGGTATAGACTTTTACAATTTCGTACCAGAAATTCATTACCATCTACAATGCTTCTAGTTCATATTGCAATTTTTTCTTTTTTTTTTTTCACACCATCACAGTACTCCAATCCTTCCATTATCACGTTTCATGATATTTTTTCTACTTTTTCAATTATTTGTTTCAATTTTCTCACTCTTACATAACTTCTATTTCATCAAATTTACTATTAGGATTTAAATTTGTATGAAATATCTTGAAATAGTTTTTAATATAACCACAATATTTTTGGTCCCAAAACAATATTTAATCTAATATATCTATTGTTATCCCCAGAATAAAAATATATTATTCCTTTTTCCTTCTTTCCTCCAAATCCTTTCATTTTATTTATCTAATTTCTTGTACTACATTTGTTAAAATATATATTACAATCTTCTTTGCTCCTAACATTCCATTTATCTTTTCATATAATAACTTCTACATCTAACAATTCTTATATATAAAGACATACTTCATCTAGAGATCAGAATATAGTAGACTATGTTTTTATTATTATTACATGCCATCATATATATTTGTGAGCAATAATACGAATGGATGCTCCAAAATAATCTATTATTTTTCAGCCATAGCAAACTCTTTGTTACTAAAATATACCAATACAATAACAGCTTGAAATTCTTGATTGTTATTGATATTGTTTAAGTATTGACTGGTTTTTAATGAATACTAATACAAGTATAATAACAATAAAAACAATAGAAATTATAAGTAATTAATTGTTAATTTTTACCTGGTTAAATCAAATGCTCTTACTGTGCCATCTAATGATGAAGAAATCACAACTTTGCCTGTTTTCTTGAATGCTAATCCTGTGATGGCAGCAGAATGTTCATGAAGTGTGACAAAACAAAATCCAGTATCGATATTCCATATTTTAACCTTAATAATAAATATATATATAAATACTATAATAGTCAATATTAACTGATGCTTGACATTTCTAAAATAACTAATACAATGTTTATATACTATATATCCATAGATCAATTTGTATATTGGAACATCAAAAATTTTATGTAATAATTCATAAAATCTTATGTCCAATATATTATTACATATATATATAAAACAATTATTACATAGATAAATGCAGGAAAAGATCTTTCCAACAGTCTCTTATAGAGGAACAATGAAGGAAAAGACAGTATTCTTTAAACTTTTCAGGGGCTGGATGGTGAGAGTTTGAAAATTTTTCCATCTTTCTTTTATTCCCTAATTAAAAATAGAGTTAGATATCCATTGCTATTCAATGTTAAATAATTAACTGGATTGGTTGTGGGCCAGTTACCTGATAAAAATTACATTTGTGTATAATCTGGATTCAAACATAATTCATAGTCACAGAAGGTAGATGCAGTATACTCAGCACTATGAAGGTATTTAAATATAAATAAGTAAATAAAAAAACGAAAAAGCTTTATACAATTTATCGATTAGTTCAACATATAGTAAATAATGGAATGACTTTCAGATATAGAGCTTATTTTTGTTTATTATTAACTATAAATAAAAAATTAATGTAAATTCTAAATATTACAAATTAAAGAGAATATTAAGATTTATCTTTTATAGTATTTCATGCATTTGGCAGACCTTTTTGTGAAATAGCTAGTATATTTGTGTATCATTCTATATGAGCTAATAGAAATGTTGAAATTTTTGCAAATGCTATAACAGGCTTAATGTTTTTCTTCTAGATGGCCACTCCATATTCAACTCAGCTAACTATTTTATTAGCCAGTAATTTTTAGCTAGAGGACAAAAAAGAATAGAAAATTATTACAAATGCTCACCAATAGGTATTGGCAAGCGAGATAATTAATCACTTCTCTTTCATTGTTCATTTTTAAGGGGCTATTGGAAAAACCTTTCCGAAGTCAGTTATTTAAAATATTGTTTTATCTTTATTTTTAATCCATATCTTAATCAAAATAATTTAATATAAGACTGAGTAATAAAAATTCATACATAATATATAAAAATTAACAAAGAATAATGATATGTTGATGAGAGTGCAAGCTATAAAATGAGCTCATGTAAGTTTACAAATGTCATATAGTGAGGTGCCAATAGCTCTTAACAAGCTTTTCAGAACATCTATGTCCCTATACTGGTTTCTAGCTCTGGCTTTTGTCAGTGAGACACTAGGATATTCAAGCACTAGATTTAAAATACCAGGTCAAGCCCAGCATTTTACCTAATGTTTAATTATTAAGTAGAAAATCTGAAATTTTCAGACATCCGTGTCTTCAAATCTAGCTATCTAACTTAAATAGAATATGGGACTGAACTAAGTTCAGATACACCATATATTAATAGCTTTAGCAATATAAAATCACCAAAGCCTTAAGAGCAATAACAATAATTGCAAGGAAATCAAGTCATGTATCACATGACTTAATTTAATAAGCTTGTATTACAAATGTTATATAATGAGCGTACCAATAGCTCTTAACTAGCTTTTCAGAATATCTCTATCCTCAGACCAGTTCCTACATCTGGCTTTCGTCAGTGAGGCGCTAGAATATTCAAGCATTAGATTTTAAATACCAGATCAAGCCCAGCACTTTATCTAATGTTTAACTATTAAGTAGAAAATCTGAAATTTTCAGACATCCATATGACCTCAAATTTAGCTATCTAACTTAAATAGCCATATGGGACTGAACTAAGTACAGATAAACCATATATTAATAGCTTTAGCAATATAAAATCACCAACGTTTTAAGAGCAATAACAATAATTGCAAGGAAATCAAGTCAAAGATGAGTGAAGTTAATAATCTGCATGAGAAAATAAAAAAACTGAAAAAACAAAAACATTTGTGTAAGATAATAGAAATGTTATAGAAATTTAAGATAACAAAATAAAACATGAAGATTGTGGTCATAGAACAAAATGTGATACAATTATAAGATAATTGTGCAGAAAGAAATTAACGTCTGATCATACTCTGTTTCATAACTATTATAAATCTTTGTGCACTCATCCATTTAGTAAGACTTTTAATTGTAAGATAAGGAAATTATTTAAAAAAATAGTATGATTAACAAATAAAGTTCAAGAATCATACTAATCATATATGGAAGATTTCAAATAAAAATAACTGCTATTATTAAGATTATATACTAATTCAAAATAATTTAGAAACTGTGAAAAATATGTGAATAAATGAAAGATCAAATTTGATACACATACAACAAAAATGAATAAAATAATTTAACAAAAGATTTAATTAGCAAATTAATTTTACTATTTGGAGATTCCTAAATTAAAAAAAAAAAGCAAGTTACAAATTACATAACTTCGGTGATATAGATCACAGCGGTTGGCAACCTTTTAGATATTGCGGACCACTAACATAATTTTTAAAGGTCATGAGCATTGAGTATGATATACATATATTTTTATTTATATATTAATATTTATATGTTTTATAATTTGTTTTTTGTTAATATAATGCCCATTTTATTTCATAAAAATAAACGAATGTATAAATACATATTTGTTACGTTTTATATGTGTAATTTTCTAATTCGTATCTCCAAAAATTATTTAAGATTAATAACGAATAGTATTCTATTCTTTAATAATTTTTATAGATGTATTTTCCTTCAAAATTCTTAAATTTTTTAGTTTTAGTTAACCCAATTATGAAGGGTACGACACAGTCAAATTTGATATCTAAACAAAGGTTAGCTGATTTAGATATAAATGTAGATGTGGAGAGAGAATGAATCTGTAAAATTAATGGTAAGCAAGTTATTTATAAATATAATGGAGAAGAAAGAATCAAAAGAATTTATAAAAGAATAGTTAAGAAAGAAGAACTTATTAAAATTGGATATTTGAATATGCAAGGGGCTGGAATTAAACAAAGCAATTAAAAATGAAGAGCTTGAGGTATTAGCAGTAGTGGAAACACATCAAAAAGAAGAAGAACCTATTATGGAAGACTTGATATAGCAGAGTATAAATAGAAAAGGAAAAGAAAAAAGGGGTGGCGGTATAGGAGTTCTGTCAAAAAAATATTTAAATACTGTTAAATGTCAAGGTTTGAGATAAGATTAGGAAGACAAGAATGGATGGTGGCATAGTGTATATAGCCACTGGAGATAGTCAATCTATAATGGAGTGGAACAGTAGAATATATGAATGCTTAGTTAAAGGTATACAGAGTTTCAAAGAAAAGGGGAAGAGAATAATGGTTATAGGGGATATGAATGGGCATATTGAAGAAATTGATGATGTAGGTAATAAGAATGGACAGCTTTTGAAGAGTTTTTGTCAGAGTGGATTTGAGCATTGGAAATTTATCAAATATTTATGAGGGACAGTACACTTAGTCTAGAAATAATATATTCCACACAATAGATTATGTATTAGTGGAGAAAAAGGGAATGAATAAAGTATGGAAAATTAAGGTGTTTAATAATGAAGAGAGAGTATGTAGTAGTGATCATAACTTCTTTATAATAGAAATGGTTATGTGGATGGAGAATGAATGATAAGAATAAGTTAGAAGAGTATAAAATAAAAGTTGAAAAAACCATGAAAGTGTTGGTTGGGGATGAGAATAAGAACTGGTGTGGTGAAATAGAAAAAGTGGCAAATAGGACTTTAGGTGAGAATATTCAGAAGAATAAAAGTAATAGGAAAGTGAGAGTTAGTAAAAGTGTAAAGGAGAGGGAAAAAGCATGCAGAGAATATAAGTGTGCTATTAAGAACAAAGAAAGTGAAAAAGATGTTAATGCTAAATGGGAAAAGTACTTAGAAAAAAAAAAAGTTGGTTAAAATAGAAAATTATATAGAAAGAATGAAGCTGAATAGTAAACTTTTGGAGAATAATAATAAAAGTGGAAGAGATGGGAGTAAAAATTTTTGGAAATACATTAAAAAAAAGAATGTAGGGGAGAAAAAAATAGTATTACTAAATGATGAGGGAATAAAGTGTAGCTCTAGAAAAGAATTAGAGATAATCTTAAACAAATATGTAATGGATATAGAAAAGATGCTAGATGTAAAAGACAAAGTGATAGCAAACACGAAAGCATATAGTAATGGGATATATGATTTACAGAAAATGAACTGGATGAGACAAGTAAGAAATTGAAAGGCAAGCGGTTTGGATGGATGGGCAGCAGAGATGGTAATGAATTTAAGGCATATGGCAAAATTAAAACTATTATCATGTTTTAATAAGATGTCACAGAAGAGAGATTTCCCGGGGGTAAGGATCATAAAAAGTTAAACAATTATAGACCAATAGTGGTAATGCCAGTGCTATATAAAGTTTTCTCATATATGGTGGCTGGAAGGGTTGCAAAATGGATGGAAGAAAATAATATAATAGGAGAAATGCAAGGAGATTTTCAATCAGATAGGCATATAGGAGATAGTTTATTTGTAGTTACACAATTTATGGATATGAGTAGAAATACAGGTAGACAGTTATATATGGTTTTTATAGATATAAAAAAGTTACATGATGAGTAAATAGAAATAGATTATGGGTAAGTTTAGTAAATTTGGGAATGGATGGAGCCTTAGTGGATATTATTAAGAAATTATAAAAAAAATAATTACTATACGTATCAATTAGGGAATATAGAATCAGTTAGTTAAAAATGGGGTGGGACTAAGGCAAGGATGCCCTATGTTACCTATTTTGTTTTTGTTGTATTTGAGAAAAATGGAGAGAGCAAGAGAAAGACTAGGAAGAGGAGTAGAGATACCATCAATAGGTGGAAAGACTGTATATACATTGTCGGGTCTTATATTTGTGGATGATGTGTTTTTGTGCGCAAAGAGATGGGGATTAAATTTAGTGAAGAAAAATCAAAAATAATGATGATTAATATTGGGGAAAGAGAAGACAACATTTTTTTATTGGGGTATATAAAGTTAAGTGTGATGAATAGATATAACTATTTGGGGAATCATCTTAAGTAATCAGAGAAATTGCTTGGATGAATGGGAGAAAAAATTGATAAATGAAGCAAAGAAAAGAAAGGGATTGATAAAGAAATTAACAATGTTCTCATATAATAAATATGATGTAGCTAGAATTGTATGGAAAGGAGTGGCAATAGCAGAGTTAACATATGGTAATGATGCGTTATGTGTTAGTAAAAGGGTATTAGATTACTTAGAAAAAATACAAAGAGAAGTAGGAAGACATGCATTAGATGCAGATGTATGGATGGCAAAGGAGGCAATTCAAGGTGAAATCGGATGGTCAGGTTTTTATATGAGATGCAAAAAGCAAAATGAAAATGTTTGGTAGATTGCAGTTTATGGATAATAAAAGAATAGCCAAAATAGTAGTTAATTGGGTTATGAAAAAAGAGCAGGCAACAAGATAGGTGAGAAAGGTAATGCAATATGCAGAAGATTTGGATAAAGAATTTACATCAGTATACTTATACAAAAGATGGGATGATTGTGTTAGGGGAATTGTTGAATGTTATAATGTTAAGGAATGGGATAGAAGAATAGATGCATTAATAAAGAATAGGGAGTTGGAGAGATAGTATGGAGAGTAAAAGGAGAATAAATATTTATAAAAAAATATTGGGTGTAAGTTAATTTATGATAATAGCAAGGAAAGTTTATTGTTTAAGGCTAGAACGGGATCTTTAGCAACAAGGTAATATATACATAAATGGAAAAATAAGGGTGATTTAGTCTGCAAATTGTGTAAGGAAGGTATAGAAAATATTAGACATCTGTTTATTGAATGTAAATGCCTGAAAGCAGAAAGGGTACAAATAATGAAGTTGTGGAAGAATAAATATAAACAAAGTTATTATACAGAAAGTGGAGTATTTGTTTTTATACTGGGTTTGGAAAAAGATAAGGAGGATTTAGATATAAAAACCATGGAGTTGACAAAGATTATGTTGTGGAAATAGGATGGAGCAGGATAAAGAAGAATATGGGAAAACTTGGGGTGAGGAATGGAAAGGGAAGTTAAAGTGGCTAACAGGTTTCTCTGGGAATAGTTGCTGAGAGATTTCTGACTCCATATAAGGAAAAATGACAGTGCATCACATCACATCTAATCAATTGTACAGAATTCGGTATTCTTATTTTGTTACTTTTTCTATGCCGCTGACCGAATAGGAGTTAATTAAATGTCTTTGAGGTAGATGTTTTGCAAGTCACAGTAGTATTTTGTAACAAATCAATTAGCAATATAATGTTCTTGTTTTATTTTACATATAATAATACAGCATAAACAAAATTTATTTTTATTTAAAAATTTTATCAAATGAGCTTAGCGAATTTAAATAATATCTAAATTTTTTTGAGACCATTAAAATTACATCATGGACCACCAGTACTCCGAGGACCACCGTTTGCCGACTGTTGATATAGATGATATAATTTTCATGAGTGCAATTTTGAAGACAATACTTTCTGGTCAGAAATTAAAAAAAAAAGAGCTTAGTAACAAAAAATAATAAACATACACATATGTGTACATATATGTATATCTTATTTACAATACTTATAAATCTTGAGTAATTTCAATGCCTTCTTTTAATTGATAGTTTACAAAAATCCTGTTAAATACTGTCTTAATATTTAAATATATATATAAAATTAAAAAAAACAAAAACATTCAGAATTCACAACATATATATTAGATATATGAGTAGAATCAATTATTGATTTTTCAGCTTTAAATGCATTCCCTTATTAAAAATCTATACAATTTTAAATATGTTACTAAATAAAGTATAAATAAGAATTAATAAAACAACCAAATAGCAAATTTATCCAATGCATTGCTAAGTTAAAATATCAAGAGAGGATTGCTCAAAAACAATCTATGTATATGTGTAGGAAAAAAATATTGAAAAAGGATGGAAAACCCAGTTATTATTTAATCTTTTTATATACTATAAAGGAAATAATTTGGCATAGTAATTCAATTCAATTTATT
Organism: Epiperipatus broadwayi; assembly: GCA_028023455.1. Taxonomy (NCBI): domain Eukaryota; kingdom Metazoa; phylum Onychophora; class Udeonychophora; order Euonychophora; family Peripatidae; genus Epiperipatus; species Epiperipatus broadwayi. The sequence continues at coordinate 436,198 of JAQFVV010000008.1, read as the reverse complement.
TAAATCAATATATTCTACAATCATATATAAAAAGTCAATCCTAAATAATCTAATTTACTAATAAGTATAGAGTGGAAGATAAGTTATCAAATGGCTTAGACAAAAAAAAATTGTATCAACTTAATTTTGATTATCAAATTGCATCATGTTCGTAATCATAAATCTGCTTCTCATAAACCCATGCTGAAATTTTGGAATAAATTTTTTCAGATAAGTATAAAGATTCATATACAACCAATTCAAAAATTTAGCTGGAATTATTATCAAATTCACTTGCATTTATATCTTTATGACTATTCTTATATACAGGAACTATTTTAGTGATTTCCTACCTATTAGCAAGAAGTGATTTTTGGATAGAAAGATTAAAAATAAAAAGAAGTACAGGAGCTACAAAATCTATAGTGAATAAATTATTATCAATTTGAAAATTATAAATATAAAAATAAACAAAAATACTTGAAAAAATTTTTGTGAGTATAAAAAAATTTATGATTTTTATGTAAACATAACTTACTAAAATGAACATTTTTTAATTTTTGCAGTCTAGTTATGGTTTAAAAATATATATAAAAAATTATTATTATTCTTAAAGTTGAATAAAATTATAATTAGGTTGTTTAGAAATTTTTATTTGGTTAATCTGATAGTTTACAAAATAAATTTGAAGTAGATAACCAAAAATATGCTCTTATATAATAAAATTCTAAATCAAATAACAGCATAGAATTATTGAACAAATACTTTGATGATTGGTCAGTTGCATCATAAAATTAAAAAGATTTAATAAATCAAGTTTCAATATTAAAGTCAATGTTCTAATATTTAGTAGTTTCCTATAAACTTAACAGCAAACAAAATTCCAGCTGCAATTTAGCAAGTAGGTGACAAGGAGTATGAAGATTCTAATAAACCAAATAGAAGCTGAAGTTCATCTAAAATTATAGCAGCACGAAAAAACTTTGCTATGTTCTTGTAAACATTGAAATGTGAGACTAGATTCACTAAACCCTACTAGTCATGATCAATCCTGATGAAATATAGCCTTCAAGATCATCCAAAGTGTTGTCTCCAGCTTTTGAATCTGCCTTCCTCTTATGTGATCAACTGAATATAAAATATCTACCTTGAAAAATCTTTATATGAAAAGGCAAAACTTTAATAGAATTTTAACTGTTGAAAAAAATAATAACCTTAAGCAAGAAGAAATTTTTCCATATAAATACAGTTCTCATTAAGGAAGAAGAACGGATAAGAATTTGAATCTTTAGAAATATCCTACTATCTGCACATAAAAATTCAGAAAAGTTGTACCCAAACATTTGAAATGAAAAAAACTAAAATGTTAGTTGAGATAAGGGCTTTTGATTTATTTATTTTAACAATTTTAATCAAATTTTACTAACTTTAATTATATTTAAAAGTATGTGTACGTGTTTTTTTATATTGTCTATTTAAATGTTCATTATTTAATGCTTTATGAATAATTGAAATATTGTAATAGTTTATTTCTTTTTTCACTCCTCATAAATACTTGTTTGTATCCAATGAGATTAGCTGCCCATATTTCAATTACATGAGAGAATTGAAGAGAAAGGTTGATTGTGTTTACCCATAATTCATTTCATTCTCTGTTTATATTCATGTAAAAAAATATATTATTATAGAATGTTCTTATGACAATGCATAAGGATTTTTTCAAGTAAATATTTTTTATATGACACATGTTAAATTTACAAATATTTTAGTTTCAAAATTAATATTTTAAATATGAATATTGATATATGCCAAGAACTTAATTCAGTATTCAACCTTGTACAGCATTCAAATCATAACAATTACTTATTTAATTACAATTTAAATTTTTGGCATTTCTTTATTTTCAATTCTATGCACTATTTGAGATAAACAATGTTATTTGATGTGTGTGATAATCAGATATTTTTTAAATTTAGGGTATGGAAATTAGTTACCATAGTATGGTCCTATAATCAAAGTTATAGGTGGTGCTCATATACCATCAACAATAAATTCAAAGATACCATCACATTACCCTAAGACTGACCAATAGAGATGGTTAAATGAGTTATTATTTCAGATATATATTGTACCCTTTTGTTTAGGTCAGGATGAATTGTTTATATCAATTTACTAAAAAATTTTAAATTTAAAAGTTATTTTAGAGGTATGATGTATATAATGTGTTGACGATCTTTTAAAAAGTCTAGTTATGGCAAATAAGAATATTTACTGTATAATATTGTGTTAATATTTTAAAAAACAGTTAACTAAAGATAAATTATAATATTGTATGGTTGGGAAAACTGGCCATAATAAATACTGCATTAATAAGTCTTGTAAATAAAGGGTTAAAGTAAAGTTTAAAAAGTAATAACTTGAAGTTAAATAAATAGCATATTTGAGTAATAAAAATTAATATTTAATAATTGAATTTAAAATATTTATTTAACAGTGGTATGGTGGTAGAAAATGAATATTCGGTTTTGTGATATTAAACTATTATTTTAAAAGTTGATATATTATTATTTTATAAAAAAAATATATACATTTTGTAAATTAAATTATTTAAGTTGTTTTCAGTTAAATTGCAAGCATTTCATCTGGGTTATACGTCATGTGACAGATAGATATCGATACACACATGCTTGCGAGTTTTTTTTAGTAAAGTTGCAAAACTGTTTTAAAATTCTATTATAAAATTTAAAATATTATATCGGACTACCACAAGATAAAAGTAAAATTAATTAGTATAAAATATTAAGTCGTGTTTTTATTATTATTTAAAAAAAACGAATGTAATAAGTAAAATTAGATTTTTGTTTTGTTTTGAAAAATAACTACGTTTTAAAAAAGCTAAAGATAATAATAAATATTACGATATGATTTTAAAAGTTATTTTGAAGTGTTTGGTAGATGTAAATAAAATATGAAAATTAACTAGGAATTAAATAATATAATAAATATTAGATAAATCATTGTTTATTTTTAACTTTGATTCTGTGTTGTTGGGTAGGGATGTAAATAAGCTAGCAGAGCATTGTTTAGTTAACCAATCAAGGGAGTACTCTATTCGGGTATAAAAATCAATGCACAATTATTTTCGAGGTACTACTACTACTACTACTACAACTACTATTCCTTCTGTTAGCTAAGTGTGCTGTATTAAACAACTTAACTTCTATTAGTTTGCAGTATAAAGATTAAGAGTACCATTAATAGTCAATTATATTAATTTCTAATTCCAAGAAAGTACAGTAATTTATTATAAGATCGTATAATACAGAAAAGCTGTGCTAAAAGCTAAGTAATTCCTTATCGACCGATTTATTAAGCTTGATCTTAACGTCACGTTAAACATGAATAGATCAGCGTTAAATTTAAATTTATATAAAAAATGTCAATATTATTATGTTTCCATTAAGCATATAATTCTGCTTATATTAATTAGTGATTGTAGTTTGCTACTGAGATTAGCAAATTGGACATCATATGGGAAGTTTAAAGGAGATTCGCCAGAAATTAAAAGTAAAGGAAAAAATGCTTTTATTCGGAAAACTGATTTTAAAATTAAGACTAAGGAAATAAGATAGTAAAGTTTGAAAAAAAAAAAACATTTAACTTGATAAAATAACTATCTGGGGAAATGCAGAAATGTTTCTTTATGAAGAAATATTTAACAATCTATTTTAAGATTATAATAATTTTAAAAATGTAAAAACCAAGACTGTTATCGAAACGTTTCATATTTTATTAAAAGAAATTTTTTAAAATAGGTAACAAAATTAGCCTATTATTAATTAGTGTATGCTGGTCATACAAAAGATGTTAAAATTTATTTATGAAGATATTTAAATACGTAGAAAATGTCGAGAGACATTGAATTAATGTTACCATATTAGAGATAATATTAACCGTCATGGGATTTAAATGAAATCAGCAGAACTTTGAAATTATTTTATTATATGATATTGAAAAGTACTTCCAATAATTATTTTCAATTAATGGGAACCATGAACTATTATTTTATAAACTTTTAGAAGCAGATTCATGGTTATTTATGAAGCAATCCGGATATTTAAAAGTCGACTTACCTTATTTTATTTTTTTTGGAAAATTGTCGTTCATTTTGTTTTAAAAGTGGAACTAACAGAGTATGCATGATTTTGGTGTCAGTAGAAGTTTTTTATCAATAGCGCTGGGAAGTTGAAATACCCAAAAGGAAAAAAGACATTTTTCTTCAATGAACTTATAGTCAAAGTTTTTTGTTTTCATAAATATGATTTTGAATTATTTCTTTTTACTAATTTTAGTGTTAATGCTTATTCATAGGTTAGAGATAGGAAAGGAACATAAAAATATTAAACTACTTACTAACATAGTGCTTAGATTCTTATAAAAAAAATATTTAATAATTTTAAAAAGACTTAATATTTTAAGTGTGATAATATTGAATGAATGATATACCATATAATGTTTTATTTAGTTTGTGGACCAGAAAACATCATTAAGTGGTCAACCAGTAGAAAGATCACTTATGGTAATAAACATAAAAATATTAATGATTTTATGATGTATTTTTTTGTTTTTATTTTAGATGGTCAAATTATTATGTCATTTTTTGTGTGGATGTGTGAAAACATATAAATACATGATGCATACAGAGCTTATATGAGTTTATTTATTTAAAAAAAAAAAATGCATACTATTATCTTATATTATAAATATATTCTAACGTAATGGGAATATAATTGTATGATTCTATCGTGATTGAACTTAAAGCTTATTTTAAGTGGTTGAAGTATTAAAGTATTATGTCGATACTAATTATTTATATTTTGGTTCAAGAGTTATTAAAGAAATGAAGCAATCTTTTATACGTGAATTTATATGTGAATTTATTTATTGTTATAAAGATGTGTAAGAATTTTAGCGATGTAGAGTGATAAATCTCTAAAGAAGTTATAAAGATAGTGACTTGGAAGTAAATTAAATGAAACCAAGATGTTTTATGTAGGATTTATTAATAGGATTTATCAATATAGGAACAAGAATAATTGATGATGATGATTATGCAAGTACAGATAACTTAGCTCTATAGCTTGTATATTTTCCATGGCAGTGTTTTCTTTGTATTGTATTGAAGTAAAATGTTCTATAGAGCTGAATAAATAGCCTGGACATTATATTTTGTGGTGGAGGTTATTAGACAGATAAGTCATACCTCATTTTTATACACTGTTACCATGGTGATTATATAATAGAGGTACTAGTAGGTTAGACTCTAATTTATTTTGTATGCCTATGCATCTGTTCGCTATCAAAATTTCTAATATTACATCGTATAGCATTGTATTTAAAATAGGAAATGATAAATAACTTTGGAGGTGTGGAACGTATTTAAAAGAATAAGATAGGTTGTCTTACTTGAAATGAAGATAGAGATAAATACAAAGATTATAAGAATATGGTTTATCAGGAAAATTTTCATATTCGAAATTGATTGTTTTTTTTATAAAGATGTGTAAGTGATCATTGAAGTGGGTTTGTAAAAATATTGAATAACTGTTAAGTATTTTAAAATTTACATATAATGCATATTTTTGACAAGTAATATGATAAAACCGAATCATGTTAAAATGATACAGATAATTATAGTTTTGTAAAGGTTATTCTGTAACAACGATATACACCAACACATACATTTTATCTGATATTAAAGTAATATTCAATCAGTAGTATAATTAGACCTCTATGTTGTTAATTAAATTTATTCATGTCGTTACTAAGTTGGGAATAACTACATGATATGTTAAATTATTTCAAAAGAACTAAGTACAAGTTAATAGATGAATATTAAACTGGTTATTTTTTTTTCATTTTTGTATCTTGAGTTTACCAAATTAATGTACATGTAACAGAGATACATTATATTAATATTTTAATAAGAGATATGTAATTTAAAAAAATGTTCTATAACTTTTTTTTTTTTTATAATTTATTTTTGAAAAGTACAGAATGTGTGATGACGTAAAGTTCATTAGTAATGTAAATAATGTACATACATTTATTGTTGAAGTTATAAATAAAATTTATTAAACTTGTTTTATAAATCTTGGTGTTGACTCAATTTCTCCACATCACAGATACATAATCACAGATAATTTGAATTTTAAATATAATATTTGCACAATATAAATAAGATTATTATTTAAGAGTTATAATATTTTCTTGATATGATTTCTTCAAGAAACTTCATTTGTCATATTGTTATTATGGTCATAGAATCATTACAAGATATTTACACAGAATTATATTATTATTGGTTGCCACATATTCTCAGATTATAAGAGTATACCACATATTTATAAGATGCCATGTGAATAATAAGAAAATTACATTATATTACTTATTATTATGATTAGTGTTATAATGGGAAAATAGATAAGATTAAATTATACATTGAAGATTATTATTAATATTATTATTTATTTATAATTAGTGTTAGTCAGATGTACTTGAGAATGATATTAAATCCCTTATCATGCTTAATTACAGAAATTATAATTGCCTAAAATTATTTTAAAAGAACCTGAGATTATTTGAGCTAAATTATTTAGATAAAGAGATGAAGATTGTTTTATTGGGATAATTTTAATTAATTAAGTAGTTACTGAAGATGTAGGAATGCTATAGATTTAGTGTTTAAGATAATAAGAGGGAAGATAGTATTCTTATGCCATTGAAGTAGTATCCTATGGGAGATTGGCTCAATGTATTCGTCTTACTATCTATAAACTCACTTCATAGTCTCATGATTTTTATTAGATACTATTTAATTAATTTATGAAACCGAACCATATTATTATTTATTAATTAGAGCTAGTTTATAATATACAGTAATGGAGAATATATTTATTATTGATTAGATGTATTTAAAACGAGCATAACTATTTATCTGAGCTAGACCAATTTATTATTATTACATAGTTCCTGAAAGTGAGGGTACAATATATATTGGATATTGATGCTTTTTTCATGTAAGCATATGAAGATATATATATATATAAGATCACTGTATATAGTGTTTATTATTATTTATCAAGCCTATGTCCTCTAGCTACTTGAGCATAATATGGACTGTTGAATTGCTTGGAAAAAAATCAATCACGCATGCCTCAGATTTGAATTCTAGCACATTTTGGATATAGTAGAAATATTTATTTATTTCTAATATCTATCCCTTTTTAAAAATCCTATTACATTTGACAGCCAAGCAGAGAGCAATCATAAATAAAATTACTTCTCCATAGAACCAACAACTATTCCTCATGTATTGTTAAATTTGGTGCATCAACATGTGGCATAGTTTTACCATTATTTATTTTGCTTTATAATCTCTAAATTTATTCTACACCTCTGATACAACTAGGGCATAGTGAAGATCAATACATTACATTTAGCACATCAATATATGGCCAGCTGCTATGGATAGTTGTAATATTATTTATTTCATTCTCTAATAATTATTTATTCTACTTCTCCTATACATGCCATTACATATGTATATATTACTTCTATAAAAACTTTACCTTGCCATCATCTCCACCTGTAGCAATATGCTCACCTGATGGAGAATACCCTAATACATTCATGTTATTAAAGTGCCCTTGTTGTTTCAAAACATATGTTTCACTTTGCCATTCCCAAACCAATAATTGACCAAAATGTGAACATCCGAAAGCAATCCAATCTCCTGAGCAATTGAATGATACAGATGTTATTTCTTGTTCAGACATACTAAAATAAAAATTAATTCAATAATTAAATACATATCAAAAATATAGTAAACTTAAACAAGCAATAATAATAATAAAAATCAAAATAAATAAATAAAAAAACTGAAAAATGAACATTTTTTGGAATCCAAGGGAAGTACTAATTTATAAAAAAAGGAGATTTCATTTTACACCTTCGAATTATTGCCATTTATTATTGTCTCTTCATTGGAATTTTGAAGAAAACAAATATATTAATCAAAAATTTAACATATATTCTTCCCCATTTTTTATATTCTTCTGCTAATATGCATAAGTATAATTATGAAAAAAAAATCCCACTAAATCATTATAAAATCAACTTAATAAATTAAAAAAATTCAATTCAAAATTAGTAAACTGTGCACCTATCTTATCACTGTGTCAATATTATTCTTTATTAACAAAAACTTTTTAAATTTGATACTGTTACTTATATACAGTGCTATTGCACTGGGATAATTACCATTATGTACTTTTAATTACATATGTTGTATAACATGCAATACATTATTTTTATAATATGCTGGCTAAATGTGCTTTTAATTTATTTTTGCAATGTGATCAAGATGTTTTCAGTTGAGTATTTGATTTATAAATATTAAAAAAGATCTAATCGGAAAGGATACAACGTAAAATCTTAAATACGATTTGAAAAAAATCCTCTATAAAATTCTTTCATGTAGCAATAAATATTCTACAATGTCTGAATATTTTTCTGTTGTATTTTTGTTATGTAAAAAACAGGAATTTAATTTCACAATAAAAAAATTTCTGAATAACACAACCTGAATCACAACTATCATCCCTTTAGATAACTTCATATAATATGAATGTATTGCTTTAAAATTAAGCAAATCAAGATAAAAACAGGTAGTCTTTTAAAAAGATTTTACAATGGACATTATGAAACTCATCAGTATAAATACAAAATAACAATATGGTTGTTGATCAAGAAATAAGGTAAATTTCATGTATCAATATAATGATCAGATCACAATGGTTCTATTCAATAAATTAATATTACTATTATCATCGCTTTCCCCAACTAGGAATCAATTCATGAACTTTTAGCATTTGAGGCTGCCACTCTACTGCTGTACAAAACTACTTAGGCCAAACTCATTTATAATCTATAAACTTTTGGGTTAGCTCTTATAAGATAAATAATACATTTAATCAAAGGAAAATTTATATTTAGGAGCAACAATTTCAATTATTCAAATAATATTTTTTTCCACTCTAATATCAAAAATATGAATGGAGTGAAGTTTTCATAATATCTGAGATATTAATGTGAAAGATTTCTTTTAAAATTGCAGCAAATTACTTTATGTTAATCCAGTCAGTAGTACTCATCTGGTAACATGATCTACAAAGTGTTATATGGCAAATTCTTTTTGAAGTTTTAATAGTTATTCAAAAGTTGTTATTGCAGTTATAACTAATAAACATTAGTCATATTAAAATTACACTATTTATATATATACAATACACTCATACTTATTAGTCACAAATCCTACACAAATCAAATATTGTAAATTGTTTATGATTTGGTTTTAACTTTTTTTTTTTAAATTTGTTAATTAAACAAAATAAATAAATAAATAAATAAAGATTTGGAGATTAACCTACCATTAAAAGTTTAAATTAATGATATTAAATACACTTTTCAAAAATAAATTTATAAAAATTTCTTTTTTAAATAAATCTTTAAATCTAATACAATTAATCTAAAGACAATTATTTTAAACTTTAAAATGTATATTTTCTATTGTTATCATTAATTAAATAAAAATAAGTGTATTTAAAATCACATGACATTACATTTATTCACTCAACTTTTTATTTTTCAGTAAGTTTAATGCAAAGAAATCACATCATATTTAATGCCTGTTTGGACTCAAATACAAATATATGCATATGAAAGGCAATCTTATTTTATTTACATATAAATTAACATAATTAAGAAATATAGCATAATATAAAATAATCAAAGCAATCAATTTCAGAACCATGCCATGATAGATCAATTTTAATTACAGACTTTAAATTTTCCTATAATGATAATCATCTTGAGCTAATTAAGGCTTGCATAAAGCTGGTGACAAACTATAATGAATCCAGATCCTGCAAATTTTGTTTTTCACTTTTTTGTATGAAATTAGCAAGTAAAAATAGCATTATATTTTTTGTTCTTGGAACTATTGTTTAATCATATTGTTATTAATATATTAAAGTTCTAATGTTCAACACAAATTATAACTAGTTTTACCATTATTAAATATTACAATAATTGGTAATACAGCATCGATTGATCCATGCCATAAGATGGCGCTGTTGCTAGTGAAAAACGAATAGATATAACGTTATCGGGCTGATTTGATTATTATTATTTTGTAATGTTATCGTGTTTTTTTTTTTGGTTTGGATTTTTTTTGGACCTATTTTCTTTTTTTTTAAATAAATAAATTGATTTTTAAATTTTTTTTTTAATACGTTTTGTAAAACTTGTTGTTTAACAAAATTGGATTACAGTCTTTTTTTTTTAAAAGTAACTTTTTTTTTTAAGCATAGAAACAGCGCCATCTTATGGTATGGATCAATCGATGCTGTATTACCTAATAATTTTATAAATTCGAATTATAATTAACAAAATATATTGAATCAGATGCTTTATCCACTTAAAAAGCACCATTGGAAAATTCAAAATTATTATATACAATTTTAAAGATTTTGAAAGAAATTGAATTAAAAAATTTTTGTACTATATTTTTTATTATTTATTAAGAGTACCCGCCATAACACATGTACTCGATTATAGACAGAAATATAAAAACATTCTAATTTAAAAGGGAGTTTTATTTTAAAAGCTGAGAGTTATTTGTTTTTTAATTAATTTTGAAATAGACAAGAGTCTTAGTCAGATTTATTTAAAATTAAGATTAAACAGGAGATAGAGAGTAACCCTGGTCAAAACTTAATTAAAAATTAGACGGGAGATAATAATTCACATAAATAGTTCTGGGTTTTTGACTGATTGTTATTTTTATTCTGATTCTTATTTGGATTGCTGTGGTAACTCTTATATTTGCTAATCATGGATGTTGGATGTCCTATATTTTAAAGATTGCTGATTGCATCTTATATCACAACTGTTGATATTATATTTTTGCAAATGGAAAATTACTGACTACTATTTGCCGTGCTAATAGCGACCATCCAGTCACCATGCTAAAAATACATGCCATGAGAAACCTTCTTAAGAATATGTAGTGCTAAACAATCCAAAAACAAACCCCGGAGCTCCATAATTGTGCCTTCAAGAGCATGACCTAAAAGCCTAGTCCAGAACTGATCCTAAAGATTGCCTTCTGACTCCTGAACAGATAAATGAAAATCCAAACCTTCGAAATGAACCCTAGGTGGACTTGAACTTTGCATGTCCCGTTGGAAGAAATCTGCTGGACAGAAGATTATGCACTGAAGATAAACTCACCTTTCATATCATAACCAGGGCTTAAATCTCTAATGTTAAAGCCTCAGCTTAATCTAAAAGGAAACCTGCATCTATAATAAGATATATAATCATTTAAATATCATTAATTACTTTATTATGTATTTTTTCTTGTTATTACATGTATTGAAGTCTTAGTTTTAAAATTTAATATTTCAAATTTATTTATTCGAGAGTGTATTGTGAATTTATATTTTATATGGTTAGTGTTTTTCTCTTTTTTATATTACTAGCCTTTGATAAATGCTTGAACAGATATTAGTAGTTTTCTTTTTAACTCACCTGTCCTTTATTCCATTCATTGTAATTAATTTAGTCAACCTAGATTTGCGTTTCTTGCAGACTGTAAATCTTTTGGCTAGCGATGTATCGAGTGTATTGTTCTGTTTTTCTTAAACAATAGAGATTTTGGTTTTCCTATCTTTCACATTACGTAATACCATAATATTTTCTTTTGTCGGAATCAACCTTGAAGGTCTTAAACATGACTTTTTATGAGTGTTGGCAGGCAAATGACAATCCTATTATTATGACACAATGTTTTACCGGATTTTAGGTCAAACTTACATATTTTGTTTGACAAATATTTTAGATTTAATAAATTTGCAAATGATTTATAATTATTTTGGGTTAATGTTTGTTTGTGTGTCCTTTTCTCAATTGTCTGAACAATGTTAAAGATCTCTTTCTCTTGTTGGGTCTAGCTGGTAGCATTTATCATCATCAACTTTTTGATCACTGTAAATTAAATTTTCTATGTGATGTGATGCACTGTGACTTCTTAAATGGAGTCAGGAATCTCTCAGCAACTATGCCCAGAGAAACTTGTTAGCCATTTTCCCTTCCCTCCCCCCCTAAGTTTTCCATAATCTGCTCCATCCCATTTCCACAACATAATCTTTGTCAACTCTATGGCCTTTATATCTAAATCCTCCTTATCTTTTCCCTAATGGTGCCCTCAGTGATCAAAAGAAGATCGAAGTAACCGGTACAATATATAGAATAATCTTATAATTTTTTTCAAAGACAATTTTATGATTTCATTGGTAATAATTCTTATTCAATTTTTTTACACTTACTTAGGAACATAAAAGTTTACTGGCAAAAAATATTTAACTAAAATTTATTTCTATTTTCAAAAATCAATAGTAATATCATTTTCAAAATCAAAATAAAAATTATCCATGCCAATATCTACTTTTCTTCTTCGAAATAATAATTTAACTGTATTAAATTAGAGCATGTAATCACTTTCCAACTAAATTGGCACTATCTACTATTGAACCAATGAGAATAGATAAAGAAAAATTCTGAAAAGAAACAAGTGAATATCATCAAAATCTCAGACTGTTTATAATCATTTAAAATTTTATATTAGAATTCAAGGACGTCAATAAAAAATTGAAATTTTGCTTGTAAATTGAACACAAATAAAACAATTAGTTTTTAAAAATATATATATTTCTATAATTGATGTCAATCCCAATATATTACATGTACACACACATGTAATATATGTATACAAGTAAGAGAAATAAATGGTAAAATTTGTGTAATAGAGAAAACTGTCCAGCAATACTATTACCAGACAACCAAGAATTAATATTACTAGCCCCAATGTTTTACTAATATTTCTTTTATCTGGATTTACTAGAAAACAAAAATGGTCCATTTTCTCATTTAACATCAATGTCCAATTTATTTACCATCAATGATTTTGATTTTTGTTTTTTACTAAATTTAATATTCAAAGTTTTTCTTTTTTTTCTGCATAAATTTTTAGCATTATATTCATTTCTTCACTATAAACCAGACATGGGCAACCTTTCCTAGTTCAGGGGTCAAATTATCTTTCTGTCTTTGAGTCAAGGGCCGGATCAAATAATTAAATAGTACAATATAATAGTGAATGATAAAGAACTACATAAATTTCATAATAATGACGTAACAATTTAATGTGAGAATTTGTCTTGTACTTCACCAATGAAACTATTAATCTTGATGGGAATATTGCTTAAGAACAATCACATTTATCAGTTATTCTTGGTCGAATTTTTGATTTATTAAATTCCATTCTAGAAAAAAAATGTTCACACATATATGTGCTGCCAAAAAGACGAAATTCTTTTTGAAAAGGCACTACATTTCTAATATTTTTCTTCCACCAAATGTTTATAAAAATCCATCAAAGCAATGTTGTTAAATTGTAATTTTAGCACCAAATCTGCTTAAACCTCAATACATTCCATCTGCAAATTTTCTGGCACATTATTTATATCAGTATCCATCGGATGAGAAAATATAGTGAATATGGAGTCTTTATTTTGGAAGTCAGCGAACCTTGTATCAAATTTCTCTATTAATGTCTTCAGTTGATTTCCATAACAAATTATAAGAAATATTTTTATGAGTTGCTAGAGTAGGAAAATGATAACAATTTTTAGCTCTTATCTGACTTTCCAACAACTTTAGTTTATTACAAAAAGCACTGACATATCCATACAATTCATGAATCAATTGTCCTGGTTTTTGCAATTTAAGATTTTCATTTAGGTATCCAGTGACATCTACAAGGAATGCTAAATCAAACACCCACTCATCATCTCTTACTTGGTTAATTGTTTTTCCTTTTATGTCCATAAAATCTGCTGTCTTGTCTCAGATCATAAATCATTTTAACCTTTTACCTTTACTCAACCACCTCACATCACAATAAGACACATTTTCATAATCTGAAAATAAGTCTGCCAAATATTCCTTAAATTGCAGTGATTAAATACATGTGACTTAATAAAGTTAATACTGGCTACTACTACTTCCATAACATTTCTAAATTTAATTGATTTTGCACACAGATTTTGTTAGTGGATAATGCAATGAAAATTTGTTAAATTTTTCAGATGGATCTGTAATTTTATTACTTTTTCATGAACTATTCCAATAAATCCCTTCCATGCACCAACCATTGCAGAGCTCCATCAGTACATATGCCAAATAGTGAACTCCATTTAAGCCCAAATATCTTGAAGACTGTTTTGACTTCTTCAAATATATCTTCACCAGTAATTGTCTGTTTTAGGGCCAAAGTAAAATTCTTTTGTGATATTAAATCCACATCAACTCCCTAAATAAATATTGCTAGTTGTGTTGTATCAGAGGCATCAGTGCTGTCATCCAAAGCAATTGAAAATGCTTTGAATCTAGCAATCTTCTCTTTTAAACTTTTTTGGATATCATCAGCGATGATTTTTATCCACTGGACAGCAGTACATCTCAACAAACTAATATTCTCAAAATCTTTTCTCTTTTCAGGACATATTATACTTGCAACATTCAACAGCCATTCTTTGATCTCCTTCACCAAATGATTTAGAATGCTTAGCAAATTTTTCATTTATCACAAAGCTGGCTTTCACAATGCTTCCATGCTGCATTTATTACTTGGTGAACATTTTCTGCTGGGTATCCACGTTCTTCAATTTCTCTATTTCATCTTTTCATAGTTGTCCATCAATTTTTTGTTGATCTGCATGTTTTGAAGTAAAGTGTTTCTTCAAGTTGTATTCTTTGTTGACTGATATGGATTCATTGCACAGCAAACATATAGGCAAACCTTTATTCAGAATAAAATAGTACTTGTTTATCCAGCTGTCTTGAAATTGATAATCCTCTGTATCTAGTTAATCCCTGACATTGTTCTAAATTTCAAACTATATATTCAGAACTGTCAAACAAAACTGTTTTTAACACTGCAGATACTGAACAGAAAACAATATAAATGCAGGCACTAACAAGGCACAAACCCAATGTAAATATTAAAATAAAATAAAAAAACTGATTTTTACACTCCAGATAGAACACAATATAAATACAAGTACTGATCAAGGCACAACCCCAATGCAAGTATCAAAATGACACATTGTAACATGTTCACACACTACTAGTCAAAATGGGAAAGAGATCTTGATGAGAGAAAACAAATGTGTTTTGCTGTGTCATATGATGTCAGCTTAACTATTCAAAATATTAATTCTGAGAGAAGCTAAATAAGACAAAAAAAAGTGATTTTCAGTAATTGCTAATGATTATAACATGATATTTTTATAAAACATTATTAAACCAAAAAGTACATTACTAATAGGTAATTGTCTTTGAAAATATTTTCTTTCAATAAAGATTGCTCATAGGAAATATATGAAAAAGCAGAAATCGCCATTGCTGGCTTTACAAAAATTGCTTTTGCAAAAACAATAGAGAATAATTTTTTAATAACAGTAAATAATTTATTAACTTTTATAATTTCTTTTGTTTCTTTGATAATTAATTGTGAATGTATCATTTTTTTAATGTTGTAAATTTCTAATATTTCATTCTGTGCCACAACATTTTAACTTGGTTCTTAAATTTTCAAAGATTACACAAATGCAGCAATCACCAAATATATTTTTTAAAAGGTAATCTTACGCGAATTTATTTCAGCCAAATGTACACTGAATTAAATTACTAAACCAGATTAAACAGGGACACTCAAATATGACATTTAATATATTTTATTATATTCACTTTCAATTAAAAAAAAGATATTCTCTTTTCCTATAGCATTTCCAACTAACTCGAATCTTTTTTTATATATATATAAAGAGCATATACAAGCTTAAATTAAACACAAACATTATCTTTTTTTAAAAAAATACAGTACAAATTATTTAACTAATATTCTTTTTATTGATCTTTCAAGATCAAGCAGTTAACATTATTAGGAAAAATCTAATCTGATTCACACATGAATTATAATAAAATGCATATAAAAAAACATATTTAAAGCATATGAGTTTAAACTCCCTTTGTTTTAACTCATTTAACATAATATAATAAAATTACCAGCAATAATCCTACACTCTATTGTTGAAACATTTAAGACACTTAATAGTATATATCTATTTCTATTACGCAAAATGGAATTAAAGTTCACTCAGTAAAAGTTTATAGCCACCCTGATCAATCAGTGATGGTCCTGTGGGAGAAGTATTTCATCCTATGCTTGCCATGGTTTGCCCAGTCACTAACTTCAGAAAAATTTCAATTAATCTCAAACAAAAGACAATCCCATAATTTATAGTTTTTTTTTTTTTCAATGTTACTTATAATCCTGAGGAAACATTCCAAACTGATGAGCATAATAGATAGCACAAAAATACATCCACTATCAAAGTCTCAACAATAGAGCTAATTGCAGAAAAATTCTATACTGTACTTTCTTTCTCTTTCTATCTTTAAGAATTTCTAAGAATTAAAAATAAAACAAAAGACAAACTTTTATATATATATAAAAAACCCTGCAAGATCTTTGTTTTGTTTTTCCCCTACTTTTTTTTTTTTTAATCTCGATTTAATTGATTTCAAAACTTTTACAATTCCCTTTAAAAAAGAAGTTTTATTATTTATCTTTAGTATAGTTTTATTATAAAATAATATATACGTGATTTTAATAATATATATATGTGTGAGCTGGCAGAAAAATACCAGCTCTATTCTAACCTTTTCAATACGTTCCATGCAGCTAATTAAGACGTGCTTTTTTGCTATTGCCAAGAACTTCGTTTTCACATTTATTTTCATTATTTCAAAATATTAATAATTTTAGTTTTTAAATTTTAATCATTAAAAGACTTAAATAAAGATATAAAATATAAATTTATTAAACAACATAATTATTTAATTGTACAAAAAGTAAAAATCAAACGTAACTCTCGCTAGACTATTCAAAAATTTGACAGTCGGAATCAAACATGGCTGAAATAGATTAGTGGCGGGCCGGATTAAAAGTCATAAAGAGCCGGAGGTTGCCCATATGTGCTATAAACAATCAAATATTCTGTAAAATAAACAAACAAAAAAAAAACAATGCTGGTATATATATATTGTAACCATATGGGCTTCATGGCATACAACAACATAGTAGTGTAGGCACAAATATATATAAAGTTGAAAGGAAAAGTAGAAATAAACACAGTCAAATTTTTTTTGTAGATATTTTCTACATTACACTGAAGTAATAGTGAAGGATGAAATAATTTTGAATTTTAAAAATTTTATTATGAAATAAACATTTAAAAAGGTTTAAATAAACATTTTTATTAAATTCTGATTTTGAAATTAAAACAACCATGTTTTATGTTAAAATAGATCTACTGATAATTGTAACAATTTCCATATCTATTTTACAAATGTTTTATTAAAATTAAAACTTGTATAACATTTTTGGTAAAATGTCTATTATCTATTTTAGAAATCTTTTTTTTTTGGTTAGTAAAGCTTGTAAATTAACTGATAAAATTCCAAGTTGCTTTTGAAATGATTAAAGTGGATTAAAAAGATAAAAATTGATAAAGAACCATTAACATTTTTGAGTTAATGAATTTTTTCCTCCTCACCCTAGCTATAAAAAGGATTGATAAAAAGATTAGAGGAAGTTGGTTTCCAGAGTTATACAAAGCAACCATGAAGATGTAATAAAAGGCAGCAGCTACTACTAGTTCACTATAATGGAGTTTAGATTCACCTAGAATGAAGACTCAACTTCTGTGTTCCCCATAGCTGACATAGTATTAGATGGCTGGCCTGAAGTCTAAGTAGAGCTGATTGAATACCAATAGTTACCTGACCATATCTCTCCCGATGATGACACCCAGAGAGACCATCAGCTGGCTGAAGAACATGTATATGTATGCTGCTTTGTCTATATGCAAAAAACCACAGATAAACATACCGTATCATATTTATATAAAGTGCAGTTGGTAAGTTATATTAAATAATTCCTTTAGAATAGCATTTTAAAAGCGACATATATAATGAGAACGAAATTCAAAATAATTTTTTTAGTGAAAATAAGATTTAAAACTTATATATTTTAAAAGAAAAACAAGTAAAAATTTTGTTTGAATGAAATGATTGATTCATAGATGATTTTATTTTAAAAGGAAAAAGAAAAAAGCTTTTATTGACTATAAAAGAGACTAATTAATATTTTTAATTCATATTATCTATATTTTATATATACCCACATATGTGTGAATTTTATGTATATTTTCCAAATGGAATTAATTATAAAAGAAAATATTTTTAATAATTTTATTATTTTGATAAAATATAATATAAACATTAGCGTGCACATACATGTCTATGCGCCCACAGATATATGTTAAATCTATCATTAATTATGTATCATAAGAAAATGAATTTCATTTATATATTAATCCATTATTATCCCATACATCTGTACGATATATATATTTTATGTAAAGCTAATATGAAATATCTGTATCATTAAAATGTGATAACTTAAAATTTTTATTATTTGATGACAAATCAAATACGTTAATAAATTATTATACTGCGTATGTGCAATGATATATATGTGTTTCATGTAAACTAGTTATGAGGTATTGTAAATCACAAGTTGATATCTTATTTTTTTTGTACACTAATCAAAATCAAAAGGCTTAATTTATGTGTATATTCTGCAGACCTTAACATTATTTTTTTTGTTATTAATAAACTTATATTTAATTATTACAATTATTCCAGTGAGCTTAATTCTAGATAGTTTAGAAAATTGTGTTGCATCATCTTTTGTTCACAATATGGGTTCTCTGAGAGATTCATGCATAATGGTCTATTATATGAAAGGGGTATATATTGGTGTATGAACATCCAGTTGATAATGATGATAACCCGGGATTGGCATGAAGAGTATATTGCTTAAAGTCCATGCACTACATTTTATTATAGTTAGTCTTTATTAGACATTAAGTTTTTAGTGGCTAGTACACCAATGGTACTAAATGGCCAGAGCATTGATGATGATCAGCATGTTTTAAAATCCCAGCAGTTTTTATAATTATATATTCTGATGGATGAGCACTTAGCTTGTGCATCCAAATTATGTTTAAATAACTGTCCCAAGCTGGCAAAGGCTAAATAGTTAGCTTGGTCTGCAGTAGAACCATTTCAAATCCAATCATAAGATTGACTATTAATTTATTTTTATTGTTGATCATTCATGATGACACATGACTCATACTTATTTTAATGCTAGTGAATTTATAGTTAATTATATTTATAGTTACTCTAGTGAGTTAACTGGGCTGATCTCTCGGAATGATCTCATGCTCATTACTTTATCATTCTTTTTATATGATTCATTCATTACTTAATAAATAACATTACTTATATATTACAATTTATATTAAAAATCATTATTTGAAATATTTTGTTTATTTGGAATGATGATTTCCACTCCCAAGGTAACCCCCTAAAACCTCCATACTGTTGTATTATATATATATTGCGGTGGGTCCTTCCAGTAGAGAATCCGACATACTCTACTTGCTAGGTTTATCTGGGTTTAAACCTTATTATTATGACTTTATATAATAACTATTTCGTGAACGGATCAGCCCTTCGAGCAGAGAGGAGAATATTATTGATAGCAGAGCTGTCAACAATACCCACGATCAGACCAAGCTATGTAACGCATAACACGATCACATTTCCAGAACGTGGCCCACCTCAACTGCTAGATTCAAACCCCCACTATCCAAGCACTTTATTTGTTTTGGAGTAAACCTCGGGCGCCAGCTAGTTTCTAGAACTAACGTGTTTGGACAGTAGGCCCATAGTCCAGCGCTCGAAAATATCCCATGACTAGCTCAGCAAAGTAATACAAGGACAAAATTGTTTTAAATAATGGTAAAAAGAATTGACCGACAGATATTAAGTGTAAAAGGCAATTTATTTTAATTAAACAAATAATTATTAAAGTTTAAACTATTTTTAGATATTTTTTAATTAACATAAACATTTATGGTGATTATATATGACCACGCACACACATTTTGAATACACATGAAAATATAATCTAACAACATTAAATGACAAAAGTATTAAATGGTATGATTAATATTAAATATAAGGTATTCAAACCAACACGCACATCAATAGTTCTTTTATGCATGCTATAGAGTTTATTATTATTTGACTCTAGGAGTTTTATGGACGGCAATGACTACGTTGAATTTATAAATGGAAATAAGAAAGTTATTAAATACGTAGGTTTTTGGAGCGTGGAGATTTTGGTTGTTACTTCCTGTGTGTTTCTGACTTGTTTTATTACCAGCCGACTGGATTTATGCTTCTGCGGAGGATTTCTGTTGATTGACAATCCTGGTTACTTCTTTTATTAAGGTTGAGGACAATTATTTATTTTGTGGCACTATTATTATGACAGTAGATATTCTGGAGGCTCTCACTTATTGGGAGGCTGTTACTTTATCTCAGGCAGAGTACCGGTATTTGGACAAGGTTTGAAGTTCATTGTATGTTCCGATGACTATTAACAATGCATGACTGACTGACGAATTGAACTCATAAATTGAACTGACCGGACTAATTGACTGATCTCTAAAAACTAACTTGCGTGTGAAAATTTAGGTCTATTTATGTAACAACCTGTTGTCATTTTTTGTAGTCTGTTTTCGTAGCCACCAGAAAAATCCATTATCCATTGATAAGAGTTTAATTACGTTGTTGTTTATAGATTCTTTCTTAATTAAATAGCATTGCAAATGTGTTGTTTTCAATTAGTAGTTATTGCTGAATTTTTATTTTAATATTTATTTTCATGTTTTTTTCAATATTATTTTAACACACAAATATACACGCATTTATCATTTCTTTGTTTACTCTCGCACATATATATTTCTAAAAGTACTCGTTTAATTTTTACAATTACTTTTTTTTTTTAATTTGAATGAGAGAGAGCTTTTAACTTTATAAACATTCCATATTTTTAAACTGTCGTCTTTAACTTTTTTTTCTTCTTCTAATCAATCATTTATAACTTTTATGAACAATATTTTCTTTAAACCAGTGATCTTCAACCCTTGGTCCGCGGACCGGTGCTGGGCCGCAGGAAAGTTTGTAATAACAAAATAATAAGAGTTTAAACTTTTAATTAATATAAATAATTTTTATTTATTTTTTCATCTCATTTTTACCCAATTAAAAAAAAAAACAGAACTACGAAAACAAAATCTAATCAATCATACATAATTAATTTGTTTTTTTAGTTATCACAGATGTTTATTGGGGGGGGGGGTAGAATTAAATTTTTTATTACTTTTCTAAAAAAATTTCAAAATTTAAAAAAAAAAGTTTTTTTATTATACAAACTCCATATATATATAATTTAAATTTATCTTGTATATTTAATGTTGTTTTGATCAGTTATAACAATTATGCTTATCTAAAGCTGAGCAGTTTACATTTTTAAGAAAATTTATCTATAGACTTCTGCCGATCCGCAAAACCTTATTCTTATTTTTGCCGGGCTGCGAAACCTTATCCTTATTTTTACCAGTCAGCAGGTGTGAAAAGATTGAAGACCACTGCTTTAAACAACAATAATAAAAAGAATTCTTTACACCTTTGTTTTCTGCATTTTGTTTAATTAATAAAAAAAAACTCTTACACTTTTGGACATTTCCTTTGCCCTTTTAAAATGAAAATTCTTTAGACCTTTCTAAATTTATTTCGACTTTTCAAACTGATTGATAATTTATAATTTTTTTTTTTTAACAAAATTATTTACGTATGTACAATAGGATATCGGTACATTACTCCGTCAAACTGATTGATAATTTATAATTTTTTTTTTAACAAAATTATTTACGTATGTACAATAGGATATCGGTACATTATTCCGCTCCCCCAACAAGAGTAATATGTGTCTACTTGAGCATTTTATCTCTGATTAAATTCTTTATTAAATGTTAAATTATTTATTATTTTTCTATGTTTACTTTCTAATATCTGACACTTTACATGCTAAGGGCAATCTTCAATTAAACTTTCCTTCTTTTGATGCTGGCAACATTGCTTACAATGATCTTAGTACTTAATAATGACCGCGAGGACAACACTATTTCTGGTGATGCAAGGATCTTTTGGAAACGAAGCAGATGCAGAATCGCTGGCTTATACCGAATTACACGTATGAAAAACGAAGCTTCATGTGCCGGTTCTCTTGACCAGACTTTGTGAAGAGAAAAGTTGCTGTGAATGGCAGGATTCATCGACTGTCCAATCCGACTTATGCTTTGGAATATGAAATATGGGGATTTTCCCCCAAGAAAGTGATTCGCGGCTTACGCTGGTTGTTCCCAGTGTGCATTTTAAAAGAGGAATGATCCCTGATAAGTTCATTGCGGGTGCTAAATTTTATCCAGCCAACAACTTTAACTTATCCTTATCTAAAACTTATTTCTATTTGCTACCCTCATTCCCTTTAATTTCAAACCATTATACACTCCTAATATAACTTAGATTGACTTTATATTTTATTTATTAACCTTACAATATTATTTTTAAATTCCCATGAACATTATCATAAAACATTTACTTGTATTAAATCACTCCCGAATAATATTTAAAACATTTCTTAAACATGCGTGTATTTAAAAAAAACTATTTTATTTTATTATGCCACTTTATTATTATTCTACAGATATTTTTTATTTACTTATTTATTTCTTTACCTTGCTTTTATTTATTTAACTTGATTTTATTATACAAAACTGGATTTTATTTGAACTATTTATTTAACATTTCTTGCAGTCATTTGTTTTCGAACACTTTCTTTAGTAGTATGTGGGTGGAGAAAAAATCTTTTACTTTACGAAGCCTCCGTTATTATTATTACTTTCAAACATTTCATTTATTATTATTCATTTATTTTCAAATTTATTATTTTAGTTTTAAATAGAAGTTTCAGATTTAAATTTATCAGACTTATTTATGTTAGAATAATCATATTCGTGCTCATTGTCCTTTTCCGGTCCTTTGTTTCTTTCCTTTACTATTCTGCCCGATTACTAACTCCTAAACTTTGTCAGGTGGTTCTTTCTTTCTTTCTACTAATTCACTAACATAAATTATACTCCATATCTTCACGTCTATCCTTGATTAAAATTTGTTGCTTTATCTCTTTCCCGTTCGGTTCTATTTTCTGCTTTATAGATTAGAAAACCTTTAAGCTTCACAGAACTCCGTTTTACTTCAATATGAGAATATTTTTTTCTACTCTTTCTCTTTTTAAATCTATGCTTATAACGAACTCGAACGCTTACTTTAATCCTTTTATTTTTACTTCCTTGTGAAAACTCCTTTATGTTACCTGGTATCTTTATTATTTTTATTTTCAAACCACTATACTTAACGCTATCCTGTTCTACTACATTTTCTAATTCATCCTTCCTTTCACTTACATCTCTTACTAGCTCGACTTCCTTTTCAACTTCCCGACTTTCTTTAACTCTATAATTTCTTGGTTCTTCTCTACCTTTCCTGTTATCTCACGTCTCATTTCTCTTATTTCCGCAATGAATTCTTGCTGACTTTGCTTAAATTCCCGACGCATTTCTTCTATCATATTCATCATCATCCGCGTCTCAGATACATCTGTCTCTATTTCCTCCATTTTTGAAACAATATTTCTATTTTACTAAATTTAAATACGAATTGTTTATTTATTTATTTTTTTAAAACGGAACATAAGACTGACTTCGCCCCCCTTGTCCTTTTTTTCTACCCATTAATGCTTTGACTCCGCCCAAAACATCTAACTGTCTTTAATTTTAAAAGAATAATTTACTTTAAATAACGTAAATGTCAAAATCTCTTTTCATTTAAAGAAAAAAAAAGTTTCGGTCAATTCTTTTTTTTTTATTTTCTTTAATATACAATTACGCAATTTAGTGTTTCTTTAAAATTTTTTATTTTCAAAAAAGAAACAAAGTATTTAATTACTGTCGTTTCCGACAAGTTCAGCCCTACATTGGGAGAAGCCATTTGTGGTGGGTCTGTCCAGTAGATGATCCAGCGTACTCTATATGCTAGGTTTATCTGGGTTTAAACCTTATTATTATGACTTTATATAATAACTATTTCGTGAACGGATCGGCCCTTCGAGCAGAGGGGAGAATATTATTGATAGCAGAGCTGTCAACAATACCCATGATCAGACCGAGCTATGCAACGCATAACACGATCACATTTCCAGACCGTGGCCCACCTCGACTGCTAGATTCAAGCCCCCACTATCCAAGCACTTTATTTGTTTCGGAGTAAACCCTGGCACCAGCTAGTTTCTAGAACTAATGTGTTTGGACAGTAGGCCCAGCGCTCGAAAATATCCCATGACTAGCTCAGCAAAGTAATACGACGACAAAATTGTTTTAATTAATGGTAAAAAGAATTGACCACCTGATATTAAGTTTAAAAGGCAATTTATTTTAATTAAACACTAATTATTAAAGTTTTAAACTACTTTTAGATATTTTTTAATTAACATAAACATTTATGGTGATTATATATGACCACGCACTCACATGAAAATATAATCTAACAACATTAAATGACAAAAGTATTAAATAGTATGATAAATATTAAATATAAGGCATTCAAACCAACACGCACATCAATAGTTCTTTTATGCATGCTATAGAGTTCATTATTATTTGATTCTGGGAGCTTTATGGATGGCAATGACTACGTTGAATTTATAAATGAAAATAAGAGTTATTAAATACCTAGATTTTGGTTGTTTGCTTCCTGTGTTTCCAGTGTGTTTCAGAGTTGTTTTATTACCAGCCAGCTGGATTTATGCTTCGCGGAGGATTTCTGTTTATTGACGATCCTGGTTTGAGGACGGTTATTTATTTCGTGGCACTATTACTACGACAGTAGATATTCTGGTGGCTCTCACTTATTGGGCAGCTGTTACTTCATCTCAGGCAGAGTACTGGTATTTGGACAAGGTTTGAAGTTCATCGTATGTTCAGATGACTATTAACAATGCATGACTGATTGACAAACTGAACTCATAAATTGAACTGACCAGACTAATTGACTGATCCCTAAAAACTGACATGCGTGTGAAAATTTAGGTCTATCTATGTAATGACCTGTTGTCATTTTTTGTAGTCTGTTTTCGTAGCCGCCAGCAAAATCCATTATCCACTGCTTTCAATTTCAATTGATGAGTTTAATTACGTTGTTGTTTATAGATTCTTTCTTAATTAAATAGCATTGCAAAAGTGTTGTTTTCAATCAGTAGTTATTGCTGAATTTATTTATTTTAAAATTTATTTTCATGTGTTTTTCAATATTATTTAACACGCATATATACACAATTTATCATTTCTTTGTTTACTCTCGCACATATATATTTATAAAAGTACTCGTTTAATTTTTACAATTACTTTTTTTTTTTTTTTTAAATTTGAATGAGAAAGAGAGAGTGCTTTTAACTTTATAAACATTCTATATTTTTAAACTGTCATCTTTAACTTTCTTTTTCTTTCTAATCAATCATTTATAACTTTTATGAACAATATTTTCTTTAAACTATCAACAATAATAAAAAGAATTCTTTAAGACTTTTGCTTTCTGCGTTTTGTGTAATTAATAAAAAAAAAACCTCTTTAGACGTTTGGAGATTTCGTTTGCCCTTTTAAAATGAAAATTCTTTAAACCTTTCAATATTTATTTCGACTTTTCAAACTGATTGATAATTTATTTTAATAATTTTTAATTTTTTAACAAAATTATTTATGTATGTACGATAGAATATCGATACAATATATTGAAACTGTAAGATTTGTACTCAAATCTTAGTTTCTCCGGTAAGCTTATTTAAAAATAACGCATTGCAAGGTATTATTAAATTGCCGTGCATAAGTTGTATAAAGTTAAATGATCTTATTAATTATTCTGATAGGTTTAAATAATATTTTAAATTATATAAAAAATCAATAATTATATTTTAAAACGTAAACATATTATTATTTAGGTCAGGTCCAGGTAATACTTAAATTATAAAAATAAATAATTCTCAATTAAAATAAAGATGCTTTTAAAATTCCCCTGCTAATTAAAGGCAAGTCCTAGCGGGAGGGGGAAAAGGATGACAGAGCTAAAAAGGTATTTTAAAACGTACAGAAACAAAGAAAAAGGTTTGTTAAAAATAACTTTTATAAATTACGTCATGTAAAAGGTAAAATGTAAAAGTGATCAGATTGAAATTCCAACCTGTATGACTGGTGCATCCGTGACCTAAAGGGATGTATAGCACAGACCCGAGAAACAGCTGCATGGATGACGTATTGCTCGATGGATCCCAGAGATAAGGAAAAATAGAATAAAAAGACAACTGATTGTTCAAATAAGAGAGTAAAATGAAAAAGTAAAATGAAAGGTTAGAACCAGAAATGTTAATTCTAATTATGCTGTTGATTATATTTCTTGCGATCCAAATTTTATATCTCGCAATGTGCCAAGAGTAGGCGCCGTGCTACGCTCTTCCGGACTAATGGCTATACAATATTAAAATTCCCACGAAAATGTGATAAACCTAGAATTCTGCTACTTCTGTTGAATAAATCTTCCCCCAAATGTAACTGCCGTTGAACCAGGAAACTCGAACTCTCCAAACAGTGTGCACACTTAAATGAACTAAAGTTTAACATGATATCCAAGATTAAAATCCGTTTTGGAACTCTAATTGAACTCTATATTTCTAAATATTAATTTCATTTTAATTTCTACTAATGTAATCCTAAAATTAAATCTATTTTCTGTAATAATACTATTTTAAAATGAACCTCGTAAATTAATCTATCTTTATTCTACTTGGGTATCCAATTTTATTGTATTCGTTAAGATTATATTTCATGCCCACGTGGTTTCCGAGCTGATGTTTTTATTTTATTTTATATAATTCGTGGACGGGCTACCCTCTTCTGCGAATTTAATATCATAACAGTAAATCATATCGGTTAATAGATTTCAGCTCGGGAATCATATAATGTTTTTAATATGTTTTATAAATACGAGATCTATATTATTAGTTAATGTATTTGTTAATGAGCTATCATTCATGCTAGGTTAGTTAAATCTTAAATAAAGCCATAATGTTAAGAAGGAAGGGGGGTATTTAATGATAGTAAATTAATTACTAGTCGTGTGGAGATTGGGGATAGATTTGTATAAATAAATGCGTTTGCATTAGAGTTATGAACTGCGCTAGTTATTGATACATGAATTTTTATATCGCAGAAATGTAAAGGAGGTACTGTCAACGTTTTGCTCTCGCACTTAAGAAGCATACAAAATTATATAATAGCACGGAACCTTGTCATGCGGTCGGGGATGGAAAGGCTACGACCTCATACCGACACCGCGCTCGTGACCACTCCTAAGGGCTCCAACCCGATGTTTGGCCAACCCTCTTCATATTCCACTAGTAATTACCTTGTCATGCGGTCGGAGATAGAAAGGCTAAGACCCCATACCGATACCGCGCTAATGACAGACCTACAAGGCTCCGATCCGACGTTTGATTGTCCCACCAACCTCTAACATTTCTTCTGTGATTATCCTTTTTGAAAGCCGATTCTCTTATAGCTCGGCAGTATCCATGCTACCGCAGGTCGCTTTAATAATAATTATAAAGTTTATGCTGGGTCTCACCCCACTCCTCCACATCTGTTAATCTTTAGTAAATTATTATAATAAATATTAATATTATAAAGTAAATGGGATGATAGCTTTGTGAACGAATGCACTCCTCATTAAGATCTCGTAACGTGTCTCGTAATATTCGCCATTTGAAATGTGAGGCATGGAATGTAATTTATATTGATATCTAGGTAGCATAATATATTTATCTATGTAAATTAACCGCAATTAAATATTTAAATTATCTATATCCATGTCTGTGTCTGCTTAATTTAATAATAATTAGTATTAATCATATCAATGAATAGTAGAATATAGTAGTAGTCCGTAAGGTGAAACCATTAGTTAGAGTCTCTTGTATTACCTGACCACCGGGTCTAGAAAATAATGCTATTGTTAGGGTAGATGTGTTGTCATGTGGGTTTTGTTGTGAATGAAACTACTAGGTTCAAATACGGTATCACAGGCCCTGAACCCACCTGTTATGCCACCATTCGAACGTGGTGGTTTTGCAACAAGTTAACAAGGCATACGAAATCTTACCGTTACAATATATATGTATTTGTTATTAGGCCAATGTATTATACCGGATACTCAATCTATTCTGAAACAGAGGGCGCCACCAGACCACTACGTGTCTGGAAAATTTGTTTACTGTGATCAGAATAGATGATGGTGATGGTTTGCGCCGACTAGACCCAGGGAGAAACAAGAGATCTTAAATTGTTTAGACAATTGAGACAAAAGCACAAAGACAAACGTCAGCCAAATTAAGTTTAAACATATTTCATAAATTTTATTATGAGAAAATAAATTATTAAATATAAGTTTATGATACGATAGATGGGGGTTAACTCAGGCGTGTACCAGAAATACTAAAGGCAAAGCTATGACAGACTGACTGATCTTCTAATAAACAAATTTAAAAGGGAGGAAGCAAATTTCATTCAGCAGAGGATTCACCTAAACATTGGTTTTCACTTTCAGATATTTAAACCATATGCCCCTGAAATAGATCAAAGAATCCAGTGCCGAAGAGCTGTTCAAGATCTAAAAATTGGTCAGACCTTGAATGTCCTTATATAGGTATGAGCTGCACCTATTACTACGTTTAAAATAACGGTAATTGATCCACCTCAAGAACAACCGACAAACATGACCGAAATGAAGAAACAATTAAAACTGGTGAATCCCAGCCAAACGATTGGCGAAAATTTACTTTAAAATTAATAATTAATGGTCCCAAAAAGAGACAAGTAAATGATTAGAAAAACAGTTACGTCTGCCCCAGCAAATAAAGAAAAGAAAATAAACTTACAAACAAATTCTGAGTACACGCTCTGATAAATTTAAAGCACACATAATAACTACAAAAAGAAATCTATCGGAGAGTGCACATGAGTACGAAATATCAAAAGTTTAAATACTCTAGCAGAACGAAAGTATTGCTCACCTGTAATTTAAGAAAAGATAAAATTTATCTTCCTGCTGACGACTTATAAAATTACAAAGAAAAACACAATTCTAATTTCCGCTTTTTGGAGATATTAGAAACGAAATCTCCACCTGCGGAAAATTAGACAATAAAGTCGTCAGCCAAAAGATTTTTTTTGGAGGTTTAGCAAGAGGGCAAACATAGAGTATAAAATTAATTATTGAATACTAAATAATTACAGGTAAGCATAAAAAAATATATACAAGACTGCTAAAGCATTTACAAAAGCGAGGCATAAAATATAAAACTCATTCGTCACTCTCCAATAAACAAAACTGAAAGCAAATTGGAATCTTAAAACTAAGATTCCAAGACACACTACAAAATATTGGAAATTAGAGCAAATATTAAATAGGAGGCTATATTGATTTAAGAATACATATTTATGATTAGATTGAGCGGAGATTTAATGAGAATTAATTTACCCTGGGAAGAATAAAAACGAAAATAATTACCTTTCGGTAAAAGCAATGTTCACGGAGAGTGCGCACTTTTACTTAAGTTCATTTTCAGGTTCTTGAGGCAGCAAGGTAGATGTACGGAGGTTCCGGCTTCTTTTAGGTGTTCAAGGCATTACTGGAGCAAACTTGGAAGTCAGGGATCCGTCTTTTGTGGAGTTAGCAAGCCATTCGGGTGGTGATAACAAGTATAGAATTTTTCATTTTTGCAAGCGAAAGTCTTTAATAACAGCTGATGTCCTTTAATTAAGAAATTTAAATGTCCGCGCTGCTATAACTTTCACGTGAGAAAACCACTTGTCTATCTCTCAAAAATGGATTAACTGACACTCCAAATTTTCGGGGCTATTTATACGATGCTCCATTTCCCGCGAAACACTTTCCTTGTTGTTCAATTTCTTTGCCTTAGGCAGGGCAAATATTAATCTCCCGCTCAATCTATCTAGGAATTCTACCCAGGGTTTATTGAAATGAAAACAACAACATAAAAATCAAATCTCCGCTATCAAAATTGTTTACAATAATTAAAATAAAAGCAACAGGAATGCAATTAGCTAGCCAGCTTGTTTTTAAATCAAATGGATTTAAAAACAGGCGGTATATGAAAACTATTTTAAAATAAATCGATAAATATTTTTAAAAAATCCGTTTTACATATAAACGCGTGTATACTTGGATACACGCATTCTGTTTAAATAATAATGAAATTTAAACCTTACGTTTAATGAACCTTAAAAGCTTAGTAAATTTCTTTTTTCCGATAACGCAATTGAATCGGAGTTCAATCAGGTTCAACTGCCTCAAAACGTGATCAAAAAAAAAAAAAAAAACATTCCTGTAACTTTTTTTTAAAACTATAAACACTTTAAAATATTCTTAGAAATTCGGCCGAACGTTTGCCTCGCACTCATGAAAAACAAAACAATATTTCATTTGAATCAAAACCTTTCTCCATTCTCGTAATTCATTAACAAAAAATTTTTTTTATTTTATTTTTATTAAAAACAATCCGTCCGATTGCTAAATGCTGAACCCTTAACTTTTGTCCGGCGGTTCTTTTACTCCTTTTACTAACTTACTAATATAAGTTCCTTTCCCTCTCCTATATTTTCTTAGCTTATATAATTTTCTCTTATCTCTCTCACGTTCTATTTTGTTTTCTACCTCATATGTCTGAAAATCTTTAGGCCTAGCAAAACACCTTTCTACTAAGTGTCCCCTTTTATTACTCATACTATCAGCATTAGTATACGGAATTTTTTTATCTTCTACCCATTTTTCGAACGTTTTAAATAAGATTGTTTTATAGATGGATTCTATTTCAGCTTTAAAATCATATTTCTTAATCTTTTTTCTAACTCTTGTCTTCTTTTCAAATTCATATTTAACACAAACAGTTATTGAAACCAATTTATTTTTAGTTTCACGCGGAGACTCTTCTACCTGCTTTTCTGTTTTTACCTTATAACTTTCTTCTATTTCTTTATCTACATTTACTAGATTTTCCACCACACTTTCTATTTGTAACCCATTTGTGCTTATTTCTAACTTTATTTCCACCTTTTCTGGCCTAGTACAATCCTGTGCTACCTTAATTTCTATATCTTTTATGACCTCAACTTTTTCTACTTTTTCCGTTATTTTCCCCCTCATCTCTCTCAACTCTTTAATCATTTCTTCCTTTATAGCCTGCTGGCCCTGTTTAACTTCACTAATTTCTTTCTTCATTGCCTGTTGGCCCTGCTTAATTTCCTCCATGTCTATTACCAACTTCATCAACATCTTCATCATCATCTGTGACTCACTCTCTTCTTTTTCTACAATTTGAGGGTTTTTGAATGAGACATAACTTTCTTCTACCAATGCCGCCCTGTCGCTTTCTTTGTTGACTTCCATTTTCGACACAAATTAAATTCGCAATACTAACTTCTTAAAAGAAAATCTAAAATCTAATAGCAAATAAACCGCTATTTACTGTTTTCTATAAATTATTTCAAAACAAAGACGAACTATATTTAACTCTTCAAATAAAATTACTCCGACAGACTTTTTGAAAATACGCTTTTTAAGTTTCTAAATTATTTCATTAAAAAGAAAGACAAACTATATTTAACTCCTGAACTAAAATTACTCCGATAGACTTTTCGAAAATACGCTTTTACAGTTGATAAATTATTTCATTAAAAAGAAAGACGAACCCCATTCTACAAAACTGCTCCAAAATACATGCAATAATTATCAAAACCGAACCTCCACCTACTAGATCTTGCCTCTTGCACCTGAAATCTTTCTCAATTGTCTAAACAAAATCTCACATGAGTTTGAAAACTCGAAGCCTCACGTTGGTAGCGCTAAAATTCTTATCCTATATACCGGATACTCAATCTATTCTGAAACAGAGGGCGCCACCAGACCACTACGTGTCTGAAAAATTTGTTTACTGTGAACAGAATAGATGATGGTGATGGTTTGTGCCGACTAGACCCAGGGAGAAAAAAGAGATCTTAAATTGTTTAGACAATTGAGACAAAAGCACAAAGACAAACGTCAGCCAAATTAAGTTTAAACATATTTCATAAATTTTATTATGAGAAAATAAATTATTAAATATAAGTTTATGATACGATAGATGGGGATTAACTCAGGCATGTACCAGAAATACTAAAGGCAAAGCTATGACAGACTGACTGATCTTCTAATAAACAAATTTAAAAGGGAGGAAGCAAATTTCATTCAGCAGAGGATTCACCTAAACACTGGTTTTCACTTTCAGATATTTAAACCATATGCCCCTGAAATAGATCAAAGAATCCAGCGCCGAAGAGCTGTTCAAGATCTAAAAATTGGTCAGACCTTGAATGTCCTTATATAGGTATGAGCTGCACCTATTACTACGTTTAAAATAACGGTGATTGATCCACCTCAAGAACAACCGACAAACATGACCGAAATGAAGAAACAATTAAAACTGGTGAATCCCAGCCAAACGATTGGCGAAAATTTACTTTAAAATTAATAATTAATGGTCCCAAAAAGAGACAAGTAAATGATTAGAAAAACTGTTACGTCTGCCCCAGCAAATAAAGAAAAGAAAATAAACTTACAAACAAATTCTGAGTACACGCTCTGATAAATTTAAAGCACACATAATAACTACAAAAAGAAATCTATCGGAGAGTGCACATGAGTACGAAATATCAAAAGTTTAAATACTCTAGCAGAACGAAAGTATTGCTCACCTGTAATTTAAGAAAAGATAAAATTTATCTTCCTGCTGACGACTTATAAAATTACAAAGAAAAACACAATTCTAATTTCCGCTTTTTGGAGATATTAGAAACGAAATCTCCACCTGCGGAAAATTAGACAATAAAGTCGTCAGCCAAAAGATTTTTTTTGGAGGTTTAGCAAGAGGGCAAACATAGAGTATAAAATTAATTATTGAATACTAAATAATTACAGGTAAGCATAAAAAAATATATACAAGACTGCTAAAGCATTTACAAAAGCGAGGCATAAAATATAAAACTCATTCGTCACTCTCCAATAAACAAAACTGAAAGCAAATTGGAATCTTAAAACTAAGATTCCAAGACACACTACAAAATATTGGAAATTAGAGCAAATATTAAATAGGAGGCTATATTGATTTAAGAATACATATTTATGATTAGATTGAGCGGAGATTTAATGAGAATTAATTTACCCTGGGAAGAATAAAAACGAAAATAATTACCTTTCGGTAAAAGCAATGTTCACGGAGAGTGCGCACTTTTACTTAAGTTCATTTTCAGGTTCTTGAGGCAGCAAGGTAGATGTACGGAGGTTCCGGCTTCTTTTAGGTGTTCAAGGCATTACTGGAGCAAACTTGGAAGTCAGGGATCTGTCTTTTGTGGAGTTAGCAAGCCATTCGGGTGGTGATAACAAGTATAGAATTTTTCATTTTTGCAAGCGAAAGTCTTTAATAACAGCTGATGTCCTTTAATTAAGAAATTTAAATGTCCGCGCTGCTATAACTTTCACGTGAGAAAACCACTTGTCTATCTCTCAAAAATGGATTAACTGACACTCCAAATTTTCGGGGCTATTTATACGATGCTCCATTTTCCGCGAAACTTTCCTTTCCTTGTTGTTCAATTTCTTTGCCTTAGGCAGGGCAAATATTAATCTCCCGCTCAATCTATCTAGGAATTCTACCCAGGGTTTATTGAAATGAAAACAACAACATAAAAATCAAATCTCCACTATCAAAATTGTTTACAATAATTAAAATAAAAGCAACAGGAATGCAATTAGCTAGCCAGCTTGTTTTTAAATCAAATGGATTTAAAAACAGGCGGTATATGAAAACTATTTTAAAATAAATCGATAAATATTTTTAAAAAATCCGTTTTACATATAAACGCGTGTATACTTGGATACACGCATTCTGTTTAAATAATAATGAAATTTAAACCTTACGTTTAATGAAACTTAAAAGCTTAGTAAATTTCTTTTTTTCGATAACGCAATTGAATCGGAGTTCAATCAGGTTCAGTATTTCATTTTTGATTTCAATATTTTTTTTAATACTCTTAAATAATGCTATATTGATAATAAAAGTCAATTTTATAATACAGTATTTATAATTCCTTGCTTGATATACAAAATAATTTTGTTTATTTATATATAATATTTTTTTATTTCCATTTTTTTTTTTTTGTATTAAATTAAGTTGTTTCTAATTACTCCTCATATGCCTTTTCAAAATCTAAAAAAACAAAGTATGTGTTTTTTTTTTCACCATTTGTATCAGTATAATGTCACTATGATTTCTATTTTACTCTGTAGATATGACAATTTATCCTTTTCCTGACTTCATTAAAAATAATGCAAGCAAACAGTTTGTGCATAAAACTAATTAATATCCATTTTGTCCAAAGGTTGTGATGTGGATTCTAAGTATTCCTTCTGAAACTGAATGCATATAAATATAACTTAAATGATTTAGATAAGATTGTATTATCTAATTATATTTTAATTTAATAATAACACATATACACATGCAAGATAAAACGAATATATTCTTATTCTAAATTTACCTTAATGAGTGAATTAAATTAGCTTCAGGAAGTTCATATAAAAAAAATGACCCATTAGAAAAAGCAGTAACAAGAATATGTGACTTTTTATGGTAATCTGCACATGTAATTTCATGCTGACGAATATTACCATCTCTAAGATAATGTCTAATTAAAAAAAAAAAGAAAGATCAAAATTCTATCAATAGAATTTATATCTATCTACATATTTACATCTATCTTGTCATTATCTATTTTCTTATACAAATTTGGCAAGCACAAATAAAGATCCACCAATAATCACACTTACTATTGCTTGACATTAATGGTCCCTCATATATAATCTTCCATGATAATACAATAAAAATATTACCATGGTTATGATTCAAACCTTATATTATTAGAAGTTTTCTGTTGTTGTTTTTAGATATACTTTTTAAAAATTTACCTAACAGTCATACATTTTTGTTAGTAACTTTACTTAGGTTAAAATTTCCATAATGATAATAATAATGTATATAATTTACTTATTCTTAAAATAAAGCATAAGGCAAATATTTTTAAAATTTACTCTGCAAATATAAAAAAAGATATTTACTTTTATATAAATTAATTTTTTTTGATTAATTAAAAGTTACTGATTTTATTTTACAATATAATTTATTTCTCGAATAACTATACAACTCCTTTATAACTCTATAATATACATTTTATAGATAATTTAAAATGTAAATATACACCTGGGTCTCATTTTATGCGGATTATTTTAATGCGATTTTGAAGTTATGTGATTCATGTTTCTTCTTAATATCTTTCATATTTCACTATATTTATTAGATATCAAGAAATTTAAATTATTAATAACTTATTTTCACTTGAAATACTTTTTTTTTTCTTTCAAAAATATAATGTTATATTAGCAGCTAACGTGAATATGGCCTGAAGCTGTATTTAGAATTTTAGCTTCTATGTAAATAATCTATTTATACTAATGAGTAAATAATAATAATAGATTTATACTTACATATAAAAATATCGCAATAAATATTCAAAAAAATTAAACTTTTAAAATGTATATTTTGTTATATATAACAGAAATAAATAATCTTTTAGATTTTTAAAATAAAAAATGAAGATTTTATAAACTGAAAATAATCTTTCTAATGATAATGTATAATCTTTTTGTTTTGATTTCATTTTTTAATATAGAAACAGAAAACCATTAACACAGCATAAAATTGAAAGTGGCGCTAGTTGTACATCATATCACCAATAAAAATAAAGTGGCTAACAGGTTTCTCTGGGCATAATTGCTGAGAGATTCTTGACTTCGTTTAAGGAGAAGCTACAATACATCACATCACATCGAATCTAATTTCTTTCCAGTTTACAAACGGATGCTAGCGGTAATGATTAAAATATGTATGAAAAATGTAAAATTAAATATTGTAGTTAATAAAAAAAGTAAAAAAAAGTTTGTCTTGTATTAATTTTTTTCAAATATTTGAAATTTTTTATTAACCATACTTTATTTGCTTATTTTTTTAATGCGAATTTTAAAGTAATTTTTCTTTGTTGCTTTGCTTTTATGCGAATTCTGAAAATTACAACCCCTATCTCCCATTTTTCAAGGTAAGTTAAGTCTATTTTTGTGCGATTTTTTTTAATGCGGGTTTTCTGTGGAACCTCTGCCACATAAAACGAGACCCAGGTGTACTTTACTTAGCAACTATTGTTAAAAAAAGTCAAAAAATCTACTGGATTAAAATATTAACAATTTTTGCTTGTCCAAAAATAAGTGCAATGATAAAAAGAAAAAAAAAACAATGACAGCAAATGAACTTAAATAATTCTGAAAGAAAATAGTATTAGTATGATAAGATCATATGTGGAATATGTGTGAAGATAAACTTTCAAAATTTGTCTCATAACTCTAATTAAACAAAACATGTCAGTATTTAAAAATCTTGCTAAAATAATAATATATCTAATATTAAAACTTCAAGAAAATATTATATGAAAGAATATAATTAGTAAATATTCATCAATAAAGCTTTAATGTTATAAAATCCTATAAAACTTTATGTCAAAGCATGAGATAAGTAGTAAAAAGTTGGTACATTTTGATGAAACTGGTTTGCATTTTTTCACTGCTAAACATCCATCGCTAGCAGAATATATATATATTTATAAAACATAAGTAATTAGAAGAGTGTCAGATTACAAACTGAGCACTGAGAACTTATTTATTTGATGTAACAGGTGCACAACACACACCGAAAAAAGACATAGCTATAACTGTAATGATAGATAATATTGTATGCATTATTCAGAATATTTGACTAAATTGCAGTTTCCATTTACAGGATTCCATAAGCTACTTCATATTTTTTACTTTTAGTGCAATTCTAAGAATGAATTATAAGCAAGCATACAAATTAAGACAAATTTCAAGCAAAAAACATTTTCACTATTAAACGGCCATATCCACTTCTTTATAAGATGGATCTTTACATGTCTATATTTTTTCAGACTTTGATGAGATTATGATAATTTGAAAAAAGCTACATTCCAATCTCCAATATAAGATATAATCAAACATTTGGAAGCAGTGCTTAAATTAAAAAAGTATTATAACCTGTTCAGGAAGGATTAGAATTAATATATATATATTGTAACCTTTTGATCGGTTATCCATGGTAAGAATGGTATATAAAACATAAATTAGAGCCCCAAAATTTTAAATTTATAATTTAGATAACAGTAATGCTATAAACTTGGGTATAACAGTAATAAATGACTTAATACATAAAGATTAAAAAGAGAATTCTGTAGAGATTTAATAATCATTAGTAGTTATAAATAATTTATATTATAATCAACTAAATAATAATCTTAATACAATAGATGTCAATCTCAATAAATATTATTACTTATTAAGTTGACTTTAATTTATTTTCAATACAGTGTTCCTTTAAAAGCTAAAAATCTAAAATTCTAGTTAATAAAAGAAGGAACAATTACTGATTACAAGATAATAATTTATTTTAAAATTATCGTAATAATATGTTTTAAGTATAAATATTTATTATAAACTTTATATTCAAATTCAACTAATAATGTCATTTATTAAAAATATAGTTAGAAACAGAACTTTGGTTTTCAAGTAATGATTTCAATTAATTTAGTTTATAAAATATTTATTGATTTTAATATTTCAAATAAAAACAGAAGAACTTGAAACCTTAGCCATAAAAACGATTCCATACCCACCTAAAGTCTGGCTTCGCTATGTAGATGGTATATCTGTTGTATGGCAACATGGTGAAGCACTGCTACAAACTTTCTGGAAACACATCAACAACATATCCCCTTCAATTAAATTCACAATATAATCAGAACAAGAACAAAAATTGGCATTCTTAGATGTTCTTGTGACAAGACTCCCTCATGGCAAAATCAAAACTACAGTTTACTGAAAACCTACATATACAGGAAAATACCTAGCCCATACATTCAATCATATCAGAAACACAAAATATGGAGTTATACTATCACTATGGAACAGAGCAAAAAAAGTTTGTCAGAAACCAGCAATCTGGAAAAAGAAAATATCTATATAGAACAAACTCTTATGCTGTTATTAATAAAACATTAAATAGACAACAAAAAGTACCACCAAGAGAAAAAACAATTATTGGTACTGTAGTGTACCCATACATTCCAAAAAATAGCAGACAAATTAGGGAAAATCTGCAATCAGTATAACATCAGAACAGTTTCCAGAGCCATACCATACTATGAGGAATTCTAACATCCACAAAGCCTAAACTTGAAATGTTGAAAAAAAAAAAAAACTGCATCTATGAAATACCATGTGAATGTGGAAGAACATATATTGGTGAGATCAGTTGTCCCATTGAAAAGCACTTGCAAAAACACAAACTGATGATAAGAGAAAAAACAGATATGTCTAAGATAGCAGACCATATATGTGCTAATAAACATATGTTCAAATGGGAAAATACAAAAATATTGGATAGAGAAGAAAAGGTACAAAGAAGAAAATTTAAAGAAGCTGCTCACATGACAATGGCAAAAAGTCCCATAAGCCAAACTAATGTGACTATGCATAATGTATGAAAACCACTAATCAACTTTGCTCTCAGGAAAAAGTCGAGAAATCAAGAGGAATCTCATAGATAAGTATATGAAATTTCTACTGACTGTTGCTTTTGGAAGGATAGCTCAGTTGGTTAGAGTGTTACCTTA
This sequence comes from Epiperipatus broadwayi, assembly GCA_028023455.1. Classification (NCBI taxonomy): domain Eukaryota; kingdom Metazoa; phylum Onychophora; class Udeonychophora; order Euonychophora; family Peripatidae; genus Epiperipatus; species Epiperipatus broadwayi. The sequence goes on along the minus strand of JAQFVV010000008.1, from coordinate 396,983 downwards.
AAATTCAATACTCAAGAATCTAAGGGTCCAGGTTCGAATCCCATGCTAGTACTGTCACTGGTCAGGCTAGCAATACCTGAAGAAGAGGGGAGAATAATACCTCTCAAAATGTTATGCATATACTAACCTGTTTGATGTGCTATTACTAACAGTTGAATGTATTTGGAATATTTAAATAAAGTTAAATTTTTCTATAGACATTCAATAATCATATTAGATGATGGAAATAGTCCAATATAAAAATACAACTAAAACACCATCATCACAAACCTTCAGGAAAACAGAAAAACATTTTGTTTAAAAGTTATAATAGTTGATTTGGGAAATTGACCAATGAGAGTCAAGTCAGAAATTTTCTAATGTTACTTTAACCCAGGGTTTTTAAGATAAAAACAAAGCACAGCAGACGATCTGGGAGAGAATATTTCAAGAAAACTGATAAAGTAGATAGCAGTTTTGATTTTTGTTTTCTCTGTAAAAACAATTATAAAACTTAAAAATATTTAAAGTCTTAAGCAGAAAAAATCGTATTCACAAAGTTATTTAAGGATATGAAATATTTTTTAAAGTATGGAGTGAGTAAATTAATCTTCATTATGACTAGGTTACCAATTCTGATCGTCTACTTCTAGCCAAGATAATCCCACAAAGGAGTTTGAAAAATCAAAGTTGTTATTTTAATTTTGCCTAGGATAACCATGATAAAGGAGAAGCAACTATATTGCTTCAAAAAGAAATGTAACTGTGATCACGTAAGAAAGCATTCATTTATCTATTTTAAATTAAGCATTTTTCTTGATAATTAATGTGAAAAACAGATTAAAAATCCCTAGGCCTAAATTTGTAAAGTTGATAAAAATATTTTATAGAATGTTAAAAATAGTTAATTAGTCGCGTGGGATATATGAAAAAAAAAGTAATCTTCGTTTTGAATTAAACATTTGATTTGTAAAATATATATATTTTTTTGCAAAATTCTGAAGAAAATGTTTAACTTATATTTAGAAAAAAATCTGTGCAACTTTTAATGGTAGATGAGCAAAGATAACTGAGATTAAAATGTACTACAAACAGAAATTTAAATGAATTATCCAATATGTGTTTAAAATTTTTTACAAGATTAATGAATAACATAAAAGGTGAAAAATCAGAAAATAAACTTAATGATGACTTATTTGAACATATTTAAAAGTTTGTGCAGAGTGATTTATTTAGAATATTCATCAAATTTTCGTAATAGATGTTGAAGATTAGGATTATACGCAATGCAACTTTAAAACTAGCTAGGAAGGATGCAACTGATTTAAAATTTTGTCCTGTCATTTGTACTTGTTGTCTGATGTTTTGTTTAACTATACATGTCTTTTAGCAATACAAAAAGAGGAGAAACACAAACGCGAGAAGAATGGTAAACATTTACAGGGTAAACATTGTAATGTTAAAATAGAAACTAGAAATGGGTTTAAAAAAAAAAAAATCCTAACTTTTTTTTATATTTACTGCATCAGTAATAACTTTGTTTATAAGATGGAAGTGTAATATTTTAAATCAAATTTAAATATAAAATATAATTTAACTATTACAAAATGATCAATATATTGGGAGTTACAAAATATCAGGTAATATGGAAAATGATTGTGAAGATCCCAGATAACTCATGAATGATGCAAATATCAGATTAGTATGAAAGTATACATAATAAAATAATTAATTTAATAATTTCAAAAGAATTAAAAGACAAACTAAGGGAAGGGTTAATTGTATATAATAACCAGTATGTTTATTTGTAAATAATGCAACTAATTTGTTGTAAATGTGTAAAACAGTTTAATGCTTATGTTTTTTTTTTTTTATTGTTAATGAAGTATTTCCTTTATGTATACAGGTGTTTGTTATTTATTATTAGTGTTATAAATAAATGAATATTTTGATTTAAACTTTGTCGTAGTAATTTTGAGCACATTGTCCTCATAAAATTATACATATCATATTTTGATTACATGCCTCATTTGAGGAGTTATGTTTAATATTTTATAATTAATACACTAACTCTCAATTGCTTTAAATTATAACTATATTAAAAAAAGCTTATGGTACTTTATATTTTTATTAGATACAAAAAAATTTTGAAGAGCCATATGAAAAATATTATTAAATATTACAAAATGGAGAGCATATAATAGAAATTAGCAATATGTTTGAGAGTCACATTCTAATTTTATAATTTAAGTTGAAATATATGTTATATCATAATTTAAAAGTATTATATAATTTCAGAGTACAAGTTACTAACCAAATATATTTTAAGGTTTGCAATTCTGAAGGAGTTAATTATAGCAGGTAAATGCTAACTAATTAAGAGATGTATTTCATTGAATTAGACTTGATAGATAATAATGGTGTGATCAAGCGTTGATTATAAGAAAATAAGTATTCTAGTGTAATTGTTGTTAACATAAGTATGAGAATAAATCTTAGGAAAAGTAGATTAAATTATTTAAGGGAAGGTAATGAGTAAATAATGAGTGTTAATTTCCATGTCTTATTATTATAGTTAGATTAAGTTTCCAATAGAAGATTAATCAAGATTTGTAATAGTATGTTTTTATTAAATGGTTGGATCCCAGTAAAATCCCTCTTGCGATTCAATTATTTAATTATCAATCTAATTGTTATATTGGATTTTAAAATAGAATACTTATGATTCCTGAGATAGCCATAGGATAGCATCAATTATTTTAAGTTAATATAGTTTGATTAATGTTTTTATTTTTAGGATTCTTAAATTATAGAAGAGTAGTTATTCCATTATTTAAATGAAATTTTATGTTAGTCATTGCTTGTTGTGGGAGTTTTCCTAATGATTATAACAGGATAGTAGCAGGAGAATTGTCACAATAGCATTGCCATTGTGCAGGGTATTTTATATACTTCTCAATGTTAAAACCACTCTCTTGTAATCATCCCTAAAGTCTATCTTATGTTTTAATATTTAGCAAGTTTCAAACCCCATAAAGAGTCTTATACTTTATTGTTATATTTGATGGTTTATTAAAAAAGGTAGGATAAAGTAGAGAGGTGTGTTGGAAGAATTGGAAGGGAAGGTTACAATATATATATATAATAAAATTACTGTTAGAACAAATTACTTAAACCCAATTATTTGATTATTATTGTTAATTTTTTATCTGATAATATCAGAAGATTGCCACTCAGAAAATTATATAACTTTCAATGTTTTCATTAATTATAAAGAAATAAGTTATTTTAAAAAGACATGATTGTGATAAATATTAAATTTATCAAAATATGTTTGCCAAGATCAATAATTTTAGGATTTTTTAGGCCAGTTATTACTTTATGCAGTTTTATCTTTTCTTGAAATGGGTATACAAGTTTTGGATTTAATATTTAAACACAAGTATAGTGTAAAGTGAAAATAACTACCTTCCATTGAGTTATGTTGTGTGGGCTCTGTTGTATATAAACTGTTTTTGACTTGGTTTTTAAATTATACAATGAATTGTCTATTGTTTTCATTTATGTACAGACTAAATGTTTTGCAATCATCATTATTTATTCAAAAGATGAAGAATAAATCTTACTTCTCCTTTGCAATTACAGATATCACTTAATGTTCAAAGGTTGTTAAAAGTAAGATTTGTTCTTCATCTTTTGAATATATTAATGGTGATTGCAGAACATTTAGTCTGTACATAAATGAAAACAATAGACAAAATTTATAGTATAATTTAAAAACCAAGTTAAAAACTAAGCTTATACAACAGAGCCCAAAGATAGAATGGAATCATTCTATCTTTTCATTGGTTTTTGATGCTACAGTGGGAGGTAATTACTTCTGTTTGGTAATAACCAGATATTTAGAACTTATGATTATTTATTTATTATTACAAGTTTTAGATTTATGAGTATGCACTGGTAAAAAACTCATATTTAAAAAAAATTTCCCTTTCAAATATATAAGCAAATTCTCTTTTTTTGTTATGCCAACCAAGAACATTCCAAGTTTAATTCTATCATTAATTTCATTCATTATGATGCACTTACATTAATAACTTGATTAAGGTGTTTATAGATGTTAATTTCTAATTTATTACTATTTATATTTATTTTTGCTTTTTTAAAAAAGCTATTGAAATCTTTTTAGCATTTAACTTTAATTCTACTTTCTTACTTTCATCTGACAGTTCAAAATTAATATTTGTGGAAACAATTATGTCATCTAAAAAATCTAAATAACTTTCAAACATTCTTTGTTTATTTTTATTTGCTTCCTATTTAATCTATAAATACTTCCAATAAACTGCTGTAAAAGTTTTAAAAACTAAATTTCCCTATTGTATACTCATATTTCGATTGTAATCTTAGAATCAATGAATAATTATTTTACTGCATTTCAATAAATATTCTTCAGAATTGGATAAGATCCTGTGTTTAGGCTTTAAACAGTGCCAAATCAAATGCTTTTTTATAATCTAAAAATCCAAAGCAAAATGCAACCTATATTTATTGGTCTTTTCTATAATTTCTCTTAATATTTGGATGTGGTTCAAGTCTAATATTATAAATATTGTATTTGGCATATAGTTTGGGCATCTCAACTTAAATTCTCCAAAATCAACTAAAATCTTATTGGCTAATATATCAACAAAAACATTTCGTGGTTTACTATATATACATTTAACACGTTTTCAAGTGTAATTTTCTTAACTCTATTCAAGAATAATTTATTGCAAGCTTGAGTAATCAATGGCAACTGATAGTAACACTATTATTATGCATATTTTCAAGCTTGTTTTTAGCTTATAGTCTTGATCATTGAAAATTTTTAATCTAACATGCTTATGCATCTAACAGCCATTTTTAAACTCATTTATACTATTAACTTCAGTTTTATTGCAATGGTATATTAGTTTGATAGTATCCGTCTAACATGAAATGGACTCACAAAATGTACTTCAAACCCAGTCAAACCCGAGATTTAGGTCAGGGACCAACCTGAATTCAAACCCATTCCCTAAGCCCCAGATCAAACACCTAATGAATAACATATAATGATGGCACACAAGAATTTATTCTTGAGTCTGGTCCACTAGCAGGGCGGAGAAGACAATGAGACATATTAACTACATTATAACTTAACTAACTAGGCATATGGATAGTTGTACGTGTGGAAATGGAGAAAAAGGAATTCAAACTACTCAAACAAGTATAGACAATAAAAAATAGTTTAATAACATGACAAATTATTTATATACATTTATGTGTGCGTGAATGAGCAAGCAGTCTACCAAACAATAGATAATTACATAGTGAAATTCACGCTAAGGGTTCTCATATACTCTTTTATTAATTAAATATTATATATACATTAACACACATCTTTGGTGGGTACGGTATTAAGATGCCAATCAATTATTAACAAGATTACATAAGATTGCTATTAAAGCTTTGATTTACAGTTCTGAAATATGGTGACTAACATATAATTTTGGGGAGCGTTCCGGGATTCATTACAGATATAATATAAACTATTTTCATGCCATTACAGTCGTGAATGACAAAATATTTATTGAAAATTCTTTTGATTACCACTAGTAAGAAAAACGCTTTATTTTCCCCAAGGTAGATAGATACTCTTAAATACAGAAATAACATTAATTAATAAAACTAGTAGTAATTGGCATTTATATATATATTTTGAGCAGAGCACAATTTTAATATTATTACAGCACTAAAATTAGGTCATAAGCAAAAGAAATAATATGAAAAAGTGGTGGTACTGACATAATGGCAGAGAAATAACAAGACAAAGTTGTGCTTCTGGATGAAAACGAAGCCTAAGACCCCCTTCTTGGGCAGTGCTTAGAGAAAAATGGATAGGCATAGCGTGTGCCAGGCTTTACTGGAATCACCAACGCCAAAGACCCTTTTATATGGAATAAGTCCCGGGAAGCTCAACTATCCATGGGAAAGGACATAAGGAGAAATCTATGGGTTCGATCCTGTCGCAACCCCCAAATTAGAAGCAGGTAATATATATATTCACGAAGATAGGCCGAATGTCAGTAACGCAGTACGGATAAATGTCACTAACGACATTGAATAAGATTTACTGCTTTAAAAATAAATAACCCCCTTGTTTTAATGCTGTAATTTATACAAATAATATGTTATGCCACTATAATATATATAAAGAGAAGATTTCCTTTAAATAAAATAAAATTGATAAAAAAATCAAGTCAGATGACCTAATTTTAATAAAGCTCCTATTTACAAATGTTATATATAGAGTAAGTTAAAAACAAACTCTTATGAAGCTTCAAAAATACCCTCAACCTCAGACCGCGGTTTCTGCCTCTAGCGTCATCAGTGAGATGCTAGGGAATAAAAATACTAGAACTAGTCCAGCATTTTATCAATGCCTAACTATTGAGAAGAAAATCTGAAACTTTCAGACATTTAAATGTCCAAAAATCCAGCTATCTAACTCAAATAGCCGTATGGGACTGAACTAAGTTCAGATACACCATATATTAATAGCTCTAGCAATATAAAATCGCCAAAGCATTAATAGCAAAAAACTAAAATTAAATTGATAAAAAATCAAGTCAGATGACCTAATTTTAATAAAGCTCCTATTTACAAATGTTATATATAGAGTAAGTTAAAAACAAACTCTTATGAAGCTTCAAAAATACCCTCAACCTCAGACCGCGGTTTCTGCCTCTAGCGTCATCAGTGAGGTGCTAGGGAATAAAAATACTAGAACTAGTCCAGCATTTTATCAATGCCTAACTATTAGATAGCTGGATTTTTGGACATTTAAATGTCTGAAAGTTTCAGATTTTCTTCTCAATAGTTAGGCATTGATAAAATAAAATAAATACATTAAGATGTTACCCCCTCCTGTTCTGCTATTTAAAATAAATAAATCCCACCTTCGTGGATTTTATAACAACTGGAATATTTAACTACTGTATTTAATATTTTAAGAGTATGAAAAATAAAGTAAAACTAGAAGTTATATACAAAACAAATAATAATTCACCCTTTCAGAATGGAATAAATAACATTTTAAAAGATTTCAAAGTGTTAATTAGCTTAAAAGATAGATTTATCCCAGGTAGAATTATTTTATTTAATTTGGAGTTGAACAAATAGCAATTTTTATAATAAACCAACATAAAATGTTGATTCATAAAAACAATCTGGTGAGCGTATTAATTAATAATGCATTATGTTTTAAGGGGATGTTAATAACCTTAATTCATGGAGGTTTACTTAAAAAGAAGAAAGAAAAGATTTTAGAAATTCAACTTGTCAGATTGCTTGAGATTGGCATAATAATAAAAGCATACATATAAAATCAAGCAATAAATAAATATAAATAAATGACTGCACCAAAGTTAAAGAAAGCTAGAGCATATGAAAAAGAATTAAATAAAAAAAATCATTTGAGAGCAATTTACATATTAATTAAAAAGAGATAAAATTAAGCAATATGTTAGGAAAAATCTTGATAGCAGGATTTGAGATTAGTTAGACTAGATTTACTTTCAAGCGTCATGAAAATCATGACCTTGCACAATTTTAAGAGTCCATTTTAACAGTCCAGCTCATGCACAGCAAGTTCTTAGGTGATAGCAAGGTTCTATTCAGCACTCCAAAGTTCTCATTTCAGGCTTTTACTTCATTCTTAGGGCAGGATGGTACAGTAGCGGCAGATGACTTCCACGGGTTGGAAAGGTGATGGGATTTCTACTCAAACATCATTTTTAGATTTCAAAGAAGCATGGGTTATGTTATCAGTACAGTTCTCTCAATAGTAGCTAATCTATTGGTGTTTAAAATCAGCCCATTTTATATCCCGCTCAGGTATTTGCGGAATGCTTTTAATTTCTTATTTCTAGCTGATACTCTAATCTCCGATCTAAAATCTTACATTTCTTTGACCATTGTTTTTGAAGATGCAAACGTTAGATAACATTCCAAAAATATATTCAAATTTATTTCCACATTGAAAATAGATTTGACAAAATGTTTATAACAAAAGTAAAATCTATTAATCCCATTCACCATTTTATTTTCAGTAAAACCTTAATTAAAAATTCCTTCCTAAGATTAAAACAATATTATATTTCAACCCCTTTAATTATTTTTGGACAATAAACGGTTGCATCTTCCATCTTGGATTTTACAAAATATACAGTTTAATAGAGGGAAAAAAAATATTTAAAAAGAAAAAGTTTTATAAATAACGTATAATAAATATTTATAAATTAATATTTTGTTAGTATGTTTGCTACTATAATATATATATATGTGAGCCGCATCTATGTACTTTAATAAAAAAGAAGTTAAAATTTTATAACTTTTAGGCACACATCTCAAATATATACACGACTAAAGGAGCGGAATGGGACATAAGGTTTAAACACAGGTTAGTACTTTATAAGTGGATAGAACCAACCATGAAGCTCAATCTTAAGCTAAGATTGCCAGCTTCAGTATAAAGGAGTTAAAAATGGCTGCATGATCATAAACCAGAAACTTTTTTGGAAAATGATGATATAGTAGCATAATAGTTAGATAACAGATGACTACAAAACATAGTTCTGAAATAAATTGAAGAAGCTTCAGAAACTGCTTGTAACATAAAAAATTTGTATATTTTGTTAATATATAATATACTAACCAAACAATAAAAAAAATGTCTAGGTTAACATAAAATTAAAATCACTTTAATATACAGTTACTGGCTTAGGATTGGATCTACATACCTATACAAACCAAGTTGGCTTGACATCAAAATCTTAAGGCATTTTTGAATTCCAGATTATTATTATCATAGTATAAAAAATAAAGGTGACTGCCAAATGAGTAAATGCAAAGATAAATTCCTCATTGATATATAGATCTAATTTTAGGCCAATAATTATTTTAGTGTTCTCAGTTTTATACTAAATTATAGACATCTTTCATCTTTTGGTTAGGTTATACATACCAACAAAATATTATATTATTTTCTTTGTTTGCATTTTATATATGTTTTATGGAGTAGTTTTCTTCATTTTATATCACAAACATTTATAGTAAAACATTAGTTTGGGAATATGGATAGCACTATCATCTAGTGATGATTGATTACTCAAGCCAATTAATAGATGGAAGACAACTTCTGGAAAGAATACTCTTGAATGATCAATCCATACACATTTTTTTGTCATATTAGGAATTATACAAATTTATTTTATTATAGAATTTCTATAATAATCTACCACAACCCATAGAATAATTACTCATGCAATAAACTTGTCTTGAAAAAATATGTTTTTATTGGAAGTTCATAAGATATGCATGTTGATATCAAGATTCACAGTCTTCTGAAAGATAAATAATCACTTTTAGGTTTACACCTTCTACTGTGAATATTAAATGCAAAGTTTGTGGTTTTGAAACAATGTGTTGTGATTCTTTTGAAAGCAAAAAATCAGATAAAATTAATATTTTAACAGTCAATTTCTTTATTACAAAGCTAAATGTCGAAAGCATTTAAAAATTGTAGTCATATTGAAGAAAATAAAATACTTGTTTACAACCAAAGTTATATTAGACATAAACTTGATATACAGTTGCTTAATTATTTTTCCTATCTATTTTGATAGAGGAGTTTAAAATTTTTTTCATGTAAAACAGTATTTGTTTAACCATTTTTGTGTTTATATATTATAATTATTTTTAAAAAATACTTTAAATACATAAAAAATAAATACAAATTAAAAATTTTCAAATTAGTTTAATATTAAAAATAATACTTACTTGGCCAATTTAAAATAATACAATTTTTTAACATCTTCTTCAGAAGCTTCTTTTTCTATATATATGTATAAAATAAAAGCAAATTATAAATATCCATTAAGTTAAATATAAAAAAAAAATTAGACTCATAATTTAGTAAAAAAAAAAAAAAAAAAGGAAAGATAATATAATTTTGAATTTATAGTTTTAAAAACTACAAAATAAAACGAACTAGATGAAAAGATTAAAAAAAAAAATTATCTTAAGTTACTCTAGAGTCTAGACAAATATAATTATTTATTCAAAAACTTTGCTTCATATTTATATCAGGCATCATGTAAAAATTTTGACAAAATTGTTTTTAGTTTTTTTGAGGGATTCAACACAATCCAATAATTAAACAATGAAAAAAAAAGAGAGAGACCTTTTTCCTATATTAAAAACTTTAATGTTTGCTTCTAATAGCTACACTGTTAGCTGTTAAAAAAAAACAAAAACGCTGTCTTTATAGATTTATATTTCTCTGTGGTTATAAATTCTGAAAGCACTTGCCAAAGATAATTTATATATGGAATAACTGATGAATAAACTGGAGATTGATATGAAAATCAATCTTAATCACTAATATATTTAACAGAGTGTTGCACTTGATAAATATATATACTTCATGCAATTTTATAATAACACAATCTTTGTATCTGGACGAGCACAACATTTTCCTACCACTTTTGATGTTACCACAGGTTTAATTTTAAAAGTAATATTTTGATTAATATTATAAAGATATGAATTAATTCTAAGTAGAACAGATGATTATTATAATGTTCTTAATCAAGAAAATAATTTGATAAATTATTTTGTAGTACAGAATCAATACATAAAATGTCCTTAATAATAAAAAAATCTATATAATAGTTATATAAAATATAAAGATATTAATAATTATATATGAAAAGCTCTTTTCGGTAAATGATTTTTATAATTTATATGAAAAAAAGCAGCACTATTGATTTCGTTTCCATTTTTGATCATATTAAAAATTTTCAAAAAGATCTCTTTTTTTTCATTGTTTATTATTGGATTGTGTTGAATAAAAAATAATCCTAATTTCTTCCAAAAGCTATAAAACAATTTTGTCAAATTTTTTACATAATGACCATATAAATGTGAAGCAATGTTTTTGAATAAATTATTACATTTGTCTAGACAAACTTAAAATAATATGAGCTGAAATAATTTTTTGATCATATTAGTAGTGTCTTTAATGTATGTAAAATAAAATGGCTATATAGTTTAGCATTCTAAGTAAAGTATATTATATATTTATTGATTTTATCATTTGTTTATAATTTTCCTTTCTGTAGTCAATAAAACAGCAAAAAAAATCTGACAAGCATAACAAATTTCATATTGTAATGCTCTGCTTATATTTACAAAAGGGATTATAAATTACTATTTAGAAATACAAATGTAATATTTTAATTATAACTGATAGCTACAATTCTATATTGGCTTTAAACAAATAATAAATAAATTAACTTTTTTTAAAAAAAAAGTTCAACTAATCATTATGTCTAAAATCAAAAACAGCAATTCTAGATGTCATATATCTCATAACCATGTATAATATTTAATGTACACTTAGCAATATAAATAAATTACCTGACAAAAAAACAGACACACAAAATAAAATCCAGTGATTTTAATATTTCTAAATTTCAAAAATTTTACAATTTTCTTACAATAAGTATAAATGGCTGGAGAAATTTAACTTTATAAGTTCCTAATAAGATTATATAAAAAAAAAAAAAGACGCTGACTTTCAAAAATCTATACATTTACAATACCTCTTCAAAATCACAGGGGTAAACAAGTAGTTTAATTCTTAATTGTTACATAATATGATTATTAAATGATCACAGCGGCCAGTATCAATGATAAAAAATATTAGTTCCCAGATGAACCTGTTGTTGCCAATGGTACTTATTAAGAATAACTCTATGATATTCAATAAGCTGAATAGACTTGATAATTCTGGAATAGAAATCACTTCTTTTAATAAATATAGAATATTGTCTTCTTACAAAATGAATAAACAGTCTAGATTCACACTGTTTTTTACTTCATATGATATTTCTTCTTTTTCACTTAGCCTTTTTTTATTTGATAATTTGATGCACTGCTTGATATTAATATCTTTATTATCATCAGCATCTCTACAAAATCTACCACATTGTTATTATTGCTACACTAATAATTTATCAGTGAACTGAATCAAAATCTCATTGTTTACATAAAAAAATTATCCTTACATATGCAGCTACATTTTCTAGCAGCTTATTCAAATAAAAAAATATAAATTCACAATGACATTATAAAGATAAAAATATTCAGAGCAATCACTTGGCTTTTTTTTTTATAGCTTGACATAGTAGTATTTAAATTAGCAATGCTATGAATTCATAGTGAAAATCAGTATATTTAAATAATGCAAAGAGTGCTAAGAATTTTTCTGAATGCCATTAAATGCTAATATTTAATTTAACTACTTATACCTAATAGGTGAAAGAACATTGCACAAATTGAAATAAAAACTATCTAGTGTTAAATGAAATACAATGGGACTTAATGAAGTTAGAAAAAATATATGAAGAAACAACTGATCTAAAAAACCGACATGCACTTTTATTATAAAGATACAAATATTAGAAACCTAAAGCATTATAGACATTGATGTCATACTGGTGAGATTAGTTATATAACTTAATGAAAGATGCCATATGTAGATACTTCAGATTTATGCCCCAAATAGTTCTCATTATGATGAAGAAATAGAAATCACATCATTAACTTTTTAAAATTGTCATGTGAGATTTTAATGCTAGAAATGGAAGATAATTGAAATATGAAAATGCTGTAAATTTAGGCATAGAGACATAATTAAAGAAGATATACACTTATGGAATTTTCAGAAAGAAAGAAATTTATATTATGAACTTCAAATGAAAACAAACATAGACGCATCCAAGCTGAAGGTATAGAAAAAGTTACTTACCTTTAGACTAACAGAAAATAGGATTTCAAAATTGTAATATTCTTAACAGATTTAATACAGGAAGTGACTATCAATTAGAAAGATGTAAACTATTTGTCAATGCAAAGCTAGAAATGAAACTATTAGAAAAGATAGTCATTTTACATTCATAATCTTCTGAACCACTTCAATTAATTATATTAATGGATTCAGAAAATGGTTCAGACCTGACTGAAATCACTAAAAAAAATGGCTGACATTCTATTAAAAACTTCTACATAAATAGCTGATACAAAAAAGCACGAATTACCAATAAGTTTTCAATTGAAACAAAACAATATATGATGATAAAAAAGATTATGAAAATATTTAAAAATGATCCATTAAAAAAACTGAAAATCTGGAATTCTGTAAAACGATTTAAAAAAAAAAAAGTGATATAAGAAATAACTGAATTGATTAGTAAAGAAAGCTATAGAAGAGAATAAAAGTCTGAAAAGTATAAATAATATTTTGATATTGGAAAAAGTTCTTTGAGCAATAGGAATAAAAATTAAACTATTACTAAAACAAGGAATGATGTCATGATAAATATGGAAGAATTCTACAAAGAACTATTAATAATAAAGAACAAAAAAAACCAAACATTTGAACTGCCAAGCATTTTAAATGAAGAGGTGAGGCATGCAATTAAATCTATGAAGAGAAAAGCTCTAGAAAATGATGGAATCATTATTTATATTTTAAAAGAAATAAGTATAGGAAATATATATAAATATATTGGCAAAACTATATACAAAATATCTAAATGATACAGATAACCAGATAATTAGAAGAATATAATAGTAGTTTTGAGAAGAAATTACAAATTACAGATCTATCAATTATCTTTGTTTAATAATATAAAATCTTTATTTAAGATCAATACAATTCATTTACAAAGAATTTTGGATTCAAGCTAACCAAAAATAAGCTGGATTTAAAAGAGGTTTTAGAACAGCAAATTATGCCCATTTATTAAAAGATATTATTAAAAAAATAAAAAATAATAAGTTGCCATTATGCTTTGGATTTGTAAATTATGAAAAAGTATTTGATTCTTAAGATATTTCCACTATAAGTAAAGCTTTATATTATCATATGCTGAAAAATATTTATGAAAATGCAACAGCAGTGATTAGATTAGATAGTGAAACTAGGAAGATTAACAGTGATAAGAGTGTATGGCAGGATGATTCCATATCTCCAAAACTTTTGCAACAATTTCATGAGAAATATTTTGTAATACTAAAATGAGAAGTTAAAAGAATAAAAATAAATAAAGATTTTGAGAATGGTGTAGTTACTTTTGCAAAAAATGCTTTAATGCTTATGGAGATATGAGATGAAAACAAGTAAATAGGACTAAAAATGAATGTTAAAAAGATTTAAATAATGTTCAATGGCATTTCAAAATTAGGGAAAGATTGATAATAATAAATTAGAATGTAACAACTATAAACACTGTGTTCAGACTATTTTATAGATGAAAATAAAAAATTAATCATAAAATTTAATTTGGATGGAACACATTTGGTGGAACTAATATAAAAAGAAAGATCTGTATGGGTTTGAAAAGAATAGATTTTTAATAGAAAAGAAATGATTTTTAATAGATGAATATTAATAATTATATCTGAAACTTGGAAAAACAGAAGAGTAATAAAATACTTTAGGTCACACAGCAAAGTAAGGAAAGATGTATATTGGCAGTAGTAAAAAGGGAGTAAAAGGGAATGTGAGTAAGAGAACAAACAAATATTACTGACATCATTCAAACAATTAAGAGATTAATATAGTGCTGGGCTGGACAGATGGATAAAGAACTGAATGGATGAGATGAAGATTGCTGTGATTTAGAGAAAAGAAACTATGGATCAGTGACAAGAAGCTGAAAAGATATTAAACAAGCAATGAAGGTATAATTATTCATAGTAAACAATATATAACAAACTATTGTGTGTTTGGGAAATTATATGATGTTTGAGCACCAAAATGACAAGAATCTGTTAATCATTGAATCTGCCATTCTATAACTTCATTAAATCATGCAGGGCAAAGCAAGAATTATAAAATTAAAGAAAAATATAATGGAGAAACATATATAAAGCAAAACTTTTCTATGGTAAAAATATATATATATAAATTGGGCCATAATAAATATTTTTGTTCGATATTCTATTTTTGACAAACACACACATTATATATATATATATATACACACACACATATATATATATATCCAGACTTGAAAAATTATTTACTCTTATTCATTTTGATATTTCTAAGTACAAATATATAACTTCATCATAGTAAAAAAAAATATTTTGGCATTACAAAAACTAGTTTCATCTGCAAAAGTTTAAAGATTAAATCAAATTCTAATAGACTAAAACGTTTTCAAAATAGTATATAAATGACCAATATCTTCCATTAAATGTTTCTTTGTTAAATGACTGGTTACCAGCCAGTTATAAATAAAAACAGTGACAACAATGTATATTATAACATCATGAACTGGTCTAAAACCAGCTCCTTTAAATAGAGAAAATTTTTAAACCATTTCATCAATTTTTTTTTCTTTTATTAAAAATTTTTTTTTCTTTTCTAACAAAGACTTCAATTAAATTACAATGTAACAAAATAAAAAACTACCTTTATTTTATTCAGTCACTATTATAATTACAGTATTTATTGACCAAGAATATGATTAGCAGTAAATTAAAAAAAAGTCTAGAACTTTTAGGTAAAAATATTAATAAAATATAAACATTCATTAGAGAGAGATATATATATATAGCAATATTTCTACTTATTCATTAAAAAGAAAAAAAATAATTCATATTTTTTCAACCAGTCATAGAAAAATATTACTTTTCAATATTTTTAAAAATTATTAAACTATTTTAAATATATAACAATATTCAGAAAAGATTCCTTAAATGAAAGAAAAATCAAACTTTAAAAATTATTATTCTTTATTAATATTATTATTTTCTTTTAGGTGTATTTAATTAACTTCCAAAACATTAAATTTAAATGAAATTCATGGCAACAAAAATTATCAAGAAATTTGTATTTTATCGCATTATCATCATCATTTTCAACCATTCTTGATCCACTGCAAAGACCTCTCCAAATTTAATCCAGTTTCTCCGAACTCTATCTTTTTTTTCTCCACACTGTACCAGCAAACTTCTTTATTTCATCCATCTATTTCATATGGGACTCTCCAAGTTTTTTTATAATTTCTTGGTATCCAGTTTAACACTTCAATTACCCATCTATTAACATCTTTTTTACCAATATGTCCAACTCAGCTCGAATTCAGTCTCTTAATACTTTCAATGATACCCATATGTTTTCTCAACCATGTATTTCATTTTTACTCCCTTCTTGTTAATTCTAACATCTCTCCATACTTTGCTGAATGATTTGAAATCTTTGCATTGCTTTTCTGTTAAGTGTCTAAGTCCCAAAGCCATAAGTAAGAGTTGGAAAAGCATACTCATTAAAAATCTTCCTTTTCAAACACAAAAGGATATTTCCTTTTAATGTTAAATTATTTTTACCAAAGTTTAATTCTATAATTAATTTCATCCATTATGTTTCTATTTGTATTAATAATGTGACCAAGATATTGTAGCTGTTAACTTCTTACAATTCATTCTTCTATGAAAATCCATTGAACATAAGGTTAGTCTTTCTAGTATTTATTTATCTTTAGTTCCATTTTCTTATTTTCATCTGATAACTGTTGCGACATTTCTTTTTTTAAAAAAACAACAACAAACTATTATTCATAACATTTAGATGACTTAAATAATCATCATTTACTTTTATTCTCTTAGTTTCCCATTTAAAACTACTGTAAAGTTTTGGAGACAGCTTTCTCAATGTTAACCTTTTTAATATCACTATGTAATCTAATAGTTGCTGCTGCATTTTGACAAATATTCTTCAGAATATGACAATATAATGGGTCTATTTCTTGATGATCTAATGTTTTAACTTGTAGAAATGAGTATAGAATCAAATGCATTTTCATAACCTATAAATCCGAAGCATAAAGGAAACTCATATTAATTGGTCCTTTCTATAACTTCACTCAATTTTTGGGTGTGATTTACTGAGCTAAATCTATTTTTAAATCCAGCTTGTTCTTTATTGGTTAAAATCCAAAGTTCATTATAGACAAGTTGCAATTAGCATAATAATAAAAATTTTGTATAGATTTGATAAAATACTGATAAATTTCTAATATCTTCATTATCTTTCTAAAATATCAATATTGTCGGGCATAGTTTAGTGTGGTGATAAAGTGTTAAATTCTGGAGTGTAAGATTCTCGGACTGATTCCAGTGTGCTATTTACAGTGCTCAAACTTCTTATGAACTCTCTAGCAATAAAGCTAATTCAATTATTTTTAATATCCATATTACTACTGCATTCTTTCAATCATTTCATCTGGTTCATCTTTATCATTTACACATTTGATTTATAACTTTGCTTACAATTCTATTTTTTTACTTGATTCTTTTAAGATATTAATTATAATTCCATCATTTCCTGGAGCTTTTCACTTCTTTATAGATTTAATTGCATATCTTACTTCTTTCATTTAAAATGTTGGAAATTCAAAAGATGTAGTAATTGAAGGGAATCTTTTGATAATTGTCTTTATTATTATATTCACTCATTTCATGATATCATCTCTCTTTTATTGCAGAAATAAATTTCCAGCCATCTTTCTTATGGTTCTTAATTGGTTTCAGTCATCCTTCTATAGATTTAATTCAAATCTGAACAATCTTAAAAATCTGTTAATATTTTAAAACAATTTACAAATTCTAATTTAAATTCAATGGAGTATTTTTGAAGATTAAGATATCAATTGTTAATATTGTATTTCTTAATAATTATTATCTCTGTAGTTTTGCATTGATGTGTATCTTACATCTCACTGATCGATGATCACTTCTTGTGCTGAATGTATTAAGATCATTATAATCTTAAAATATATATTTTCTGTTAGTCAAAATATAATTCAATCCTGCTACAACTTCGTATGGATGTTTCCTTGTCCATTATTCTCAAAGAAAGAATTCAAAATGTAATTTTTCTTTTTTTTTGTAAACTGTACTAATCTGTTTCTCTCATTTCTATTATCATAACCAAATTTACTTACAGCATTTTCATTTTTAAATCATTTACCAATTCTAGCATTAAAATCTTCCATGACAATGATCTGATCAAAAGCATTTTGCACATTCATATAAAAATCATTTATTCTTTTATCGCAATGAGAACTTTTTGGGGCATAAACCTTAATTATCTGCATGTGGTATCTTATATTAAGTTGAACAATTAATCTTGCCAATCTGTCTGATATCCCATCAATTTCCATAATGTTGTTCTACTTTTTATTTATAATAAATCACACATCATTTGCCCTTTCAATATTTATGCCTTTATAGTAAAGTATATGTCCATTTTTAAAATCAATTTATTTTTCACTTTTTTTCTAACTTCATCAAGTCCAATATTAATTCTTCTTTTAAGTTATGCAATCTTCCTCATTGGAAGGTGATCTGCAATTGTAAGTACCTAAATAAAAGGGCACCGAATGGCAGCCTGGATTTACAAATCAGGAAATTCTTATTACTTTTCACTTTAAGCTAACAAATGCTGCCCTAGCCAGCAACTTTAGTTTTCTAGGGAAAAAGGCCATAATTTAGTTTCCTTTACATGATTGCAAATATCTGTTTGAAAAATACTCATTTATGCACACATTCATTCTGACTTCGAGAAAGCTCAAATAATATTTCATTTAAGAACTTTATAAGAAAAGAAAAAAGACAAACTTTAAGTTATCTGGAATATTGATTAACTAAGCAATAAAAATAAAATAAATTATGCAGAAAATAAACATACAAACAGAAAAAAAAAAAAGATTGTAAAGACAAAACAAGTTAGAATTTGATGAAGAAAAATAAAAAAAAGGAAAATAGTAAGTAGTATTATTTAAAATGAGAAAAAAAATCAAAAGTTTGGTTGAAAGAAAAATTTAAAATTCCAAATAATAAGTCAAAAAAAATGTTCAGAGAAAGATTAAAAAATGGATGATTATTTGTGGTGGCAATATTTCCTATCATATCCATAATTTGGCAAAGATTATTAGGGGAGATAACTTGTAAAAAAATTTTAAGCTTAGATTGTGTACAATTAGTTTTGTATTATCTAAATTTATATATATAACAGAAAAACTATGAATTTATAATTATGCAAAAAAATTTTTTAAGGTGTTACAGGATGTAATGAAGTAAGCATAAAAGTGAAAAGCAAACAGAAAATAATCTCTGCAAGATTTTGTTTCCCAACATTGAGCACACAAATTCAAACGGTCAATTATTATTTTTTCATTTATAATATTTCCTAGTGTCTTGACATACAAATTGATTTTTAGGCAAAAAAAAAAAATGGTTATTTCTATTTCAAAAAATTCATTCCATGTGTTATATATATATTTAATCAGTAATTAAATTACAGCATAGTTTGAATAACTTTAAAAAATAGTGGACATTAATTGTTGTAAATATTTGTTTAATGGCACTCATAGCATATACATTGAAATGATATGTGTATGCGCTTGTTATTAAAATATATAATAAAGTCATTACATTAATTGTATCAACATATGCTAATTCATATATCCAATATATTATACCGGTTGCCCGCTTTTCCCTTGCACCGGCTCCCTATTAAACCGTTCCTAAAAGGGATTGTGAGCTCCAAAACAAACATGATACAGCGTAAAGATTTATTTATTTTTTTTATATCAATAGTTGTTCATTATCAACACAAGAGGGCGCCAGATACGATGATTTGATTCATAATTTAATTTCTCGCATCACCTTACGTCATATCAAAACGATTTTGAAGTCTAATCCCTGCCCATAAGCTCGAACTCCCAGCATGGACCAATAGGGGTCATTCAGGGTCGCGATGTGATTGCCTTCAAGACTATTATTCTGGCAAATGACACAATATTAACCAATGGATAAGAAGATCGGTTGGTTAACAGATCGGTCCAAGCATTGGACGGGATCATTGGTTATTTATAACTAATACGAATGTTCGGTTGAGGCATCATTAGAATAAACAACTAGACGCTTATAATATCATCCCCCTTTTATCATACGATCCAATAGAATTATTTACACTAGCTCTATTGACATTTTACTTATATTTATTAATAATAGGCCCTCCCAACTCTTAAACCTATGTTAACTATATAATAAGTAAACATCGTGACTTACGGCACGATGTTTATGAATGAAATTTAAAAGAGATAAAAAAAAAACAAAAAAAATATAAGAAAGACAAATTTAAAAGTAAAATAATTAATTGCATGAATAAATGCTAACACTAATAATAACTTCAAAAAAAAAAAATATATTTTAATTATAGAAAATGATTTGAGGAATGCTCGACTAGTTTAGATAAAAAAAAATTTATTGATTATAAAAAAATGAAACATTGATTAATAGCTTTATTTGCACGCACATACGCGCATTCTTGCACTCGCACAGAAAAGAACATATTATGCATAATAAACATGGGTGATAAAATATATTTCCTCTTTTACATTTTGAAGGTAGGTGTGTGTTATAATTTATCTGCGAAAGAAAATAATAATTAGGATCAAAGTTCATAACTGGAAAAGTCCGAAGATTTAAATATGATGGACTATGTAGCATCTGATATTTTTATTTACGAAAGTTGAGATTAAAATAATAAGATTTAATATATGAGAGATTACGGATCATTTTATATTTGTTTTACGAAGGTCGAATTTAATTAATTATGAGATTGCCTTTTAAGTTTACGTAAAGAATGAATGAAAGCATTATAAAAAAAATGTTTACCTAGGATTTTGCTTAGTCTTCTGCTGCTTCTAATTTGGTGAAGGTTCGAACCTGATAGATGATGTTTCCATAATACATGGTTATCCATTTCACATAAATTCAGCGTAGTATGTTTGGACGATTCTTGTATATTAAACGAAACAACGTCCTTAGATTGATTGGAGCACTATAATCGGACGGTATTGTTGTTGATCGTTCATAGCTGTGGAGATGTTCTGGCGGCGGAGCGTCGGTCAATCACTGAAGGGTTTTCTAGCCCATCATGACGATCGACGCTCTAAATGTTAATTTCACAGTGATCATGTTGGATAAACCGGATAGCAAAAAAAAAAGAGAAAAGTTCTAGTTGTAGCTTCCGGAGGAATCTAGAAAAAAACTATAAGCATAAGCGAAAACAAAAAAAAAAGGGAGTGTAAAAAGACATTTTCTTTAGATTTAGATTCATATTTATATGGGTTGGTTATTATCTGAGGATCGAATCTCCACCCAGAGTTCAATATTCTTTGAGTTGTCGTTGGGGTCCATGTCCTACGTAATGTCCACTCAATCCATATGTTTGAGGCAATCTTAGGTTTATGCAATCTCATATTACAATCTCAGTTAGAAAAAATTCATACTTATTCACACCTTTTATGCATACATGTGTGCGTGTTTTAAGAGAACAATTTAACTTACATTAGTTTAAAAGTCGAGCATTTAATCTGTCTCAAAATCACTTCTATAAGCTTTTAACTTTCACTACAGTTATAATCTAAAACAAAACCCCTTTTAATTACCCCCGCGGCATATACAAGGAGAAATCACTTATTGAGATTTAAAATGGCATATTAGTAGTATTTTATATTTTACTTTTTCTTTCTTTTTAGAGATTATTATTATAGTAGATTGTATGAAATCCTTAACTATTTAATCAAAAATATTAACATTTTATTTTACAGTGTATTTTATAACGCATTGAAAGAAAACTACATTTATTTTTATTATCATAAGTTGAAAGTGAAAGAAGAGAAAAAAATATAGAGTGTTTACATTGCTCGTGTGTGTTTGTATATCCCTGTACCGACTTTGTCTCGGTACATATCCCCGCGATCCGTCTAAAATTAAAATGAGAGGCTTGGCATTTTAATTTTCACCATAAAATTCCTTATTTTTGACCCCGCTTTCCCTCCGCATGGTGAGGGGTTCAAACTTCATTTACTAATTTCAAGGCCCGGGCATTATGTGTCCCAATACTCCGGGTCCCTTCATACAATATGAAGGCATTGTTCCCGTATGCGCGTCCTATGACATAAGGTCCCTCATATAAGGGTTGAAATTTTTTATAAATGGCCTGTTCTGGCTGACTGACCGGGTTTGTCCGTACCATGACTCTGTCTCCTTCCTTGAATATTCCTACCACGATTCCCTGTCTTTTTTTTCGAACTTGGCTCATTTTCTGCAGTTGTCGTTTAGCTTCTTGGGCATCCCTTGTCCGATTTATTTTCTCCCTTTGAGGCCAGGGTCCCTGGGCATATGGGTATGGCCTCCTCCCAAAGTGCAGGCGGTCGGGTTCAAAACCAGTTGACTCATTCCGGGTTTCGTTTATCATGCTCACAACCCGGGGCGTTTCCTTTACCCACGCCTTATGGTTTCCATGCACATATATTCTGAAAAGTCGACCCAGTTCCCGCATCACTCGCTCGCATGGATTGGCTTGAGGATTTCGAATAGACGTGAGGGCATGCTTAATATTATTTTTTTTTGTCCACTGTGCCCATTCTTTGGATACGAATGGAGTTCCATTGTCTGACAAGATTCTTTTTGGTTTTCCCACTTCCTTAAATTGCCGATTTTCCAGAACTCGAATCGCCTGCTTTGCATTTGCTTGACTGATCGGAAAAGCTGATACCAATTTAGAGTATAAGTCATATGCCACCAGCAGATACCTCCTCCCATTTGACATCGGCAGTGGCCCGTAGAAATCAATAGCTAGTGTGTCATTTGGCTCATACACAAGGATGGGTGTCGATACTCCCTCATTCGACCTATTCATTGGCTTTGTTTTGGCGCATGTCATACATTTCTTTATTTCATGTGTCACATCCCGGTGTAGATTTGGCCAGTAGAACCATTGTTCAATCCATCCGGCTGTCTTGTTGCCCCCGAAGTGTCCTCTTTCATCATGTACCTGGGCTATAATATTCTGTCGTATTGCTCTCGGTATTATCACCCGATAATTCTGCCCATTTCTTGTTTGTCATTGAAGAAGTCCATTTCTGACAACGCATTTCTTTCGATGGGCCCATAATGTGTTTCCTCGACTATTTGGTATCGCGTGGTGCCTGCCAAAATCCATGACCTGTCTAAACTCTCTATCTTCCTGTTGTGCTTCCTTAATTTTCTGAAGGCTATAATGCTCCCTGCTTTGGGCTCGTGTCGTCGCTATGTATGGCCCCTCGTTTTCCTCAAGGCCTCGTCCTATGGGATATCGGCTAAGGATATCTGCTATTATATTGTCCCTCCCCTTACAGTATTCTACCGTATAATCAAATTCCTGAAGGGCGAGGCTCCACCTTATTAGGCGGCTATTTGTCAGAAAACTCCTGTTCAGAAACTCTAAGCTTCGGTGGTCGGTCACGACCACCACTCTTGATCCTATCAGGTATTGCCTCAGTTTCTTGAAAGCCCATACGATGGCCAAGGCCTCTCTCTCTGTGACCGTGTAGTTCTGCTCGGCCTTCGTAAAAAGTCTACTTATGAAGGCGATTGCTTTGCTCTGCCCCTTGCTATCCTTTTGAAACATTATTGCCCCCATTCCTATCCCACTGCTGTCCGGTTGTACATAAAATGTACGTCCAAAATCTGGGTGTGCCAACACTACGTGTCTTAAGAACCCTTCCTTTATTTGGCGGAAGCTAGCCTCCTGTTCTTCTTTCCATGCCCATGGTGTTTCTTTCCTCAGAAGTCTGAGCAGTGGTTCTATCCCTTCTGAAAAATTTGGATAGTACTGTTTAAAGAAATTACACAGTCCGAGGAAAGCCTTGACATCACGCTTCTTTTTGGGCTCTGGAAATTCCTGTATGGCTTGTATTTTTTCAGGATTAGGTGATACCCCCTCTTTACTGATAATATGCCCTAAAAACTTCACCTCGGGTGTCATGAGCCTGCTTTTCCCCAAGTTTATTTTGATTCCTTTCTCTCGACATTCTTGAAATAATTTTCGAAGGCATTTAATATGCTCTTTATTATCCTCAGACGCAATGATGATGTCATCAACATACGTAGTGCTAAACCCCTTCACCTCCTCTGACAGCACTCTATCAAGGCATTGTATCAAGCCTGCTCCGCTATTTTTCAGACCAAACGGTATCCGGTTGAACTGATAGGCGATGCCATTATATCGGAATGCCGTGTACAGGCGGTCATCTGGGTGTAGGCTAATCTGCCAGTAGCTGCTGGTCATGTCTAGGGTAGAAAAAACACCTTTCCCATTGAACCGATTTATTAATTCGCTCATGGGGGGCGGAGCATTTGTGTCCGCGATCGTGATTTTGTTGAGGAGCCTCGCGTCCAGACACAATTGTACTGAACCATCCTTTTTCTTTGCTACGACAATTGGGTTGTTATATGGTGAGGAGCATTTTGAGATTATTCCCCATTCTAGCATGTTATTTATCTGTTTGCCTATTTCTGGCCGGTATTGAAAGGGGATCGGGTATGATCTAGATTGATACGGTTGATCCTGAATGAGCTTTATCCTGTGTTCGTAACCACTGATGACTCCAGGTATGTCGGAGAATACGTCCTTGTATTCCTCAAGGACATTTCCCAATTCCATCTCTTCTTTCTCTTGCTTTGTTCCGATCTCCTTCATTAACATTTTCTTTTCTAACTCCATACTATGTACGGCCTGTTCCATGTTTTTTGTTTGATCTTGTTCTATAAAAGGTACCATCTTTCCTGAGATCCGGGCTTGTTCTGTTTCGTAGTCGATGCTGCATTTGTATTTTCCCATAAAATCGGATCCTAATATAACATCGTGTATTAATCCCTGCATTACCAGCATGATTTGGTTATGCTGGTTTCCTGCTATTTTTATGTCTACCCATGCCTGTACTGCTTCCACTTGGGCCCTTTTCCCATTTGCCAAGGTTATGCGCATTATCTTAAGCGGTAGTGTTTTGAGGTTTGGTTCTTCTTGGGTAAGTTTGCTGAATGTTTCTTGTGACAGAACTGATACTTGACTCCCTGAGTCGAGTAGTGCGTGAGTTTTCGTTTCCCCTATTTTAACCTCTATTTTAGGGCATCGAGGTCCACTTCTACTTCCTCCCTCTTCCTTTATGATCTTTCCTATATTGGCTATTTGACTTTCTCCCTCTTCCTCATTTTCATCCTTTATCTCTTCTAACCTCCTTATTACCTTGTCCATGTTATCTATCCCTGTCAAGAATCGTTTTGCCCATGCGGGTAATCCCCTTTGTGCTATTCTGACCAACCATTCCTCAGATGGTGCGCCTAAGTTTATTTGTCTTAGCTGTGCCATTCTCCTACGAAAAAATCCTTCCATCGTTTCTCCTGTTTTCCATTCCTCATTTTCTATTTCACGTAAGGCTCTCATTTGTCTTGCTTTCCCCCAATAGCTCTCCTTTATCATTTCTTCATACTGCCTAAATGTCTTTGGTTTTTGTTGTATCAAGCCCCTTCTCGTATGTGGCTGACTGCTATGGCTATTTTACCTTCTTCACTAAGTGTTTTGTAAGCGAATAATCTCTCTAGGCTCTCTATGTGTTCATTTGGGTCCTCATTTCTCTTTCCCTTAAATGTTTGTACTATTTTTCCTATTTCACTTTCCCACATATTATCGTTATTGCTGTCCATTTATGATTTAATAAAGGAAAAAATTTTTTTTTTTTTTTTATTTATGATAAGAAGTGATTAATCGACGTCCGCGCCCCCATCTCCCGCTATGTTTTTTTTTTTTTATTTATTTCGTTCCGGCTCCAAGTGTTTTATTAAAAGATTTGCGATATTGTGAATCGCTGTATTTTGTTCCGTTTGTTATTTTCCTTTTCTCCCTTTTCCTTCCCTTTCTATTCGTCCACACTTTCGTTTACGTGAAAAAAAGAAAAAAATTCCTTCCTCTTTTCAGTTTTGCGTCTTTCACGAGGTTCGACCGCTTTTGGCTAATGTCTTGATTTGCTTCTCTCCGAAACATTATTTATATTAGCCTCACGTTTGGAAGCGCCATTTTATACCGGTTGCCCGCTTTTCCCTTGCACCGGCTCCCTATTAAACCGTTCCTAAAAGGGATTGTGAGCTCCAAAACAAACATGATACAGTGTAAAGATTTATTTATTTTTTTTATATCAATAGTTGTTCATTATCAACACAAGAGGGCGCCAGATATGATGATTTGATTCATAATTTAATTTCTCGCATCACCTTACGTCATATCAAAACGATTTTGAAGTCTAATCCCTGCCCATAAGCTCGAACTCCCAGCATGGACCAATAGGGGTCATTCAGGGTCGCGATGTGATTGCCTTCAAGATTATTATTCTGGCAAATGACACAATATTAACCAATGGATAAGAAGATCGGTTGATTAACAGATCGGTCCAAGCATTGGACGGGATCATTGGTTATTTATAACTAATACGAATGTTCGGTTGAGGCATCATTAGAATAAACAACTAGACGCTTATAATATCATCCCCCTTTTATCATACGATCCAATAGAATTATTTATACTAGCTCTATTGACATTTTACTTATATTTATTAATAATAGGCCCTCCCAACTCTTAAACCTATGTTAACTATATAATAAGTAAACATCGTGACTTACGGCATGATGTTTCTGAATGAAATTTAAAAGAGATAAAAAAAAAACAAAAAAAATATAAGAAAGACAAATTTAAAAGTAAAATAATTAATTGCATGAATAAATGCTAACACTAATAATAACTTCAAAAAAAAAAAAAAATTTTAATTATAGAAAATGATTTGAGGAATGCTCGACTAGTTTAGATAAAAAAAAATTTATTGATTATAAAAAAATGAAACATTGATTAATAGCTTTATTTGCACGCACATACGCGCATTCTCGCACTCGCACAGAAAAGAACATATTATGCATAATAAACATGGGTGATAAAATATATTTCCTCTTTTACATTTTGAAGGTAGGTGTGTGTTATAATTTATCTGCGAAAGAAAATAATAATTAGGATCAAAGTTCATAACTGGAAAAGTCCGAAGATTTAAATATGATGGACTATGTAGCATCTGATATTTTTATTTACGAAAGTTGAGATTAAAATAATAAGATTTAATATATGAGAGATTACGGATCATTTTATATTTGTTTTACGAAGGTCGAATTTAATTAATTATGAGATTGCCTTTTAAGTTTACGTAAAGAATGAATGAAAGCATTATAAAAAAAATGTTTACCTAGGATTTTGCTTAGTCTTCTGCTGCTTCTAATTTGGTGAAGGTTCGAACCTGATAGATGATGTTTCCATAATACATGGTTATCCATTTCACATAAATTCAGCGTAGTATGTTTGGACGATTCTTGTATATTAAACGGAACAACGTCCTTAGACTGATTGGAGCACTATGTTCGGACGGTATTGTTGTTGATCATTCATAGCTGTGGAGATGTTCTGGCGGCGGAGCGTCGGTCAATCACTGAAGGGTTTTCTAGCCCATCATGACGATCGACGCTCTAAATGTTAATTTCACAGTGATCATGTTGGATAAACCGGATAGCAAAAAAAAAGAGAAAAGTTCTAGTTGTAGCTTCCGGAGGAATCTAGAAAAAAACTATAAGCATAAGCGAAAACAAAAAAAAAAAAGGGAGTGTAAAAAGACATTTTCTTTAGATTTAGATTCATATTTATATGGGTTGGTTATTATCTGAGGATCGAATCTCCACCCAGAGTTCAATATTCTTTGAGTTGTCGTTGGGGTCCGTGTCCTACGTAATGTCCACTCAATCCATATGCTTGAGGCAATCTTAGGTTTATGCAATCTCATATTACAATCTCAGTTAGAAAAAATTCATACTTATTCACACCTTTTATGCATACATGTGTGCATGTTTTAAGAGAACAATTTAACTTACATTAGTTTAAAAGTCGAGCATTTAATCTGTCTCAAAATCACTTCTATAAGCTTTTAACTTTCACTACAGTTATAATCTAAAACAAAACCCCTTTTAATTACCCCCGCGGCATATACAAGGAGAAATCACTTATTGAGATTTAAAATGGCATATTAGTAGTATTTTATATTTTACTTTTTCTTTCTTTTTAGAGATTATTATTATAGTAGATTGTATGAAAGCCTTAACTATTTAATCAAAAATATTAACATTTTATTTTACAGTGTATTTTATAACGCATTGAAAGAAAACTACATTTATTTTTATTATCATAAGTTGAAAGTGAAAGAAGAGAAAAAAATATAGAGTGTTTACATTGCTCGTGTGTGTGCGTATATCCCTGTACCGACTTTGTCTCGGTACAATATATACACTATAGGGCTGTAGGTCTGTCATCTTCGGCATCCAAACCCTCAGGGCTCACTCTATTCACCCACACTCTTTTGGCGGAGCTTATGGAAAAATATTTATTTCTAAAACTTCTTTCCATACAATATATATATAGAGTGTTTTTGAAATTCCAACAGTATTACATTAAAATCGGATAAAATTAAAAAAGAATGACATCAAGCACATTCATGTACGATTTAAAATTCCTCTGATTTAACATGTTATAGAAAATTGTCATTTATGATTTTTTGCAAAACTTCTTAGGATAGACATATATTTCTAAGTTCTATTTCTGAAAGCAGATTATTTATTGCCAAAGAAAAGAAGGATTGAAATAACACAATAACAAAGAGTCAATTATTAATGCTTTCAAATTATTTTTTTCCAAAGACAAAAAAAAAAAAGAAGAAAACATTGAAAAATTGAAATATTTTAATTTTTTCCTAACTTTTAATCATAATCTAATGTGTTACATAAAACTGTCACTTCCATTACCTAAACAAAGACTCTAAAAAAACATTTAATAAAAAAAAAACCCTCTATAAGTGACATTTATATATTTTAACAACAATAAAATTACTTACAATTAATTAAGTTCTATTTCCCCCATGTTAAATAAGTCTGTCTTAACTATTTCATAAAATGCAACTTTATTCTTTTTTCTTGTTTTTTTCTTTAACATATTATAATGATTAGACTTAGCATAGTTCCTTTATTTACATTTTCTCTAATTTATTTCTTTACATAAATTAGACTGGCACAACCTGGCTTTAAGTATGAGGAAATAAACTAACATGTATATTTAAAACAATATTTTATTCAATATAATAATGTAACCATTACACAGCCCCATTTGTAATGCCAGGTTAAATTGTAGAGAACATGATTTACTACTGATGAATGATGGTAGACCACACAATCTTACATAAACAAAATAATAAATCATGTAATAATAATTTATTTATGATGACAATTTATTTTCTTTAATAAAATTAACAAATCATGGGGCAGTAATTTATTTTCAAAGTATAAACTAATTGATATGCAATTTATTTCTTTAACAAAGTTTTTTAATCGTTATACATCATAGTATCAAGATATTCATAGATAATATAAGATATTTGCCCTGACTTCAATAAACTTAAAATATAATTCTATGCATGTATGAATTCATACATATAACATTTCTTAGACTTGCATGTCTCCTAGTACTTACACATACATATACTTTATATAGGATAGAAATCAATGCTATCTTTATCACAATAATCATAAAGAACGGTAATTTTTTAGATCCTCATCCTAAACATAACTGCTTATATAATAATAACTGTAAAGGAATGGCCTTTTAGTACTAAACCTAATTTAAAACAACTATAATTTATAGAAGAATGATTCGTTTTGAGATCGATCCCTAACTCATTAAATTGATAGGAATGTATTCTGCCATATGGATGTGAACATCATTGAACAAACAAATGCACATATATAAATCCATCTACATAAAATCCAATTTTCAATAATCAAATATAACTTTAACTGCGAATGAATGAGACTAAGAAAATAATTACATCATTAACTATGATTATTTGTGACTTAGATAATTTATATGTGTACATTGCATTTACAAGATTATCATTATTTCTTTATCTCTTCATCTTAGCAATAATATATAAAATTCATAAGTTTAAAGTACATAGGTGATATATAATAATTATTATTCAATAATATTTTTATTTCCTTAATTTAAATATAACAAAATAAATCTTTCCAGTATAGTGGTATCATCACTATTTATTTTATTATTAATAAAACTTTTTTTTTTTTTAAAGTAATTTTAATAAGAAAAGAGAAATTATTACAAATTCATTTCTTTTTTTTTTGTAATTTTAAACAATTTTTTTCAAAATATGATAACAAGTATTATTTACAAATTCAAATTATTTAAAACAAAGTAGAAATCAGTCTTTAAATATAAGCCTCACCAAAACAAAATAATTGTCATTTACTTCTTTTCTGATAAATGTTAAAAGTTCATTTATGATGATAATATAGTCTATATAATTTTCAGCTGTGATTTAAATAAACCTATTTCTTCATTTCAGCCGGAGTTATTCAAAGTGTCATTCAAATGTGTTCTAGATTAGATCTAGTAAACTGTTAGTAGTGTCCTTCCTTTTTATTCACAAAGCATAATGAAAATCCTGGAATTTAAATGAAGCAATATCTCTTCTTCTCAGGAGAAAAAAAAAACTGATTTTTATATCAATACCTAGTTTCTTTTTTGAACCTCATTTTAGTTCTTTTTTGTAAAACCAAATTTGCATATTCTTTTGCTTAGAAAATAAAAATTCTTTTTTTAATTTTATTGAAATAAATATAACTATTAAATAACTAAATGTGTGGTTTATATATGTAATAAGATAAGATATTTTACGGTAATATCTCCACACTAAAAGTCAATATATTTATTTATATTATTCTATACTTAGCGCTTTCAAAGGAACGAGGCCTTCATTTACAAAGCTATAGATAGATAGTTTTCTTAATAAAAGACTAACCTGCAAATCCAAATATTTAATACATCCACTAATTTCCTTTTGTGCTATATTAACTGTAAATCCCGAGGCAGTTTTCAATTCTGTAATTATCTTCTAAAGTATCCTCCGATGCCGCCATGAAAATGTCATCCACATAGCAGGTATAAATTATTAGGTCATAACTTAAATGTCTGGGAATAATTATTTGCTCATATGCATTAAAAACAATGCTAGCTACTATCCCACTCAGTGGAAGATCCATAGGCCAACCACTGCTCATGTAGTACCATTCTTGGTTGAAAACTGCATACATATTTTTATCTAGCCATCTCAGAACTGCCTCCACAAACTGTACTCGTTGTTGAATCATGCCATGTCTTATTAACTCTTCTTTCACAATGGTTATAGATTTTAATGTATCAATTGAGCCATAAAGTTCTGCAATGTCTAATGCAACCATATGTGTATCTTGTGTTGAAGAAACATTGTTCAGCTTGTCCACAAATTCAAAAGATGAGTTTATTGCAAACTCTCCAAAACTTAATGTCTGTATGAGCCAATTATTTATGAGTTTGGCTGCCTTATAGTAATGAACTCCACCGAAATCGATCATTAGATGCAATGGTATGCAGTCTTTATGTGTTTTAGTGTTGAAAACATTCTAGGGGGCGTGATGGAAGGATACATTTGGTAGTATTCTGCCCTGGATAATGCCTTAGCTATGAATGGTCTAAGCACCATCGAAACAAATGTCTTTGTTCAGTCTAAAATTGATATCAGGTACTTTAATGAATTTTAGGTTTTTGATTTGATGTTGGATTTTCTTCCTATATTCCACTGTAGTCAACATCACAAATCTGTTGCCCTTATCTTCTCTCATGCATGTCAAAAACTTTTGTGTTGTGGATATGTTGTACTTCCATTTCTCCTGCCGTGGTTGCATTGCTTTATAATGTATACCTTTAGCAATTTTAGATATGTATGTATCTTTTAAAGGATAGTTGGACAAGCTTGCTTCAACATCTGCGATCAATTCCATCTTAGGAAGTCTCCATCCACATCTGACAAATTTAGGGCCTTTTTCCAGCACAGCTTTTACAGACATAGGAATGTTGACATTGGTTAGATTTACATAACCTTGCTGGCTGTATCCTCACATTTTGTTTGTCAGCCAAAAACCGAAATTTCTTATCAAACTTTTTCTCCAATCCGTTGCTCATCTTATTGCTTTTCTCAACAATGTATTGAGGTGGTTCTCCAATGTTGAGAATTGTGCTCTTCCTATTATTTGCAGATGACAGCTCCTTTCTACATTCCAGGATAACTCTGCTTAATATTAAAGCTTGAACCTACATTTAACAAGAAAATCCAATCTTGCCTTATATTTGCATACTTCTATAAAAGATTTTAACGTAAATTTATTCCGAATTGTAGG
Source organism: Epiperipatus broadwayi (assembly GCA_028023455.1). Lineage (NCBI taxonomy): Eukaryota > Metazoa > Onychophora > Udeonychophora > Euonychophora > Peripatidae > Epiperipatus > Epiperipatus broadwayi. The sequence goes on along the minus strand of JAQFVV010000008.1, from coordinate 364,646 downwards.
ATCCATACCACTTTTATAAATGTAACTATTAAATAACTAAATGTGTGGTTTATATATGTAATAAGATAAGATATTTTACGGTAATATCTCCACACTAAAAGTCAATATATTTATTTATATTATTCTATTTATTTGTATAATTAGCGCTTTTGAAGGAACGAGGCCTTCATTTTCAAAGCTATAGATAGATATTACCGTAAAATATCTTATCTTATTGAAATAAATAATAGATTGTTTATTTCAATATATTTAATGATGCCCGAGAAAGTTTATTATTAAATATAAATAATTATTAATACTTTTTCAGAGTACCATATTTTTAACTGCATATGCTCAGCTTCTACGAGATTTTTAATAATACTTTGATGGCAAGATAGTGGAAATTTAAATCCGGAAATTTTAGTGAACTGTGTCATTTAGTTCTATTTCTGTTTCATTTATCATTTTACATATATAGATTGCATATAAACATTAAAATTCATAAATTACTTAAAAAATATTAATTTTTACAAGTTTATATTGTATTTAACAATATTGCAAAAGCCATTTTCTTGTCAAACAACCCTCTGTGAATTTTACACTCCCAAATTTTGTTGTACCACATAAATTCATTCAGCCCAACACATTTTTTCTCCAATTTTAATTGAAATAACTTTTAATACTGAAAACTAATAATCTTAATTTTACCAAGCCTAAGAGAACTTGTGAACTGCTTTTGTTAAATGATAAAATAAAAATTATCAATATATATATTTAAATTAACCACTTGTGAAATACAGTAATGCAAAGACAAAAACAAATGTATTTTTATAACAACAATAATAATAAATAATGCAAGTTTTAATGACTTTTTTTGAGGGAAAATGATTGAATGAACATGTATTTTACACATACTATGTGCATTATTATACTTTTAAATTAAGTTTAAGTTCTGTTTTATATAAGTGTGTCAAAGTTCTGTAAATTTACAGGACAATACATATTTGTTTATAAACAAAGTGTGCATTATTATCTAATACCATCTATTAAAAAATCTTGAAAAAAAAAAAAAAATAGATGTGATAGCTCCATTATATTCATCTTTATTTTCTATTATTTTAGATTTGATATTAAAATATTAAGGATAACAATAATACTAAAAAAATACATTTAAATTAATCTTCTTTGACTTTGATGCTTCCATATAATTAATTCAAATTTAGTCAGTAATTTCTATCAAATACAAAAAAAAAATTAGGGATGATTATAATATCTTTATGTTAAAAGATAATATATATCAAATATTATTTATCAACAGCTAGATTACACAAAATAATGTCTTTTAAAATAAATTCAATCTATCTGTCTAAAAGGAATTGATCAGGAAAAAATTAAACTGCTTTGTCATATTACAAATTTTAACAATGTTAATAAAATTATCTAATTAAATAAATAATTTTATTTATAGTTTGACGTATAAAAATTTTTGGCATTGATAATATACATAAAAAAACAAAACAATAACAGCCATATCAGATTATAATTTCAATTGATCAAATTATCTAAAGAAATATGTATATTACAACTTCTTGTGCCAATGTTTCAGCATTGATATTGTGCGGATTTTCAAAACATCAGAAAATGAGTCAGCCTATTTGTCTAAGTGAAATCGACATGAAAAAACAATAGAAATATAATTTTTCAGAATGCCTAAAATAGTAAGTCTTACATGTATACCAGAATGCCTAAAAATAAAAATTTTACATATGTGATATATATCTCAATTTATAATTTTTCTTATATAAATTAGGTTTTAGCTTGCTTTTATATTAATATTAAATTCCAATATAATGAATGACTTCTTAGGGGGAAAAAATATTTTCTATACACTTTTTACATTTAACTTCAAACTGTCATAAAAGTATCAAAATAATGATAGATAAATTCAAATTTAATATTTATTTAGATACTAAATTATGTCATGTTATTCATGTATGTTTAATTTTCAAAATATAAAATATGAATTTGAAATAAGATAAGTGAGCAAATACTTAACACACACACACAAAAGATAATTATAAACCACAATTCTTATAACATATACAAGAACAATGACCAAACATTTCTTTATTGCATATACATGATTTTTATAGTTATGAAACTAAGAAATAAAGTTGTAGAAAAGGAATAAAATTTGAATAATTTATGATACGTAGATACTACAAGAAAATAATTATTAGTTTGCTATTTGCTTTTATTGCGGATATTTCTGAGGAATGTACAATTATTTGTATATCATTAATTACAAATTATTTTTATTTATTATTTGGTTGAAATAAGAAATTACTTTATTTTATAACTGTGTACATAATAAAAATGTTTTAATTAAAATTATTGTCTTAATTTAATTTTCTAATAACTATTACCAATATATTAAATACACTAGTTATTATTGTTGTAACAATAAGCATGCATTATTCATAAGAAGCATTTAACTGGGTTATAATATTGTTTGCGACCTGAGAGTTAAACTTATAAATTAATTCCAAAACAATAAATCCTGCTAACAAGTCCTGACACTTATGTTGTCTTAATATTTTACATTATATTCGAGTTTATTAATAACATTATTTATTAAAACTAAGGTTATTGATCTTATTTAAATCTGATTGTCATCACATATATAGATCAAAGATGTTAATAAATTCTATCAAGAAAAAATAATTTAAATAAGGAATATTATTCCTCCTCTTCTCTTTATTGCTACTCTTTTCATTTTCTCCTCTTCAGTCTATTTTTTTTATCATGATTTTTTATATTCTTCACATTACAATACATATATATTACAAAAGGAAAAGAAAGTATAAGATTTAGAAATCAATATAAAAATATTATTGATCTTTCAAAAATGGAATAATTATAAATATTGGAATAAAAAAACTATTAAAGAAAATAGTATACAAAAACATTATGCATAATTTTACAGATAATTTATTTACTAAACAATCCATATCTTTTAGCATCCATATCTCTTTATGTGAGCAAATCTTTTCTTTCAATGATCATTTAACACATTTTTCTACAACATTTGAAATACAAGCATAATTCATATACTTGGGAGTTTAAATGTAATTATAAAGGATTTGAACACAGACTGTCAAGCACCCTTAAGCTATCCACTCTATCTCCACAAATGATACACATGACTAAACACATGTGAAAAAGATTCATGATCCCCAATATATGTATTGCATGCTGAACAAACTCTCATTCAGTTGGTCCAAATCATCATCTTCCACACACACATATATAAATCAGTGCTCAGTTTATATTAACACAGCAAATCTTCAAACTTTAATGAACAGGGTTCAAATTACTCCACCCTTCAACTCTTCAGTCATCCATACCATTGAAAATCTGATGATGGATCACCCAAATCCCTAGTTGATGCAAATATTATTGTCATGCCCATGATGACTTTAAGTCACTCTGACCCCTCATGTATAGGATCTTGTCTATTTAAATACGTAGAAGGATGGGCAGCATACAGGCTGAATCTGTAATATTTGAAATAGATATTTACCCCCCTTAGCGATGGCAAATGGTCCTCCAAAACTCATCGTTAAGCAAGAATATCATATACAGAATATGTATTTATTATGGGAGTCTATGGAAAAAAAATTGGTCGGTTCCTAAAGCTAAAAAATTACACTAATCTTGGGAATAAAGTACATATTAAAAAAATTATTTATCAAATGCAGTTTATAAAAATATGTAAAACCAAAACTCTTCATATAATATGCTTGTGTAAACTGTACTGTATTATGCAGATATTCACTTGAAATATTTATGTACTGAACACAATGTACTGTATATGTATGTATGCATGATAATATAATAGTGCCTCCCCCCCCCCCATTCGTGTAGAAAGATTATTCATTAACACTTATTTTAAATGCAATCTGTTTTTCTTTTTAAACTTTTTTCTAATTCAACATTCACGTTTTTTTGATTTGAAACCACTTGGGTGTTAACAACATTTTTAACGAAGTTACAAAATCAATTACTATTTTTATCTAATTAATCAGATGTTCTAAAAATAGTATACAGTAATTAAGAAACACACATACGCAGTTTAATATTCATATTTAGTATTTTCCTGAAAGTTTGTGATGATGGTATTTCAGTTGTACTGTATTTATATATTGGACTATTTCATCATCTAATATAAGGGTCGAATGTCTTAAGAAAAATTAAACTTTATTTAAATAATCCAAGTACTGTACATTATATTTAAATAAAGTTTAATTTTTCTAAAGGCATTCAACACTTACATTGTATAGTATTATAGATTCATTAATTATATACATTTTAAGTTTATACATTCTATAATCAAAATACTGAATGCAGCACTAACATTGTGTTTTATGAATAAAATATTGTATGTGCTATACAATTTCAGGAAAGTCATTACCTGTATATCTATTACAGTAATGTACTTTTGCTTTTGGATAAAATGACTTTAAAATACCTATTCTCTGACATCATCAGTGACGCAAAATTCAAGATGGCTGCCAAATTTTTTTCCCCCAATCGTTATAGTGAATAATCGATTGTAAATCGAAGTAGTGGGTATAAATTGATGGTGATCGTTATTGTGAAATATCGCTAAGTAGCCAATCGCTAAGTGAGGTCTAGGTGTACAAGCATAATTTATATACTTGGAAATTTAAATATAATTATAGATTAAAATCCAAATATATGAATTATGCTTGTATTTCAAATATTACAGATTCAACCTGTATCCTGCCCATCCCTCTTCTCTGTATTTAAACGGACAAGGTCGTATACAGGGAGGATCAGTGATTTAAAATCAACACAGGCATGACAATAATATTGGCATCAACAAGGGATTTGGGCATTCAATCATCAGATTTTCAATGGTATGGATGGCTGAAGTGTTGGAGTAGATTGAAGTCTGCCCATTAAAGTTTGAAGATGTGATATCTTAATATAAACTGAACACTGATTATATATATATATATGTGGGAGATAATGATTTGGACCAACTGATGTGTGTGATTATGTGTATCAGTTGTTATGAAATAGAGTGAATAGCTGAAGGATGCTTGAAAGTCTGCATTCAAATCCCCTAAGCAATTGAAAAAATCTGCACCTGTCTTTGATATTATAAAAAAAAAAAGTGCTTAGAAAAGAAGGAATTTTTCTTAGTATAAAAAGTTTCATAAATGAACAAATGCATCTTGTTGGACCAAAAATAAAAATTCTTTATTGTATACAAGATGGACAAATGTACATTTGCATTCCACAATTCTAGCTTACTTAATATAAAAATAATAATTTAGTCTTAAAATCTACTTGCAGAAAAAAATTAATAAAATAAAGTTGAGTATATCACAGTCAAATTAGCAGATTATTTTTTTTGGTTGTTTTCTCATCCTTGGTGTTCGCCTCAAGATGTCGCTATTTCTAGGTAAATTCCTAGAAATATACCGTTTCACCGGCCTTCACCCAACAAAAGAGGAAATTTTCTACGTTATAAATGCAGAAAAGTCCTCACGTTATGTTGGATGGAGGCGGTGGCGGCGGCGACAGAAGCCAACACAAATGAGACTTGTTTCTATGATAAAACACAGAAAGAGTTCCCGACGGCTGCCGGTTATGGCTTTTTTTTCTATGCTAAAAGCAAAGAGAAAGAAATGCCTTGGATCAGGCTGCCGTAGTAGTCGATTTTGTTCATCATTTTCTCGTAATAGTAGAATATCTATTTTCTCTGTAGTTTCGTGTGAGTGTGTGTATTTGAAGCAGTCGTAGTTTTTTAAAATTTGATAAGACATCTATTTTTTTTAATGTGTTGTAACTTACTTTACTGTTGTAAGTTTAGTAATAATGTCCTGAAGATTCCATTACGAATGGGTAACCCTCAAAAATTGCTTTTAAGGGTGCGAAACAGAAAAAAAAATTAAGGATCATGCGACAAGTACCGTTTTCGCGAGAATTCGTCCGTGACCAGTTACTTTTGCTATACTGTATATATATACGCACAAACAAAAACAACCCAGTGTCTAATTATTAGGAATTACTTGTCCAAAAAAGAAAATTAGTCGGGTATTATTATTATTTTTTTTTTTGTTACATTTATTATTTCAAAATAAGATTAGTTTTTATATCTACACACTAACAAAAACAACCCACTTCCTGATTAATTACCATCTTAAAAAAAAAAAGAAAGCAAATTCAACGGGGTTTGGTTTTTTTCAATGGAGTATTTGAATTACGGTATTTTTTTTTTATATATATACACAAGATTTACCCCCCAAAAAAATAAGAAACCCACTTTCTGATTAATTACTGTCAAAAGAAACGCAAATTAGTCGGCTAGCATTTTTAAATTTAATATTTCAATAACGGTACCCTTTTTATATAGACAGAGTTAACAAAAACAACCCACTTTCTGATTCATTACTGCCCCCCCCCCCCCCCAAAAAAAAAAGAAAATGGAAATTAGTCGGGTATAATTTTTCAATTAAAGCTTTCAATGACGGTCCTTACTAATAGTAGTCGGGTATCATTTCTAAATTGTATATAAATGACGTTACTTTTGATCGATTTAGAATTACATATTGCTTTTTTAATAAAAATAATTGATTTTTAAATACCGTAACTTTAAAAAAAGACACACGTAAAGTCCAACAAAAAAAATGAGAAAAAGCCCCGTAACTTTATAGACACACACACAAACTCAAAAACAATCTAAGATTAATAAACATTGACTTATTACATCTTGCTTTTGAATCAAATGATTGATTTACTCTTGCAAAAAAAAAAAAATAGCGTAACTTTAAAAAGACACACATAAAGTCCCCAAAAAAATATTAGAAAAAGCCCCGTAACTTTAAAGACACACACACAAATTCAAAAACAAGATAAGATTAATAAACATTTACTTATTACGTCTTGCTTTTGAATAAAAGTATTGATTTACTCTTGCAAAAAAAAAAAAACCGTAACTTTAAAAAGACACACATAAAATCCAAAAAAAAAAAAAAAGTTAGAAAAACACCGTAACTTTAAAAAGACACACACACAAACAAACTCAAAAACAAGATAAGATTAATAAACATTTACAAAAATGAAAAAACTAACATCATATAATAGATTAGTTAGTAGAATATTTTATTATAAATCTAAAAAATCAGATATTTTTAGATCAAATCGATCATTTAGGTCGGGCCCCGGAATCGTTATATGTATATGTTTTCAATTAGCATCAACGCCAACTCTAGGCGAACGCCAAGGATGAGAATACAACCTTTTTTTAAATAAAATCTTATATTACCAAACACTTATTAAATGCTTCTATTTTGCAAATATTTAAAGACTACTTTCAAAATATACCCGGGTCTCTTTTTGTGATGCAGATTTTTTTAATGCGATTTTGAAGTTATGCTGTTCATGTTTCTTCTTAATATCTTTTTATGCGTTTTTCTTTTATGCAATAAAGAAGTTCATATTTCATTTAAAATCGGGATTTCCCCATTTTATATACATGCATTTTTTTTAAAATGCCTTTAACCTTTTAACCGCTAATTTTATCATTGGTTGTATCAGATAAAAATCAAATCTTTTAATTGGCCAACTCACAAACTGAAGACAAAGCCTATTGTTAAAACATATTCGCCTATAATATTAAATTCAACTCAGATACGTTTATAAAAAGTATATAATTAATTTTTCAGGTTGTGAAGACAACGAAAGTTCTTTCAAAAATAAATTGCTATTTATTTATTCTAAGATATTCAATATCGGCAACATAAAAGTTATAATGTAAACAAAAAGATCGACTTTTACGATAGAAAAGTAAATATTTCTTTTTATTACAACTTCAATATTTGTACTAAAATCTTCAATATTTTTCGAAAATAATTTTGTTTTTTTATTATTCTCTCTGAAAATTATGTTTAATTTCCATAAATATTATTTAATAATAATTTAAATCGTATTCGAAATGAAAATCTCAGCGTTTTTCTTTATTTTCTTTGATCAGGCAGTTTCTTTGTTCTTTCCAGCCAATCAGAATGTCTTTTTCGGCTGAGAGCATGCTAAGAACCAATCACAAATAATGTTCCTTCTTTGTTTAGGTTTAAATGCGTTTTTTTTCTATTTTTTACTTCTAAAATAAATCGGAAGATGTCACCATCGTACAGAACTTTTAAATTCAAATTCAATACGTATTTAACGAATATTTTCGTATGAAAACGGGCTGAGTTAGAGTGATTTCAGATGTCGAAGAGGAGCCTCGTCGGACGCGGGAAAAGGGTTAAATACCTGTTGGAAAAAGGTTTGGCAATAAATTTAGATACCATAGAAGATTTAGAAAAAGATAATGAAACAGAAGTTTCGTTTCACAGCAAAAATGATTCGAGAAAGTCTTCAACTTTCTAATCCATTGGAAAATCATTTTAATTGTTAATGACATGAATTATGAACTAAATTCCAATGAGAGCTAAATAGTTGTATGTCTGTGTTACGTATGTGTATGTTTATATTTTCTTTTATACACATATATACATGGAGAAACTTTTAGACAGAAAAAAAAGTTACAACTAAAAATATTTAAGAACTTTTAATTTCTACTTAAAAAGAATGTATCTTTAAAAGTTTTTAAATATTTTTACTTGTAACTTTTTTCTGTCTAAAAGTTTCTCCATGTATATATGTGTATAAAAGAAAATTTAACCGTTAGTCATTATTAACACACTGGTAGAAGTGAATTATATATATATATAATTGCATTCATGGAAGTGCATTCTCTCACAACTAGACATAGCAGTCTGGATATTGTGAGCTTCATAAACAATTAATAAAATCATTATCTCAAAGTTTAATTACCGATTACATTGTCGACAGAAAACCATTAGCACAGCACAAGACTGAAGTTAGCGCTAATTGTATTTCCTCTTGTGACAAATCTGATGTCTTACTAGTTCACAAACGAACCACATATAAAAACATATTGTTTTGAATAAAATTATATAGTTAATAAAAAAAGTTTGTCTTGTATCAATTTTTTTTCAAATATTTGAAATTTTTTATTGGTCATACTTTATTTACTTATTTTTTTTTTTATGCGAATTTTAAAGTAATTTTACCTTGTTGCTTTGGTTTCATGCGATTTTTGAAAATTACGGAACATATCCCACATTTTTCAAGGTAAGTTAAGTCTATTTTTGTGCAATTTTTTTAATGCGGGTTTTCTGTGGAATCTATCTACCGCATAAAAAGAGACCCAGGTGTATTACCTTGAAATAATTATAATAGTAATAGAGCAAAAACGTCATGCACAAATTAGATTAAAAAAGGAACAATTAAAGTGATGGATAAAATATGAACTTTATTCTTGTGTGGAAGCATAAAAAATAAAAATCAGGAAATATACAAATTATAACATGTCTTTATTAATAGTAATTTTCTTTTTACTATTAATAAAATATAAATAATATATAAAAACATAATAATACTGCATATTTGGAGGAAACTTTGAAAATACTCATATAACATAATGTTGTCTTTGATAAGAATGCTCATTACTGAAAATGCATTATTATATTTAGCGCATTCAAAATTTTCTGTGAATATATGCTGTTAATATTGCCATTATATTATTTTTCTGTGACAGAGATTTTTAAAGTTTATTTATTAATAAAAATATTAGAAGAAATTATTGCATGTTTATTTTAATGTAAAAACATTTTAAAAATAAACAATGAAATTAATTATTAAATTATCATCAAATAACCAAAAAAAAATGACTTACCATTGCTGGTATCATCACTATCTTTATTAATATTTTCACTTAATTCTTCATTAGAAGCTGTCCATAGAATTAGATCTTTTATTTCAATTTTACATGTCCATACTATTAAAAGACCATTTTTTGATAAAGTATAAATCTGACAACCAATTAAGGAAAGGTACAAATTTTTTACATTGTTAGAAATAATTTGGTAGACAAAGATTTGAATTAACTACCTGACATGTATAAAAAGCGAGATTATTTTAAAATGGATTGAAAAAAAAATTACTAACTTCATAATGGAAACAACTTTCTTTAAAAAGCTATAAAATATTCAAGTAGTTTCTTATTTTTTTTAACTATACAACAAGGAATATATAAGCATATAAATATGATTTATGCTGCTTTCAATTTTTTTTTTTAAGACCATAAAAAATGGCTACATTATTACAATCCAGCTTTTAAAAAAAAAAATCAATATATAATGAATGGATAACTTGTATTCTTTATACTTTCTATAAAGCAAATAATATATCTGGTTTTAAGAATAAATATTTTTACTGAAGAAATCTTGTAATGTCCTATTTAGTATGACTATGATAAATGAATAATATTTTTGTTAAAGGCTTAATATAAATCCAAATATTTAAAAAAAAAAAAAATTAATATTTTATAAGGCAAAGCTATATACAATATATACTTACAACTATTATTGCTATTAATTAACTGTAACTGAACAAATTATTATTCTACAAATTCAATCTTGATATTACAATGAAAAAAACAACAACAATTCTTTGAATAATTGGTGGAGACATGAAAATTATTAGTGACAGTTTTTTAAATTCAAATATAAATTATACAAAATAACCAGTTGATTAATACTTCATGAAGTTAGTATATCAAATTAATAGCACCAAAACACATAAATTTTTAAAAACATAGTTTAAATAAATTGAATACATATAGAAAAAAAATATTATTTTGCTTAAAATCATATTTTGGTTAAAAATAATAGCACATATCTATGCCTTATGTTTGGATTCCAGGATAGCATTATATTCATAATGCAGTGCATAATGTTTCTTTGCCTAAGAACTTTGTGTGGTTTAGTGCAACCATAAAGCCTAGAGTTTAAGGTCAGTGGATTGTGGTTCCAGCTGTCATTTCCATTACTTGAATTTCTTATAAACTACTGAGCAATAAATCTTGTGATTATTATTATTTTTTATTACCTAAGAACAAACTGATGTCTCAAATGGTAGTCTACAAGTTATATAAATTATATTCTCATGTAGATAAGCATGAAAAACATTTAAAATATTGTTCTTTATAATAGTAAGCTTATGTTTTATACACAATTAATGAAGCTATACATAACAATTGATAAGCTAAGCGCTTTCGGGAATTTTATGTTCGCATATTCATAGCTCTTTACACTAGTAGTTAGTGAATAGTTTTAGTTTTCTTTAAAAAACCCCAAGCTTGCATCTCAAATGCCCACCTAATATATATAAATAAAATCTCTTATAGTCAGCAAATGAATATCAAACCAATCTTAACTAGAGGGTAAATGTCTTAAGATAATCAGAATTGGTCGGATAAGTGACATTGGGTTAAGCACTAAAAAAAAAAAAAATACAATATAGATTTCATCAATGGTGAATGAGATGTCATATTCTTATAAGCATTAAGCTCAAAGAATATTTAGAATTACTTTGATTCTGTTTGTGAAATTATACCAAAAGTTGACACTATCCATATTCAGATTTATTTACAATTTATTTAAAAATTCAATACGTTCTAATAGAAATCTAGACAAGTTATTGGACATGAGAATTTTTACCTAAGTCAATGATACAAAAAAAAAAATTATATGTATTTTTGTTATATATTTAACAGTTTTAAAATTGTAAAAATTTTTTGACTGTTTTAAAAAAAAAAAACAACATAAAATTCAATACGACTTAATAATATGAATATTTTTGTTTTTTAAAATTCACTATTTGCTATTTGTTAAAAAATCATCTGGTGCTAGTTACCAGTTTATATCTTTAATGGCTATTGAAAGTGCTACAATTTATTTGAATTTTATTATTGTCTATGAAATCTCAGTGAATATATATCTTTTTCAGAAACATATAATAAAGAGAGCTTCTTTTAAAAGATAAGCGAGCATAATAAACTTTGAATTGAATGTTATAATTTTAATATATAAAAACTAATTCTAGAAATGAATGTAACATTTATGACTAAAACTTATCATTGAAAAAAAAAATAGAATTATTTAAACATAATTAAATTCAAAATGTAAAATAGTGTTATTCAAAAACATTTAAGCAAAATAGATAAGAAGGTAAAAGAATAATATATATATATATAAAGAAAAAAGTAAAGCATACATAAAAGAATAGCAAAAAAAAACAAAAACATAATTAAAAATGAAATTAGTGACATAAAAAAAGTATAGGTAGCAGAATAAAAATCTGGATGACAAAAATAGAAACACAGAAATAAACTGTAAGTAAAGCAAAAATGATAAAGTTAATAATATTAAAATGATGTATTTGAAAAATAAATAGAATATATAACGGATTTGTTTGATAAAAATAATAAGCCTTCAATTGTGCTAATAGGAAAAAAAAAAAATTAAGCAAAATATTGTATTAAAAGAAAACAAGTGATTTATGAAATTCCAATTGAAAAATGATTTGAGGGAATATTAGTTATGGTTTGTAATGCTTTTTACAATTTGTAAAAGGAGATTTATTTTACTTTAGAGTAAACCTTTAATGCAGCACAGTCTAAAAATTTTAAAACAATAAGTTTAAACTTAATAATGATTTTGATGATTATTTTGAAAAATAAAACAGATAAGAAAAGTCAATTATTAGAAAACATATATAAATACACAGTTTTGTTACAGTGAAAGGTGACAAATTCTCACTCAAGGTACTTGCAGCATCAACTCTGAATCAATGTGTGGTTTACTTAGCTACAATTTGTTTATTCACAAATTACAACAAGAAATGTGATATGTGCTTTGTATCTTTGTGGATCATCTATAATACTCTTCCTATCACCAAGAAATTTTGCAAACTATTTAAAAATGTTCTTGCAATTCCTGCCTTCACTGAAATACACAGTTTGAATCATTTCAAATATTTCAGCACAATTTTACCTAGTTCAACACAAAATTGAATGGAAATGCATTGTTTCATTGCAGTTAATATATGACACACATTATCACATTTCACATCATAACATATGATCCAAACATATTGTTTAACAATTTTCTGAAGACTAGTTAAGCTATCTCGCTATATAACAAATGAAATATTTATGAGATGGTACTGCAGATAGTTTGAAGACAGAACCAATCTTACTACTCATATTTTCACTGGTACATGCTGCATATATATATATATATAAATAAAAGGAAACAAAGATATAAAAAGAGATATAAAGCAAAGAAAGCTATTATCAGCTGAATTGATAAATTAATGATATTTTAATAAGAATAAAAGTAGCTTTAGGAATAGTAAAGTTCTTTGCATCACATTTGCTGATTTGAAAGTGCTTAAAAAATAATAAAAATAAACTCAACAAAATACTGAGATTGATAAAATTTATAAAAAAAATTCGGAATAAAGATCAATATTTTTAAGACTAAAGCAAAAAAAAAATGTAGGTGGAAATGAAACTAGATCAAAAATAACAGTGGACCAGAAATTACAGAAAGATTAGTACTTTGAATAAAGATAACATTTTAATATGGTAAAAAAATTATTGGCAGTGCTTTAAAATCAAATTTAAGAAATGACTTTGTAAAATAATTTATATGAAATATAGCTTTATTGAAAGCTAAAAACTTGGGACAATTTTAAAAAGGTCAAAAAATTAAAAGCATTTGAAATGTGAATATAAATAAAAATTAAAAATACAAGTTGAAAAAATGAAACTTGCTATGTTTTCATTCTTGGGAAAAAAATAATGAAAAATAATTTATTAAGAAAAATTGTATGAGACAAATATTTAGATATAATAGTATTATAAAAGATATAGAAAGAATCTGTACTGAATAAAAACCAAATGTAAGAAAAAAAAAATCTTTTGGAAGATAACTAATAATCATACCAATATTAAAAAGCTGTTTATCCATTTTGAATTCTTGATAGGTTTGGAAAAAAAAAAAAAATTAACAAGGAATAATCAATCACCAGATGAGTTGTACTAAAAAAGATTCAATATAAAGATTATAAAATCATTATTCCTTTTTTGATTATAATGTAGATAACATATGCTTCAACATCATCATCATCATTTTCAATCATTATCAATCCACTTTAGGATGAAGGTATCTCCAAGTTCAATCCATTTTCTACAATCTCTAGCCTCTCTTCTCCATGTCACTCTAGCACACTTCATTATTTCATCATCCATCTTATATGTGGCTTTTTCTAAGTCTTTTATAATCTCTTGAAATCCAGTTTAAGTTTTCAACTGTCCATCTATTGCCATCTCTTCTAACAATAAATATATCCAGCCCAACTCCACTTCAGTCTTTTCTTTCAATGATATCAGTAACACTTCTTTGTTCTCTCACCCATGTATTTCTTTTTCGATATGAGTAACACCTGTTTGTTCTCTTACCATGTATTTCTTTTTAGATCTCTTCTTGTTACTCCTACAGTACATTGTTGAGTGCTCTGAAGTCTCTGTATTGCTCTTCTGTTAAGTATTCAATTCTCATATCCTTAAGTAACACACATTTATTAAAAACCTTTCTTTTCAAACACATAGGCATATTTCCTTTTAATATTAAGATATTTCTAACAAAAGCACTCCAACCAAGTTTAACTCTATGATTAATTTCATCCATTATATTTCCCTAGGTAGTCAAGATATTTGCAGTTGTTAACTTCTTCCAACTTATCATTATCAATCTTTATTTTTTTATTTTGAAAAAATCCATTGAACATTACTTTAGACTTTTTAACATTAATCTTTAAATCTACTTTCTAACTTTCATACATAATATATATTAAAAATAATTATAGATTAAAGCCTTTTTCAGCACATCGTTTCATGTCCTTTTCAAATGTTAACCACCTATTGCATATATAACACTATTTAGTGTTCCATAATAAAAATAAAATAACAAAATAAAACATCAGTAAAATAGAATAAAACCTTCAAATAGAGATCCAAATAACTTCAAAGAATTGATTACATAACCCAACAATATACATAATAAATAATACAAACATTATACAACTATATATTGTACCGATATCTTATCTGTACATATTGTACCTATATTGATATAGGCACATATAATTTTATCTAAAATTATATTATTAAAATAATCTTTCATTAAAGAAAAACATACCAATCTCTTTTCATTCAAGAAAAAATAATGTTAAAACTAATACATGTGCGTATATATGTGCGAGTGTCAACAATAGAATAAATGTTATTATAAATAAATGAAAGTTAAAGAAGATTATCATTAAAAAACACGGCAATGGTTATTAATTGATATAAAACAATGTTTGTGCATGGCTATTGCTAATTAAGCAATCTTTCAAAACACGTTTATCAAATGATTATCACTGGAATTCGACAACAGATCTTTGCCGGGAATATTTCGACAACACGTTGCAGATATAAATAGACTTTTTTTTATCGGACAGTAATCAGTTCACAAATTTATTGAGTGAGTGCAGTTCAAAAATTAATTGAGCAGTTAACAAACAAAATGCAGTGTTGAGAAGATCTTAGGAACGCACGTTTATCTCCAGCCCAGATGTCCTAGAAAACAGCAGATCTGCCCGTGAAATAATGTCAGCTTAACATCTTAGAAAATCTCCGTCAGTATCTAATTGTCTCCGATAGCAATAATCGTGAAAATCAGGAAACTCAGCAAAGAAACGTCCCAGCCGGCTGGTAAGGATTCATAATGGAAACATTTTCACCGAAAGCAGCCTCCAAAGAACAAAATTCTACGTCAACATTCAAAAGCCTAGGTAAAAACATTTGCTTATTTCATTTATACTGTAATAGCCATTGCATTGCATTAATTCATACGAATCTTTCAAGAGTCTAATTATATGAACTCTATATCATACATAAATGAACTATTGATGTGTGTGATTAAATTTCAAATGCTATGTAGTCCTTTATTATCATTATTATGTGTGTGCATGAGTTATTATGTGCGTGATCCTTATATCAATATTATTAGTCAAAGTAGATAAATTCCCAGTGTTCTGTTATGAAAATATTCAAGAATATTTAAACTATTTAGAATGTTAATTTAAAATATGCGTGTGTTTTATTAGAAGTATAAAATGTTTAAATTTAGTAAATAAATGTTAGTTAATAAATTATCTTTAAAATTAAACTTTATTTGTCGGTCAATTCTTTTTAACAAATTCTTTTATCAATTCTTTTAATCACTAATTAAGTATAATCTATTAATGATTACAAATAGCTGAGCTAGTCGTGGATTTAGGCGTTGAGTTAGTGGCCACTGTTCAAAGTGCGCTGGCGATTCTTTTAGACTAGACAGCTGGCGCCCATGATTAAACACAAATAACTTAACAGCCGAGAAAAAGCTATGTCCTGGAAATGTAACGCTAGTTATATACTTTATAGGTATCGTTTGGGCATACATACTCTCCGAATATGTTCTTCTCTGCCTAAGAGACCGGTGTTTCGAATGAACATATTCAAACTCCGTTCAATATATTAATTGTTGTCTAAAAATTATTAAAATAAAATTATCATAAATAATGCGAAGGTTTCAATAGTTATTTATAAAAATCTAAAGATTTTTTATTTTATTTAACAAAATGCAGTTTGCTTTAGAAAACAGTAAAATAAAAGTCTAAAGAGTTTTTATTATTATTAGTTTAAAACAAAAGTCAGTTCGTTAAAAGTTTAATATAGAGGTTACAATTGATTAATTGGAAGGGAGTAGAAAGTATAACTTAAAAGAAAAACTAAAAGCTTAAAATATAAATCGTTACATGAATTAAAAATATCTTTCTTTCCGTTTAAATTATTAAAGAAAAAAAAAGAAAAAAGAAATCTCTTTCGTTTAAATGAGTTGTTAGAATAAAGTATATATGTGCGATTGTAAACATAAAAAATAATATAAGAAAATGATGTGCGTGTTGATAAAATGATATAGAAAATTAAAATGTAAAACGCAGAATTTGCGATGGCTACTAATTAAAAATCCACAAAACAACAAGTTTGCAATGGCTACTGACAACAGAATTAAAACAAGTAATCAAAAGCTTATCTAAGGAATTTCAACAACAACTATAGCTGGCGAATATCAAAATGACAACAGGTCATTCTAATAAATAGTCCAGTTTTTTTTATCGGACAATCAGTCCAGTTCATTCAGGCTAGAGTTCAGTTCAGTCAATCTATTATGTATCCAGAATCCAAGATAATGCAGTGTTGAGCAGCTTTTAGGAATATACGATCTTGCTCTAGCCCTTAGACTAATGGAAAATCAGCAATTTGCCTGGTAAAAGTGATGCCTGCGTAACAATCTAAAGCCGCCCAATGTCTAACTGTATCTAAGAATAATACCACGGAAATAACAAGCATTAAACCTCCAGCGGTTGGAAAGATTTCAATTGAAAGCAGCAAACAGCAAGAAGTCCACGGTAAAATCCTAGGTAACAAATAACATTTTCTTATTTCCATTTATAATTAAAATAGCCATTGCAATAATTTGAAGCCTCCCAGAGTCGATTAATAATGAACTCTATAGCATGTATAAAGAACTATTGATGTGCATGTTTGAAATGTGTATGTGAATACTCTTTGTTATATTATATCGATTCCATGTATTTATTTAAATGTCAAATACTATTTAATGTTTTGTTATATGATGTTTTATTATCTGAATTCAGAGTGGGTGCGTAGTCAGTATATAACATTCTCTAGTTTAATTAAGTTTCTATAAAAGTATTTAAAAATCAGAATGATAAATGTTTATTCTAAATAAATTATCTTGAAACGTAATATTTGTCGGTCAATTCTTTTTACCACTAATTATAGCAATAATTTGTTATTGTACTTCTTTAGATTGAGCTAATCTTGGGATATTTCGAGCGCTGGATTATGGGCCTACTGACCAAACACATTAGTTCTAGTAACTAGATGGCGCCTGAGGTTTACCTCAAGACAAATAAAGTGCTTGGATAGTAGAGGTTTGAATCTAGCAGTCAAGGTGGGCCACGGTCTGGAAATGTGATCGTGTTATGCGTTGCATAGCTTAGTCTGATCGTGGGTATTATTGATAGCTCTCCCCTCTGTTCAAAGGGCCGATCCATTCACGTAATAGTCATGATATAAAATTATGATAAGTAAGGTTTAAATCCAGTTAAACCAAGTAAATAGAGTACACTGGATCTTCTACTGATCAGACCCGGCACAATATATATATAATCTTAATAACAATAAAAATAATAAATATAATAGTAATTAACTATTACATAGTCTTTTCAATCTGAAAAAGTACTTTCAGTTAATTCCTTAACCTTCCTCAGCTCCTGTTAAATTCAAAAAATGCAATGGAGGCAAATGTCATCAACTAAAATCCCATAAATCCCTAATTTTAACTTTAGCAGCTTGTCTATTAATTAAATTCATTTAATTTCTATTTATTAAAATTGCCTCCTTAACCAAAAGACTGTTTTTTACGAGGCTCCTCGTCGACATCTGAAATCACTCTAACTCAGCCAGTTTTTATACGAAAATATTCGTTAAATACGTATTGAATTCGTTTTTAAAAGTTCTGTACGATGGTGACATCTTCCGATTTATTTTAGAAGTAAAAAATAGAAAAAAAACGCATTTAAACCTAAACAAAGAAGGAACATTATTTGTGATTGGTTCTTAGCATGCTCTCAGCCGAAAAAGACATTCTGATTGGCTGGAAAGAACAAAGAAACTGCCTGATCAAAGAAAATAAAGAAAAACGCTGAGATTTTCATTTCGAATACGATTTAATTATTATAAAAGAATATTTTGAGAAATTAAAATTATTTTCAGAGAGAATAATAAAAAAACAAAATTATTTTCGAAAAATATTGAAGATTTAAGTAAATATATTGAAGATGTAGTAAAAAGAAATATTTACTTTTCTATAACGTAAAAGTCGATCTTTTTGTTTACATTATAACTTTTATGTTGCCGATATTGAATATCTTAGAATAAATAAATAGCAATTTATTTTTGAAAGAACTTTTGTTCTCTTCACAACCTGAAAAATTAATTATATACTTTTTATAAACGTATCTGAGTTGAATTTAATATTATAGGCGAATATGTTTTAACAATAGGCTTTGTCTTCAGTTTGTGAGTTGGCCAATTAAAAGATTTGATTTTTATCTGATACAACCAATGATAAAATTAGCGGTTAAAAGGTTAATTTTCCTTTTATTATGGTTTCTCTTCTCATTAACGAGTTGAAGATTGTTAATAAAAAATGTTTATCTATTCCATATATTTCAAATACTCAGATGAAATTTTTTAAGGATATATGTAAAAATATGTTCAATGTTTCATTTTGCGTTACAAATAAAGTTAACAAGTTATTGAATAATTCTAAAAATATCATACCTATCAAGCAGAAAAATAATATTGTGTATCAAATTTTTTGTGGTTTGTTGTTATATATAGGTGAATCGAGGTGCAGTGTTGAAAAAAAATTAAAGGAACATGAATTGTTATACAAGCGTGAAAAAAATAAAAATGATAATGATTTAATGACTGCTTCAGTTTTCTTGGATTATGAAAGAACATGTAAATATAAATTTAAGTTTGATATTCAAACAAAGTGTTAAGATTCTTCATGAGGAGAGAAACCATAATAAAAGGAACAATTTTAATAAATAGAAATAAAATGAATATAATTATTAGACAAGCTGCTAATATTAAAATTAGGGATTCATGGGATTTGAATTGATGACTTTTGCTTTCGTTACGTTTCTTGAATGTAACGGCAGTTGAGGAGAGTTAAGGAATTAACTGAAAGTACTTCTGCGGATTGAAAAGATTGTATATAATAGTTAAATACCATTATATTTATTATTTTTATTGTTGTTAAAATAGTTTTTTAATTAATGGACATTTTATTTGTATATATTATTTTATATAATTTTCGACTCATTTTTAATTGACTAAATTTATTGAAGTTTTATAAATATTCATACAATTAATTATTTAAGTTAGGCTTAATGTAATATGTTTCATATATTTATTTTCTTTTTGGATGTTTGATGTAAATTAAAAGTTTAATACTTTTTATAGCATTAATTTTATGTCTATATGTTAAGTAATGAAAGTAGAATGCAGATTTATCATTTCATTTATAAATTGCATTGTTATGTACTTTGGCTTTTACTTTTAACTGTTTCCCTGTGTGACTGTAATAAATCATATTGCAAAGATCACAATTTTATATACAATTCCTTTTTTGTATTTTATATTATCTCTTAATTTATAATTACCTATTAATTTATCCAGACATTTACTATTTGACCATACAATATTTATATACTTACCAATATAATTTTTGTTTTTTATTAACGTATTTATAAATTTTGGAATAATATGAAAGTTTGATTCATTTCTTATTTGGATCAATGTTACAATCATCATTTTGCATAAAGAGGAGTACAAAAGATGACAGTTCTTAAAAATTTGAAATATAAAAATGATAAATATAATATAGATAAAAATGTAGTTTATTTACAAAATAATCAATTTATATAAAGATTATGGATATAACACTAAAATTATTTAAAATATATTTTTTAATTCTAAAAAATCTATAAGTGATAATATCTCTATGCAAAATGATGATAGTAGCAATAGTTCAATAAAAAATGAATCAAACTTTCATATTATCATAAAATTTATAATACACTAATAAAAACCAAATATTATATTGATAAACATATAAATAGTGGATGGTCCAATAGAAAAATCTGGATAAATTACTAGGTAATTATAAATTACGAGATGATATAAAATACAAAGAAGGAATTGTATATAAAATTAACTGTGACCATTGCAATATGATTTACTTCGGACATACAGGGAAACCAAAGAACATAACAATGCAATTTTTAGAAGGGATGATAAATTTGCTTTATACATTCATGACTTAATAGATTCTACAAAAAATATTAAACATTATATTAAGGATCCAAAAAGAAGATAAATATATGAAATATATTACATTAAACATAACTTAAATAATTGTATGAATATTTATAAAACTTCACTAAATTTACTTAATTAATTAAAACTGAATGGAAAATTATGTAGGATAATATATATACGGTTGTATAAAGTATGCATTATTTATATGTATACTGTTGTGTTATATAGTCAATTCATTGAAGTTATATTGGATCTCTATATGAAGATTTTATTCTATTATACTGATATTATTTTATTGCTGTCATTTTATTTTCATTATAAAACTATAAACAGTATTATATATGCAATAATTGGTTAATTTTAAAATGGATGATAAACATTTCAAAAGGGTACAAAACCATGTGCTGAAAAAGGCTTTTATGTTAATTATTTTTAATACATATATATATTTCAACAAGGAGGTTTCTGGAAAAATAAACACTCTGAGGGAGTTGCAGACATTGAAGCAAAATATGGTGATATTCCTCAAAAGGAAATAATAGTTGATAAAATAACACATACTACATTCTATACTGTGCAAATTCAATACCAAAAATGGGCCAAGAACATTAGAAGAAACTAAAAAATACATGCAAAGTAACAATATTATTTGTCTTAAAAAAAAAAAAAAAAAAGGAAATAGATTTGTCTTAATAAACAATCAAAAAGTCACTGCTCAAATTCAAAAGCTATAATTCAGAGGTGTAAAGACATATAACATAAAATCTGCAAAAGACAGATTTAATTATATCAATTTTAAGAAAGCACTGAGGTAAAGCATTAACAGATCAGAATACTTAAAAATGATTCCGACTGTGGCGATTCCCCTGCAATATTCGTAAATGTAAAATTATACAACTTAAACCACCTCTTGCACTTGATGATAGACTTTGGAGGCGATTATTATTACAAAGTCTCAAAATGATTGCCAAAGTTGTTACATTTCATCTAGGTTTTGAAAAGTATTCAATTAAGTCCTTCCTAGAGTTCATCCAATATATCAATACACAAAATAAACCAAAATTATAAACTCCCCTCCTTAGATATCATGGAGCTTCATGGCTCTGTGCCAAGCAAACAATCAATACACATAATTCACAAAATGAGGCATAAAACGAAGTAAGACCAAAAAAAAAAAAAACGAATTCATCATTGATATACTAAGATGGATAGACAACAATATTACAGCCATATTTATTAACATTACAAGATGGACAACGTTTGCCCTATAGGCTTGCCCATCAGTGGCATTATCCCTAAATACTCAGCCCACAATCCTAATTTAATTTACATGGTATGTAGAAGATGTACTTATATGTGCGTCTGAGTTATACATTAATGAGATATGCGAAGATTTGACACAAAAAATACTACAATGGACTATATGAAAGGTCTGAAGTTTTTAGATCTATATATGCAATGAAATAACAATTATTTGGACTACAAAATATTGTGCTCCTAAAATGCTTCTCATATTTAAACCTTAGACTTTAAAATAATTCGTAATTGTAACATTTATTTGTCTTTAATGGTTAATACCCTTTCCACATCCCTTTCCCTTTTCATATGTATCCTTTCCCTTTCACCATGTTGCTCCTGAATTTCATTTTTACCATTCTTTGTAAACCTTATTTAACTATATTTGTACATTTTTTTGATGAATAAACTTTCATCACTGAGAAAAAAAAAAAAAGATCATTAAGCCTATAAAAATTCATGGGACAATTCACACTGACTCTTACATTTACCACACATAAAATTGTTGAGATTAAAGATTTTTTAAGATGAAACTTACACCTTTGCAAATATGAAGCACATCAAAAAGCCAATACTATATTAAGGATCTATGCAAAATAGGCTATAATTATAATTCATTAATTAATATCACTTTTTGATCAAAAAGCCAAGTCTATTAAATTAAGGATCTATGTAAAATAGGCTATAATTATAATTCATTAATTAATATCATTAAATTTTTTTATAACAAAATAAATCAAGCACCTATATAATCAGGCAGACAATAAACCTTGGACAAGATTACCTTACATACCAAAGCTTTCACAAAAAATGAAAAATATTTCCTCTAATGTGTATAACATTAATTTGAGAAAACCTCCCCAACTTAACAGGTTATTAAACAACACAAAAGACAAATTGCCCCAAGATCAAACACTTCAAATAATCTACAAAATAGGATGAAACAATGCCTCTTGTAGATCTGAAAACTATGACAAGTCTCCTGCCAACATTGCTACTAGAGTTGCACAACGTAAGTACACATATGAACCTGTAAAAAATGACTCAGAATACAAATCAGTATTTCTTAGGCATGAGTGAAATTCGGGCCACATTTTTGATCCCGTAAAGATCAACAATGTATGTACTAAACATAATAACAAAAAGTGAAAGGTAAAAGAGACGTAGTATAATCTCTAACAATTCCCACACAATTGACAAAAAAGAAAACTGCATGCAACTGTCTAAAAAGTAAAATATTTAAATAATCAATTTACATATATTCATATTGCATTTACATACTACACCACCCACCCTGATTACAAATGCCACGATTCTGGTTTTTCATCAGTCGAAAGTGCACTCAGCTAGCAAATTTTCTATAATTATTACAGAATAATCTTTTCTTAAATACAACATTCAAAATGCTAGTATATATATATATAGCAGTTATATATGATTTTTTAATTATTTATTATAATTTATATTATAAAATAATTCAAATACAATTCATCCTACTCTTCCTTGGCATTAAAAGAATTTGAATTAGTATTCAGATAAATAATAACACTAGTACAAAACAAAATAAGATTTAATTTATAAAACCAAATTAATCAATCCATCAACAATAGACATTCTTAGACCCAATGAGTTTTTTATTTCATATATATCTCAAAATACTGCATCTCTTTTATGATAAAGTCTGCATCCAAAACTCAAGACTAATTCTTTCTGTAAACTTATCCTATCTTCAGCAGACTTAAAAATTTATACTTCCAGCATACTGAAAAACACTTTTAAGTCCCTCATCATTAAATATTATAAATGGCAATATTAAAACCACAATCTATTCATAAACTCCTATTTTAGCTGATATAAGTAAACAGCTTTAGAGAAAAATCAAATACTAATGTTATCATAAAAATGCCATTCCAATAAATTATAAAACTTGTAAACTTTTTATTAGCCCCCCCCCCCCCCCCCCCAATTTTATTTTTAAAAATACATAGTAATAAACTTCACTTAATTTTTTTTTTTTTTAAAAAAAAAAACTAAATTCTTTTAAATGTAATTTCAGTACTTATAGACTGATGAGACATATGATTCATTACCACTCACTCTCATTATAATAAATAAAATGTATTTTAAAACCAAATAATAATATCAGATTTTCTATTTGAGAAAAAAAAAAGCATGGTTTGTGACTATTTTACTTTAATTTTAGAATTTGAAAAATAGAATAACTGAAAAGAAATTAATTCAGGTTATTAGTGAGTGCCCTTATTCCAAACCACAACATCATGTAATCAGATCATTATTTTTACTTCTAAAATATCTATTTCCATCAGAAATTTAAAAACCTATCTATATATTTTTGAAAACCGTGTGTAGTAACATTAACAAGTGTTTTTTTTTTTTTTTAATTTAAAAAAAAAGTGCTTAATAGGAAATTGATTTAAATAACAAACTATTTCATTGAGTGTGTTCAAGACCATCTTATATAAAATATTTAATAAGTTGTTTCTATCAAATTACTACTGTATAATATTGTGAAGTTTTCCAAAAAATATAATAAATTTGATCAAAAAAAAAGGACTGCTTTTCATTACTTATTCCTTAATTTTTTATTGAATCATTTATCTCATATAATCTACATCTCACAGCAAAAGCTACTTATAAATGATATTTTAGCC
Source organism: Epiperipatus broadwayi (assembly GCA_028023455.1). NCBI lineage: Eukaryota > Metazoa > Onychophora > Udeonychophora > Euonychophora > Peripatidae > Epiperipatus > Epiperipatus broadwayi. The sequence goes on along the minus strand of JAQFVV010000008.1, from coordinate 339,683 downwards.
TTTTGTATGCTATAATGCTTACTAATAAATCCATCAGTAATAGGTATAAATAAAAGTGGCAAATTTCTTTGAAATAATGACACAAACATTTAGTCTTTCAAATTTTGAAATCATCAATAATTTTAATGGCTTTAATATCTAATCAATCCTAAACTATTCATATAATTCTTAGCAGCAAATATCCTCAAAAAAATTTGTGATTACTTCATCCTCAACACTAACATACCAATCTTATAGGATCCTGATATTGATAACAATTGCAAAAACTTATTATCTATTAAGGTGAAATTTTGTTTATACTAATGCAATTGATTTTTTCTCAGAGATTTAGATGTCATTAACTTCCAAACATTCTTTCAGGTGCTAAATGTTAAAATCCAAACTTTCTCAGCCAAAATTCTTCACATCACAATCCATCTCAAGAATGTCACTAGAAATGTCAGTCATCATTACTAATATTAAATTCACATATGCATGATTCCCAATTGAAATCAATATAAATGACTGCAAATTTTTGGTAGTTTAACAGAGTGTAAACAATCCAGATCTGCTGGTGAAATTATGATCCATCTCATGTATTACTGCAAAAACTATTTGATATCACCCTTTTCTCATTCATAGCAATGTTGAATGCAAAACTTTCAGGTAACATTTGCTTTACAGTTTAGTATGTCACATGATTCAGACAGTCCAGAATTTTAGCTATGTACGTATCTTTATCAATTCTATAACATCAAGAATCAAGTATGTATAATTTATATTATGTATTAAAGACTTATCTTAATAAGTACTGGTCTCAGTTCTATTTTCTCTAGGACTTATTACAAAAAAAATTGGAGCGATGCTTTAAATTGGCTTCTTCATACATTTGTATATTGGTAACATCATGCCTTAAAGCATTGTAAACTTCCATCAATGGCTGGTATATCTGACATTTTAAAAGTTCATTCAAACTTATTCTTCATAGTCTTATATTATTTTTACATTTGCAGATTTAAAAATTGCTATTTGCTATTTAATAACTTCAAAACTTTTTCCAGTAATTCACTTTGTTAATAATTAATAAGCTCTTAAGAATGTTAAATCTCATGGACTAACCAAATTTAAATATCTTGTGCCAGCAAAAAATGTTACTAACAATCAAAGTTTTATTTTCATCCATCTTTTATTCTATATGTTCTATATCTAATAGAAGGAAATCTTACAAATATATATATATGTATCTGTAATGTACATAAATAAATGCATTTTTATATAAAGGATACATCAAGAGATTTTTCTTCAAAAAAACATTCAACAATGCAATCATTATGTCCAGTGAGACTGTAAGTTGAAAAGTTAACAACTCGTTCTGCAGAATATATTCTTGTAGCCATATCATTTGATCCAATAGCAAATGTCCTATAAATTGAAATATATATATAAAAGTAAAAAAATAATATTCAATTTAAATAAAATATTTTCCTTCATCAGTCTCTTTTAATTGTCTTTGTTCATGTGCAATATTATCAATACTATATCATGGCAATCATTTTTCTATAAATATTATACAGATATATATTTTTTAATTTTAATTAATTAAGTAAGTATGAATTAAATCAATATTAAAAAAATTTTATTCTACAAATATAATATTTCATTTAGCTCAATTGTTAAGAAGTTTTCTTGGGAATCGTAGGATCTAAGTTCGAGTTTAAACAGGAACAGATTTTTTTTTTTTTTTCATTGTTAAAAATTCAAAGATGTCTACATACATACAGAAACACAGGCAGGGCAAAAAAGTATTTAAAATGAAATTATGTATTTGTGAGTGTGTATACATATGTGTATGAAATTAAAACAGGTTTTGGAGAATAATGTATAGAAGAATTTGAAGATAGGGGAAATTTCTCATGATCAGATTAAAATGAATCAGATTGTTATAACTTATTATATATATACATAAATTAACATATTTTTTTTTAAAAAAAAAATTCTCAAAAATTTATTTAAGATTAATTTTTTTCTTTGGATAACTTTTATGCCCTTTTTTATATTGTCTCAATATTAATATCAGTTTAATTAATATTTAAAAAAAAAAAATCTTTTAAAAAAAAAGCAACATCTGAGATAGATGTTGGCTTGCTTCTTTTTTAATCTCACTATTCTAAATCAGCATTCAAAATTCCAATCACTTATAATGCTTTTCAAAAAAATTAATGAGATTATCAACACCTTTTATGAATTTGATGAAATGTCAATAGAGAGAAATAATAAAGATAAAATAAAGAAAGAAGAAATTATACAGAAAATATATACCATGTAAGACATCAAAAAAGATATTTTATGAGATCAAATTGGCATTGAAATCATTTCTTAAAGGTAAGAAAGTAAAATAAATGATATCGCATCAATTACTTCACAGAAAATTAAAGAAGATTCAATAAAAAGTGCTGATTAAATTATACTTACAGATTTTAAACCCAAAAAATATAATAATAATAATTCCTGGCAGAATGTATAAACAACAAACAATATTTTTTACATTATATAATAGTAAGATTATGCCAAAAATCAATAAACACAGATTACAATCTTACATTGGAAGAGAACTTCCAAAATAGATGCTGGTTTCAGAAAATGACAAAGTTTAAAAACACTGTCGACACATGCTGGACAAATGCCAGGGTATTTCAGAAATAAATTACAATGTACTTCAAAGAGCTTTCAAATTCAATTAATAATGTTAAATTATAGAATGCTTTTAGAATAATTTTTTTTACTAGAACATTACTTATGAGGAATCTTTATGCTGAAATAGAAGATATAATTAAAATAAGTTACTGTGATCATAAATTGTTAGCGATATGAATAGCATTTCTTTAAAATGACCAAATAAGCTTGTTTATCTTTTTTTCCAATCTGTTTAAAGACATATTCTTTATTATGATAATGATGTTCATTTATCTCAATGCTTTTTTTTTCACAACTGACATTTCCAAGAACTTCATCATTGTGTTTCAAATAAGATTTTCAATTACGTTTATTTTGTGTTATCTTTTTCTTTAAATTCAAAAATATAATCTTTCTAGAATTAAATTTCCACAATGATGCTATCATATTATTCAAATTCTTGAAAACTTTTACTTTTATCAATGCTGAACAATCAAGACTGATTATTATTAAACTATTGACTTTTATTGTCTGTTTGAATTTAATTGGTTTTTTTTAAATCTAATTTCTTTTGGCTTATTTATAAAATATATTATAATTCTGTTTTATGCAGAAAATTCTTAAGAATGTCATTTTTCAAAGTTTTGCACAAGCTCTATTTATTTCTTATAAAAACAAACAAACAAACAACAAAAGTCATATTAATTTAATTTAAAAAAAGGTAAGATAAAAATAATACATGAATGCAAATGGGTTTAATAATCATTGATTTTGGTTATCCAAGGAAAAAATAGAGTTCACATACAATAAAGTATACAAGGCAGTTTTTGGTTCTAGGATTGCCTTTACCAATAAAGCGCACGTGTGTGGAGGCTCTATGTTAAAAAAAAACCCAATGAAAAATGATCTAATTCCTAAATTATACAAATGGACAGATCAGTAATAGTACGAATACTGAACCCCACCACTTGAAGGCGTTGTTTTTCACAAATGCACATCAATATACCGTTTTAGCGGCCTTAATTTACGGCTGACCCTATAATAGGTGTTTTTTGAGCTGTAACAGGCCGCCTGAGGGGATGTATTCTACGATTACGTAATGAAATACTACGCCCATTGCATTGCAATAGTATTTATCAAGTGAGTGCTCTTGAACTCTCGGTATGGTCCGATTTAAAGATGGCCATATTTGAAAGAGATGAAACTGCAAAAATTCATTGTCGGAAATTTTTTTAGAAAGTGTAGTGGAATTAGTATTCCATATTAAGAATTGTCATATTGTCATTTCTCTATGCTTTTGAACTGCACACAACTTTAAAAGGTTCTTTTCAGCAGAATTGTTTCCGATTTTGCATGCAAATGCCCATTTGCGCGTGAATCCGTGCGAGAACTGTAAGGGAAGTTGGTTCGAGGATTCCAAAATCCTGTTACATACAGCTTTGAAGCTTCCCTGTTATTTTATTTGCGTGTTACTTTTGGCTTTTTTTTTTTTTTTTATGCCCCCGAAAATGGTGGGTTTTTTGTTACTTGTTTTGGTTCACAACTTGTCCAAAGTTTCATTTATTTTTGATTCAATAAATTATTTTATGGGAAGCTGTTGTTTTTTGTTGTTGTTCACATGATTAGAAAGTAGATAGGTAATATTTGATAAGTTTCATTAACAGTTAATTAAAGTAGGTAATATTTTATTATACCAAAATAAAAAAAGAAGTGTTTATGAGTTTATTCAAAAGGCCCCACCCAAAAAAAAAAAATATATATATATAAAATAATAATAAAGAACTGTGCGGTAACATAATAAAATGTTCAAAAAGAAAATCCAAAAAGAAGTCGATAATTAAAAATCAAAACAAACCTTCCCTGCCACCTTACCCCATCTCCCCCATTTAAAAAAATAAGAAGTGTTCTTTAAAAACAAACTGTTTATGTCTTTTTTAAAATTAAAGGCCCAAAAATTAAGGAAGAACTTTTCGCTATCATATAATATAACTTTCTGTAGCTTAAAGATTTGAAACAAAAAAAATAGAAAAGCCTCGTAATAAATTAACAAAAAAAAAAAAGACGACAATTCAAAATCAAAACAACCCCTCTCTTCTCCACCCTCTAAAAAAACCAAGTATTTGTTTATTCAAAAGTACCGAATTGTTGAAGCCTTTCAGCAAATCAAAACATCAATCAAAAAAGAAGATAAGTTTAAAGCAAACAACCAACCTCCCCCCATCTAAAAACAAGAAAGTGTTTGTTATCGTATTTTTGTGTAAACAAACCGACGGAGCGTTAATCGATAATTTCAAAGCAAACCAACACACCTAACACCATCTAAAAACAAAATGTTTATTTCTTAAAAAAACGAACCAAAAAAGATAGAAAAACTGGGTGAAAAAAAAACTTTGGTTTACCATAAGTAATATTATGTAAAGAAACCAAAAGACAGTTAGTCGATAATTTAAAAACAAACCAACATCCCTAGACCATCTAAAAATAAAGTATTTGTTTATTAAAAAACGAAAAAAAAATCCCGGGTGGAATAAAAAAAAGCTTTGGTGGTTTACCGTAATATTATGTAAACCAAACAGAAGGACCGATGCTGGAAAAAAAATTAAAAACCGGTTGATCTTTTACTGTAATATTATGTAAACAAACAGACGGCCCGTGAATCGATATATTGATGTGCATTGGGCGAAAAAGAGTGCCATCAAACAGTAGAGTTCAGTATTCATACTATTACCGACAAATCTTTATTTTGTAAATATAATAAAGTAATAAAAAAACTCATAACAGCTCCTAAAAATAAAAACTACATATATGAAAAGCAAAAAAATTAAACCTTGGCAACAATCTAGAAGCCATAATAATTTCTTTTTTAAAAAAAAAGTAGATTGGAGAATAAATAAAATGCAGTTATTTAAGAATAAATATAATATTGGCTCATCAACATAAATAATATTAAACATTCAGATCATGAACTAAATTATAGTAAGATGTTTTTCCGATTTAGTTAATAAAATTTCAACCTATTCTATTATTTCCTTATTTTTGAATTACATATATTAAAATAACAAAAAAATCAAAACAATATCTCTTTTATATTGAAATATATACAATACCTATCCAATACATACAAGATTTTACTTTATTACTAATAGAATCATTTGTCAAAAGAGTTTTAGTGGTTAAAAATAAATGATGATATAATGCTAAAAATATAAATGAATTGATTCTAATAGGATAAAATGTAAAAATGTGTTCCAAGATTCAACAAATTTCCAAATTAGAACTTTGACATATTAAATAATTTCTTTTAAAAACATATAAATGCCTTGAGTGTGATTTTAGAAATTCAGTTTCGTTATTTGTGGTTATTGGTAAATTTTCGTTTTCCATGTTTAAAATCTCTTCATATGAAAATATTTCTCTATTTTCCACAGATCTGTTTAAAAATTTGCTTAGGACAGTAGCATTATATTCTATCAGCAGATTCTCCTTTTCGCTTATTTTCTTCTTTCAGAAAATACTGCTAATACAATTTTTTAATTCAGAAATTAATTTTCATAAGATTAAATATATATATAAATCTCTAGTTGACTTCATAATCCAGTGTTCCAAATATATAAGTGCCGGATTATTAAAATATTCAAACTTCAAAATCAAATTGATTTTATTTAAAAATTTAAGACATAACAAGAAAAATTTGATTATCACTTCTGTGTAGTTTTCAAAGTGTCAAATGACTAATTTACCTTATAAATTGATGTTTCTGGAAAAATGCATTGGTCAATGATGTTGGTCTGGGAAATTTTACACTGAGCAATAGTTGAAGATTAATGACAAACATTGGAGAAATGTATTACAATTCTGAAAGATTTGGTTTGTTACAAATATTGTATCATGCACATTAATAAATTTATTATACATACATAAATAAAACAAGAATGAAAAATAGTTAAAACTATCATTAAGCAATTGGAAAGCTTGGTAACACCTTCTCCTTCAATGTTCCTTTTTAAAGGATTGTTGAAGAGACTGTAACTCATGCAATAAACTATTTAAAGATAATTTTATCTTTTTTTAACCTTTTCACCTACAAACACAAAACAATTTGTATGTGCATATATTAAGTGATTGACAGTCATTCTTGCCATAATAGTTACATTTAATTTGTATATATATAATTTTGTATGCATATGTAGTAAAATATATTTGATTAATCTTGAAAAGATTGTAATTAATTTGAAAATTTTATAAAAGATGAAATAAACAAATTCTTACCTAGAATCAGAAGCCCAATCTATGCAGACAGTATCATCACAAGCTCCATAAAATACTCTAACTAATGAAAAGGGGTTGTATTCTTTTTTATTCAAACCAGGTGCTCGATAAAGACAGGCACTATTTTCCTTGGTAATAATAAGATATCTATAAAAGACAATTTGAATAAAATTTTTTGATAGATATGAATCAGTTACTGATAATTATGTGTATGTTGTGTTACATGGCACTCACTGTAATGTAACCAATGGATATTATCTAATAATCTGAAACTTTTATATATTTTCCTTATTTCTTTTATGTAAGATTATTTTTAAAACTTTGTAGAACAATGCTTAACTTCAAAATAGAACTTTAATCTGTTGTAATAATAAAAATCTAAAAAATTAAGATAAGACATGTAAGGAAATTAATTAATACAAAATGTAAAAATGTTCTGTTTTAAGTGATTGAAATGACCTACTTTAATTGATTAAAAACCTGGCTATTTTAAGATGTTAATCTAGAAAATTCTAAAAAAATTTGTGTGGAAAAACAATAGACCAAATGGGTATAAAAGCTCCTCAAAATTTATTGTTTCATGCAAATTATTCATTCACTAGGAGCATTCATTGATCATTCATCTGAGTTTTCTTACTCTATTAGTCAAGATCGTATTTCAGACACTGGAACTCTTCATTCTGTATGACAAGCCAAATCTCTTGCCAGCTCTTTGGCTAAAACTATTGATACCTGCCAAGCGGATTAGTTAGAAAATGAACCAACCAATTGTTCCTAGTGGAGTTTTACAGAATATGTGCAATTAGGCACCACCTTAACAAGACAAACTCTGTGCTCTAAGCTGAGCCATCATCATCCAACATATCGTAGTCATAAATCTTTAGAAAACTGACCTCGTAAAACCAATGTACAAAGAAAACTCTCAACTGACTGCCTGAACAACTACAACTATAAAATGGCAAAGGTAGCTACCTCTTCAATAAATCACAGAAAGCAAAAGCAACAACCTTGAAGGACTTAGTGGTAATATAAACTTTTATATATCTTAAAAAAGCTAGGTGTTGTTATGTTTTCCTTAAATGTATGTGCATTACTTTTGCTAACCGTAATATTAGATGTGAGTATATTTTTTTGTATTTATGTAACATGGATTAACTTTTTTTTATAATTATTCTTATGGTAGATGTCGATTTACATAAATAATAAACCTTATGTTAATTTTAAAAATTCATACCATTGAATAACAAAATATTTTTTTTAATGTTTACATTTCTATAGTGACAATAACAATATAAAATAAAGCAAACAAAATTCTTATTAAATAAAATTGAGAAATTCACAGACTAATATTTTCCTAGTAAATTTATTTCCACAGAATATTTAAATTCTCCTGAGTTATATGTGTATACAAGGAATACTGAAGTGTAAAAGTCAGATGTGTGTGGGCTATGTCTACATATAGAAAATTCCATTTGGGTATGGGTGTTGTGTGCAATAAGACAGTCCATTGTAAGTCCACTGTATCTCTTTTACATGGTTTGGGTTCCATCACACTGCACTATGCCTTAGTAAACCTTACAGGTCTGCATAAGTTAATAATGATAATATGAAAGTTAATTTAGATCTTATGCAATATCATTATCCCTTAAAGAATCATTGTTTTTATATAAATACTTTGACAGTGTTTGTTTTTGCTGGGGATACTACTCTAGAGAAATATAATGGTCTGAATCAATTTTCCACTTAAGTCTTATCTGATGAGATTCATCCATGAAGGAAAATTACTTTTTGTTCATTTAATTTTATTTTGGTGAGGTTTGTTTTCTTTTATATTTTAAATTTTTATAAACTTAGTATCGAATAAACAGAATTATTCTATTTATTAAATTAATTTGGCTAACATTTATTTACTGGGTCTGTCTATCAATTGTTTACTAGTTGTGAGTCTCATACTCTAAGCTGAGCTAGTGCCAGAACAGGTAATTTATTTTATGTTAGGATGCTCATCATTGTTAGTGAATATTCGGCCGCCCCAAATAAATTTTCTAGGCACATTAAATAGCCTAGTAGCACCCTCAAGTGACGATGTTCTTAACACAGTGGGGATCCGGTATAACATAAAAAGTGAAGCAAAAAAAATCATTATTTTTTTTTACAGATTGGTTAAATAATATTAACTCAGCAGCCATTTTTAACTGTTTTTTTTATTATCAGACTATCAACCTGAAATAAAAATGTGTACTAAATCTAAAAGATCCAAGTATGGAGACTCAAGTCAAAGTCATTGACAAAAGCTATAAGCCATAAACTAGTCTGGGATATGGATAGTTTAACACTAGATCTGAATTTAATAAGTACTACTACTTATTATCATTTGATTATTCAACCACGGATGGCAATGCTATAGTAGCGTTTAAAGATTTTGTTTAGAAAAGTAAAGATAAGGTAGAGTCATATGATTTTTCATTTTAAATAGTATTAACAAATTTAACAATATCTCTGTGTTAAAAGAAATGAATTATTAAAATAAAAATATTAATTATATATGTTTGATCAAAACAAAAAATAAAAATCATAATAATAATCAAAAAATATCATATACCTAACTATATATTACAATAATTTTTCCAAATATGAATAAAACATTAATTAACTTGAAAAATTAATAGACCTTAATGAATATCAAAACAGTACGTACATATCACTATACGCAATTCATATTTTATGCAGTCCAACTCCATTCTATATCTTTTCTTTTTTATAATAATCTTTATCCATAGAGAACAATAAACTTTTCCTTCATTCAGAATCAACGATTAATCATCAAAATCTTTAATTATATATATAATACACAATCTACTGTTTAACAATCTATATTTAACAAAAATTGGCATAGCAAAATCAGTACAAAAATACAACTTATTTATATTATGTTTATAGTCTGCAGTTTTCAATTAATATTTCGTACTTATCAGGATTCATTACAGTCCAATTTTGCATTAGTCCTTGCACTATCAAATGATATAGATAATAATTTCACTGAATTACTTTTTTTTCTGCTTAGACAATGAGTTTAAAGACTATTGCAGTTCAGCTCTCACATATTAAACCTCCAATTATTTAGTCCATATTAGATTACACAAAGAATAAAAAGCAGTAACTATTTGGGAGACATCTTTAATAAAAATGAGATGATCATTAACAATAGTCATGATCTAAAGACAATATAAAAGAAAATTAATTTCACCAATACGATTCATTTTTTTAAAAGAACTAATATAACTTTTGATGTACTGTATTTGAAAACCATGTTACAAAATAAATATTTTTACAACAATGGTAATGAAATTAAAGAATGAGTCATACATAGGAACATTCAAATCTTGCAAACTTTATAATTTTAACTTTTCTTTTTTAAAAGATAAATTTTCATGGTTAATGTTCATAGTAGATATTTTTTCTTCTAGCCTTCATTTTTTTTTTTTAAAAAAATATTTACAGGAGAATTTATCTATAATTTTTTTTTTTTTTTGTTACTATCTGCTCTTAAATGATTTAGAAAAACAGCCATGTTTGAATTCAAATGTTTTATTTTTGTTTGTAAATTAATGCTCTAGTCAAATCATTATTTTGAATGGTAAATTTTTATGCCATCTATTTTTTTTTTTTTTTTTTTTTTTTAAAAAGCGACTTTGTTTATTTTTCTTTATGCTTTAATCAATTTTTTTTTTTTTCTAACAACATCTCTGGAAAAAAGATATGAAAGCAAAGCTTGCTAATTCCCCAAGCAGTAAGAGTTTGAATAATTTTCTATTCGTTTTTTATCTTCTAGCTAATAGTTAGATGGAAGTTATTAAACGATATTGGATGGTTAGCTAGGTTGGTTATGAGGAGAAAAAAAAAATTCCTAAGCATGATTGGAGCCTAAAAACTTTTTCAAATTTTATCAAGTTAAGATTTGAACCTATTGTTATAATCATAACAAGTTGATATGCTACAATTATATTATGATGCCTTTGAAAGCACAATATATAAATCTGAAAAGATCATATACCTAATCCATATAATTTAAAAATAAAAAAAAGGAGGAGGGGGGAATACATAAAAAAAAAGTGTAAATACATTTTTTTAAGGTGAAAAAAAAAATAAAAAAGTAAGAAAAACAAATGATTTCCAAAAATAGATGGCAAAAACTAAATAATAATTAATGAAAAAAAAAACAATAGCAATTTAAGATTCTAAAAATAAAAGGATTCTTTAGTAAATATAAAATTTATATTTAATTATTAATTAAGAGTTTTGAGTATATTATAAAAAAAATTTATAGTTTAATTTTAACCTATTCTTTATTAACAGTAAAGTGTGAATTCTAAAGTAGTTATCTACTTAAGATAATTTATCTATTTTTTAATAAATAAAAAAAATATTAAAAATTCTTTACACTTGACGTATAATCAAGATAGATATATTTAATGTATCTAATATTCAAATATGTTTTTCTATCCACATTTAAAGGTTTTGATGAAGAAATTGTATTTATTGTGCATTATAATTTTCAAATGATGTCAATACAGAAGCAAATTATATCTACTTTGATTTTTTGGCATACTGCTGACAGTTGGGGCACACCAAGTGAGAGTGCTATTCCTATATATAATTTTTACCAACTTTGCTGGACTATAGAAAAAAAAAAAGATCTGCATTAATAATTTGAATTTCAGCATTAATATACAATTTGTAAAAACATAGCAAATCGAGCTTTTAGTGAAATTATTCTAATATTCATATATTTATTTCTTCAATATTGTTTTGTTGTGTGATTTATTAATATGAATGCACAAAAACTTCTCCAAGTGATCTGTAAATATAAAAGTGATCCATCCTTCCATTCTTTACTTAAATAAAGAAAATCCATTCTCTAATAAAAAAAACTAACAAATTATCTACTCCCCCACCCAAATAGATAAGAAATATATTTCCTAATAGTCTTACATTAATAATAACACTATAAAAATAAACTGAAAATAGTACCATTGTTGATGAGAATTCCCAAGCAACTTCTTTATAAAAGAGAAAATTCTGGAAGAAAATTTATTTTTGACAATTTTCAGTGTGAAGCAGTTTGCTACTGAATTCAAAATTTGTAAATTTATAAAATCATATACATCTTAATAAATAATTATGAAATTAAAAAATATTGTATGCAATCCAAATATCAGAATTAGTTGATACTAGAAAATATTGTACAATCAGATTTAAAAAGTTTTTGCACATCTATCTACAATATCAAAAAATTATAATTACAGCAATATTAATTTTGCATTTATCAAATACAATGCATCCCTCCACAAGAATTTAAAATAGGCATATCAATTCAAGATGTGCTTAGTGTTTTACTATATTATTTATATGATCTATTGAAAAGTGATATGCTCTGCTCAAAATAATATTTATATGAAAACCTGCTTAAAAGTATTTTTTCATATGTAGATAGATTGAGTATCAAATATCTTTTAAATTATCTAAAAAATTATTTGAACATTATCTTAAAATCAGCATATATAATAAACTTTAAATTCTTTTACTCGACTTCCATTATGATTAACATCATGGATTTACTTAACTAAGATGGTATATTGACTAGCATTAGATTATATGTGTTTATTAAAAAGAATCCTACTAAATAGTTTAAGTTTTGAACTCCATGGAGTTTAATTTCCCAACAAATTTATTTGAGCATATAAAAGCCTAATCATAACTAGCCATATACTATAATGTAAAAAAGATTACAATGTGGCCAACTTGCTTGAAAAAAGTCTTATTAATATTATTTATTATCAAGAATGGTATAGGCTTTAAAAACCTTCACATTATTCTCGAAATTAATTACTCCAACAAAAAGCCATGATTAAATTACAAAGATTAACAGTTCACAATCTCTCACACTTTTCAGGCATAAAAAGCAGCAATACTATTAATACAGTTTGAGAATACAGCTCATTACTTTTCAAAATGTAGAATTATTTTGCTATCATTGATATTGATATTCTTATTCATTTTAATACAATTCCCATTTATTTTAAATAGTTTAATGTTTCAATATTTTTAATATTTATTTACAAAATTAAATAAAAAATATAGTAATTACTAATAACAATAAAAATAATTATTAAAAAAGAAGCATGATTAGAATAAAAAAAAAACACCAAAGAGATGAAGATATTAAATTATGATAAAAACTAGAGCAGATTACATTTTGTATATTTATAAAAGCAACTATATACACATCAAAGTCAGTATTAAATTCATTAAAAAAATAATTACCTTCCATCAGGACTGAATTTAATTTTTTTTATTGGTTTAAGAAAACGATAATGGTGCATAACTGTCCGACAATTTAAATGGCAGAGCATAGCCTCTCCTTCTAAACACAAATATACAATAAAATAAATTCATCAATAGAAAGTACTTCATAAATATTTTATAAAGATATCAAACACAAAAAATATCTGCTAGGTATTTATAATGTATAGATAGATAAACTGATACTAAAAGAGATAGATAAATCTATAAGGGCATAAAATCAATTCTGACAAAAAATAATAACATAAGGTCAGTGAAATATTTATTAAATTTTACAAACTATTTCCTATGATAAACAAATGTTATCACTTCATTGTAATAGTTTGCTGTTTAGTTATCCATAGACAAACATTATTATAGAAAAAAAAAAGTAGGATTTATTTCAAATTAGATTGATTTCTTTTCTTTATTTAATAACTATAACTTTTTAATTCTACTTAGGGAAAAATAATTACAGATTTAAAAAATAACTTGTAAATCAAAAATTATTTCATGGTAATCAAGTCATAAGCACCATAAATGATTTAGCAGTAAAAAAAAAAAAAATTCTAAAAATATATCTATATATCTTTAAATTATTATTTGCTTTTACATCAAGTATTTTATTGTATTAAAAGCATAAATTAACAACCTATAAACTGGAAAACTAATATGAAATTATTTCTATCCCTCTCATTTTCAAAAGTATTAATAATAATAAAATTTTTATTTATTATTTAATTCATTTTATATTTTAGATATTGAAAATTTTTATATACTGTTCAACATAAATAATATTAAAAATGTTTTGAACTGAAAAAAAAAACCCCCAACAAGATAAACTGTTTTATAATAATAGTACATGAAATACTGATGGAAAAGTTGAAGGGTTCCAAACTGTACTTTGAAATTGCAAACATAAAATATTCACTCCAAAATACCATATAAATATAAATTCAATTTCTTTTTCTTGTAAATCAATTTTTTCAATATTTCTCATACATTTATCTCCCATCCCTCTTTAATATTTTAATAAAGTTATATACTTCATTTTCAAATAGTTATTTGATTACTTTCGACTATTATGGTTCTTCAATATTTTATATATTGCATATTAAAAAAAAGAGTGACTTTAAAACAAAATATTTCGAGAAAGGACACCATGGTTCAAAAGTAATAGTTCTACATGCCATGCTATGACATAGAATATTCTTGAAAAATTTAAACTTATCTTGGCACTAAAACTAATCATTGTTCATAATTTTCATTTGCTTTTCAATAATTTTATTAAAAAAATATTAACTTTTGATGATACTGTATATACACATCTATAAATCTATCTACATGAGTGTGTGTATTACCTTCATTTACAGCAACAAGAATATTTCCATTAGGAGAAAGGGCAATAGAAGTAATATTCATTCGACTTTCAAATGGCAGACATTCCGATTTATTACTGCAAATTAAAATACAAATCAATGAATAAAATAAAAAAATGTAATCAATTATTCACCCCACAATAATCTTAATAATTTTATTACTTTAGAGTTATTTTAAAAGATTTTGCATTTATCAATACTACAGCTTAAGAAATTTTTGTTTTAATTTAAAATTAACACAATAATTCAGTAAACTTTTACTTGAGACCCATTAAAACAGTGTAAAATATTAATGGGATAAAACATTTAATTCTAAAGCTGAATAAGCAAACCTTAAAATCAAACATTTTAATTCTTTAAAATTATCAACTTTCTTTGCACAGATTCTGCCCTTTGCATGATAGCAGAAAAAAAAAACAAAACTTTCCTATAATAACTATATTGCTTTTCCTTTATTGTTGCCCTTGTACAAAAAAAAACAAAAAACAACTCTTTGATTTGTGCTAATTACTCACTTTAGAGCTTCCAAAATAACAAAATTATTAAAGTTTATTATGGTGTGAAAAACTTATTGATATTCTGTACCTTTAATAATAAAAAATAGTTATAATAAATATGCAAAATATTAAATATTTTAAACTTACAAATGTTGATAAATAAATAGTTGAAAAAAAATTTTCAATTAAATGTAGTTTAACTAAACAAAGACATGTGTATATTAATTAATGGAGTAGACCTTATAAATTACCTTATATGGAAATGAATTCCTAAGACACTAATTAATTATATAGATCTAAAACCTTACAGATATGAAAATAAATTCCTAAGATTAATTAATATTATACACCTTAAAAACTTGCATATATGGAAATAAATTCCTAAGAGAGTAATTAATTGTATAATTAAAAAGCTAAGAGAAATTTAGTTGTATGATAATAAACTCTAAATAATATGTAAATTATTTAAGCGAAATGATTAATTAACACCAAAGAATTTACTCCAGAAAAGATAAGAGAAACAAAAGAAGAGATGAATATAAAAAGCTAGAGATAAAGAATTGTGGGCTCTTTCTGTGGTTGCTGCTATTGTCCCTGTGTCCAGGAGTTGAAGACCAGTGAAGTCCATCATCAGAGACTTCATTCCCAGACTATAGACGTTAGTGAAGGTAAAGTGAAAAATAGCTTACCTAAACTTTTTAAACATCATTTGTTATTCAGTAATTAACCTGTGAATTAAGCTCACTCAAATGCAGACTTTATATTTGTGTTAAAGATCAGGGTAGTAATTATTTAATAAAGAGTTGCAAGAAAATATGCGACTGTTCATTTATAAAACTAGTAAATTTCCCTTCATTCAAAGAACTGTAAAAGTGCCAGATAGTGCCAACAAAAAGCATTATAACTCTGTGAAAGGGTGGGCCATGTATTAAGCCACCAGTAACGGCAACAAGAAGACAGTTGCAGAGAAGAATTGAATCATTTCAAAAAGAGATTATAATTTTAGAACAAGAACTAGAAACTTATTAAACTGAGAGTAAAATACATAGCTGACCGAAAAAATGAAAAAATACAAACAACGGAAAGAGACAATACATACATAATAGGCGACAGAATTTGGGTTCGAGACATAATCCAGAAGAAATGGGTTAAAGGAGAAATTACAAAAATGTTATCAAAAACAATAGTAATCATCCAAGTACACGATGGGACAACATACAGAAGACATGTAAATCATGTCTGATGATGATTTGAAGATTGGCAAATTGCAGCACCCATGCCAAAAGATGAAAATCAAGAAATACAAAACACAGTGGAAACAACATCACATAGAATATGGATTGAGGATGAAGAGAAAAAAACCAGAATGCTGCAACATGGCACCTGGAAGAAAGGAACAGGAACTAGAATCAATACCGAAACCAACCGGATTAACAACTAGATCAGCCAGACCCAGATGTCAGATACGAAGACCAGCCAGATTCAACGATTATACATAAGCCTAAACAATTTTCTGTAGTAAGGGAGGAGTGCAAAATATTAAATAATATTTTTAATTTATGAATGCTGATAAATAAATCGTTAAAAAGAAATGTTTCAATTAAACGTAGTTTAAACAAATGACTTTCCATGTAACAAATAGTTTGTAAAAATAAAAAATATACTATCAGATTTCAATAATAGTCGCTTCTATGGAAGTATGCCATTAAACAGCTAAAATAAATAATATATTTGTTGATGGAGAAATAGAAATCATCAGCAAATATAATTTTTTTATTTCAATGTAAAAGTAATTATTTTGTCTAGGAGACATTTATAGATATGAGAATTGCTGAGATTTAAATGGAAATATTATTTCTTGACTTTAATAATGGATATGAGAATATATTACTTTTTCTTTGCAATGTGATTATGTTTGAAGATTACCAAAAAAAAAAAAACCTTCCAAAAAGTCTATAATCAATAGAAAGACTATAAGGGAAAGATACATTTTACTAATTTGTGTTCAAATTAGTTTTTATTAAAACCAATTGTTTTTCTGCAATAACATTTGACTGCATAAATAGAATTTAATTAGAGACTCAATCTAAGATGTTTCTGGATATTATATTTAAAACTAATAATTCTAATGGAGAAAATGTACTTCCGAGACAATTATTAAATTACAAAAAAAGAACTTTTGATGTACAATACTGTTATCTCTTTAAATTTTTATTTTTCATTTTGTAGATTTCTCCAAATTTAATTCATTTTCCCTGATCAATAGATTCTCTTTCCCATATTACTTCAGCAAACTTCCTTATCTCAAACATCTATTTCACACATGATCTCATTTTAAAATTTCTTAAAGATTCAGCTTAAGATTTCAACTGTATATCTACTGTCATCTCTTCCAGCAACACATCTGATTCAGTTCCATTTCAACCTTTTAATTCTTTCAATAGTGTTGAATAAGTATGTTCTCTCATCCATATATTTCAATTCTATCTACTTATTACAACCAGCATACTTCTCTATGAGAATTAAATTATTTGCATTGCTTTTCTATTAAGTATTCAAGTCTGAAATCCATAACTAAATATGAAATAAATATATTTTAAAAAAACGTCCTCTTCAAACATAAGCCAGATTTACTTTTAATGTTAAATTATTTCTACCAAAATACAGACAGTTACTAACTTCTAATTCATAACAATCGATCTTTGATTTCTCTACTTTTGAAAAGTCAAAAATTATTTTAGATTTTTCAATATTTTTCTTTATAGTATTTTCTTATTTTCATTAATAACTCTTGTAACATTCCCTGAATATGTGAAGTATTACTTATAAAAACAAACACATCTTATGCTAAATCTACACTAAAATAATCATTCACTTTTATTCCCATATCTTTTTATTTTAGCCTATGAAATATTTCCTATTAAACTGCTATAAAAAATTTGGACAAGGAAATATCTTGTTGAATAATATTCTTATTAATATTATCATGTACTCTAATATATTGTTGCCTCATTTTCATAAATATTCATAAGAATTTTACATTATCTTGGGTTTATGTTTTGATATTTCAAAATTTTAATCTTTGCAAAAATGGTTAATAGCATCAAATATCTTTTCAAAATCTACAAATGTAATGCAAAATGGTCTTTCTATAATATTAAATGTAAAAAAACAGGCAAAACTCTCTATACAGTAGTGCTGCTCAGTGCAAGCCAGAGTAATCAATGGATGTCAGAAGTGCCTACTCATCCAACATCCCCAGACTAGTTTCTAGCTTGTGGCTTTTGTCAGTGAGGAGCTTTGGATCTGAGAGCACTGCAGCTAGATCTTAGGATCTAATGCAACCCTCTAGCAGCCACCTTTTATTTCTATTTATCTACAAAACTATGAGTTTAAAATTGAAAACAATAATATTTTCAATCCAAGCTCAGTAGCTTATATAGTCATATAGGTCTGAACTCAATTCAATACCCATACATTTTGGTGTCTTTCATTCTTTAATAACAAACCTTCTGCCATCCATTGATTACTCTGGCTTGCACCGAGTGCCACTAGTGTACGGAGAGTTTTGCCTGTTTAATAAGTTATGAGCAAGCAGCAAGCATAAGAAATGGTGATCATGCGATGAATATTAAATATAATTTACTTGTGTGTTATTATCATCATCATCATTGTCAACCATTATCGATTCACTGCAGGATAAAGATCTCTCCAAGTTCAATCCATCTACTCCAATCTCTAGCCCTCTTCTCTACATCACCCCTGCACACTTTCTTATTTCATCAATCCATCTCACATGTGGTCTCTTCCTGGGTCTTTTACAATGTCTTGGAATCCAGTTTTTAAGATTTCAATTGTCCCATCTATTATCAACACTTCTAGAAATATGTCCAGCACAACTGCATTTCAGTCTTTTAATTCTTTCAATGATATCAGTAACACCCATTTGTTCTCTTACCCAAATATTGCATTTTGTCTCTTCTTGTTATTCCTAACATGCATATCTCCATACTTCCTTAAGAGGACTGAAGTCTCTATTGTTCTTCTATTAAGTGTCCAAGTCTCAGATCCATAAGTAAGAACTGGTAAAACACATTTATTAAAAACCTTCCTTTTCAAACAGATAGAAATATTTCCTTTTAGTATTAAGTTATTTCTATCAAAACCACTCCAATCAAGTTTAATTCTATGATTAATAGTAATAATCTGACCAAAGTATTTGTGGTTTATTAACTTCTAACTCATCATAATCAATCATTATTTTCATCTTTTGAGAAAATCCACTGAACATTACTTACTCTTTTTAGCATTTACCTTTAGTCCTATTTTTTTTACTTTCATTTGATAACTCTTGCAACATTTCCTAAAGTTCTGAAGCATTATTTTCAAAAACAACTACATCATCTACAAAATCTAAATGACTTAAATAATCTCCATTTACTTTTACTCCTTTAGCTTCCCATTTCAATCCACAAAATACTTCTTTCAGCATTGCTGTAAAAAGTTTTTGGAGATATGGAGTCATTCTGTCTTATACCCTTCTCAATGTTAACCTTCCTAGTGTCATTATGTAATCTAATTGCTGCAGTTGCATTTTTATAAATATGCTTCAGAATATGACAAAATCCTGGGTCTATATCTTGACAATCCAATGCTTTAATCACCGAAAAAATGCTTATAGAATCAAATGCCTTTTCATAATCTACAAATCCAAAGCATGATAGCAACTCATATTCATTGGTCCTTGCTTATAACTTCTCTCAATATTTGGATATGATCTACTGTACTAAAACCACTTTTAAATACAGCTTGTTCTCTTGGTTGGTTGAAATCCAATGTTCTCTATAGATGAGTTGCAATTATCTTGGTAAAAATTTTGTATAAAACTGATAAAAGGCTGATAGGTCTGTAATTTCTAATATCTTCTTTATCACCTTTTTTAAATATTAATACTGCATTCTTCCAATCATCTGGTACAGCTTTATCATTTAGACAGTTGGCATATAACTTTGCCAAAATTTTACTGTGCTATATCCATTTTTAAATTCCCACTTGATTTTTTTGGTTGATTTGATCCAAAGTTCTTTGTAGATGATTTGTAATAGTTTTAAGTAAAGATCTTTTATAATACTGATAGAAGTCCAGTAAGTCTATAACTTTTTTTTTCGACATTTCTTAAATACCAATATTACAATTCATCCAGTTATGTAACACATCTTTAATATTTAGACATTTAGTATATAGCTGTGCCAACAATATCTGAATTTCTCATCATCTTTTTAAAAATATCAATAATAATTTCGTATTGCATGACCTACCTTTTTGATAAAAATCTTTTAATTTTCAAAAAATATTGTTCTAATTGTAGAGGCTAATTTATTTTCTTGTTTTTTATTACTAAATAATTCTTGACAAAATTCTTTCTATATGCTTTCTGATATAATCATTTTTTCCAATAATATAATATTTTCTTCTCATTGCTGAAACTATTTTTCTTCAAATGTTAAAATGTTGGATATAAAAATAAATGTAATTAATAAATAGTTACATGATAATGTAAATTTATATACATCAAAATACTCTAGAATAAATACTAAGAAATTCCATATGCCTATATAAAATACAAGTCAGATTATGAGAAAGGTTGATTACTATTCAAGATAGTGGAAAATGGTGTAAGCTAACTATAGCAAAAACTTTTATTTGTATTTTATATAAGCATATGAAATTTTTTAGTATTTATTCGAAAATATTTTATTATATTTATTTTGTTCGATATTATATATATAAATAAAAATTATTCCAAGAAAAATTTAACACTGCAACACAGATAATAAACAAGAAGACATTTTTTTTATTTATAAGATGATTAATAAATTAGGAGTTAGAAGAAAATAACAAAATGTAAATAGAAAAGTAAGTAGGGATACACATAGGAAATTTAATAATAGATTGATATATAATAAATAAAATTAAATAAATGTGAACAGAAGAAAGAAAAGATAATGAAATAGAATAATCAAAAAATATATATCGATTTGATTATTATATTTTATAGAAGAATAAAATATTTTAAATGAAGAAGTGCATGAATAAAGTAACAAATAAAAAACAGAAAGAATATCTAAGTAATTTGTATGATAGAAATAATAAGTTTTACCTGTGCTAATAAAAAAAAAAAGTGAAATAGCTCAAGATGAAACAGATTACACAATAATGAATGAAGAGACTGAAAAGTTGCAACAGCTATAATTAGAATGAAGACTGTCAAAATATAGAGAAGTTAAAAGTAAAAAAAAGGCTTGAAGATTAAAATAATATAATTTATAATGTATCAGAATGGCTAATATATTTTCTTAGATATTACTCTAAATATAAGTCCAAATACAATAAAGAGTGAGAATTTAGAATAATGTCATTAATAGTTAAACTGTTGTTGAGTTTACTGAAAAGGTATGTTATAATAAGTCATACACGTTTGTGAATGAAATGCAATTTGAATTGAGAACATAATGATAAAAAAAAAGATATAAATAGAATGATGATTACTATTAATAAAAGTAAAAATTTTAATTAAGACATTTAATAAAATAGGAAAGAGGATTATTTACAAAACGTGTATAACAATCAAAAAAATATTTATAAGAATAATTTTTTTATACAAGAGATAGAGAAAAAAGATTAACCTCTTTTATTTTAATAATGATTTAAATAATTGCTTAAAATATTAATTATACGGAATGCTTATGGCTAACGAAATTGATATTAAAAAAATAGACAAATTGCAAAAAGTTAAATGCATTACAATTAATTTAATGATTTTAGTCGGAGATGATAAACATTAAAAATGGCAGCAGATTTGTGATTTGGGTTAAAGATGTTTTAACTGATTATAATAATAGCTATGAAGATATTCAAATGAAAAGTGTAACTTATTAAAAGGTAAAATTAAAAAACAGTAATTTGATTAGAGGAAAAAATAGAAAAGATTGAAGGCTTTTGAGATGCAAATTTGAAATAACATGGAAGAATAAAGATAGAAATACAGAAAATAATAAATGAATATGTTTATTTGTTAAATTATAAAATGGTTGAGAAATTACTATTGACATATACTTAAAAATAAAAAAATGAGTGTCAAAACTAAGATGAAGACAGGAATAAGAAGGAAAAAAAAGGACTATCTAAAGTATTTGAAGAGCAAAGAAATACCAAAAAATTTTCAATAATTGTATTTTTTGGGATAGAACTCATGACAAACGTGACAGAAAAAATTCCCCCAAAATAATCAAAATGTTAAACAAATTATGAATGGAAAGTAAAAAAAAAAAAAAGATTAAAAAACAATATAAAAATTGCCATGTTTATGCAAGCAAAATTTTGTGCCTATAGAAATAAAACTAAAAACCTAGCAATTAGTAGAGATATTGAAACAAAAAGCTTTTTTTTTTTTAAAAAAAAAAAAAAAAGGTAAAGCAATGCTTATTACTGTATATAGAATTAAATTTACAACTAAATTTCAATTCAACAAAAAAAAAATAAAAAAAATAAAGAACATGCTTTTAACTTATAAAAGTAAAAAATTAAAAATGTATAATTTGGAAAAATAAGCATGCAACCAACATCATTTCATATTTAATAATTGATTTTTTAAAATAAATTTGTTAATTACAATATTAGCACTTATACTACTGGATATATTATATTTGAGATTATTTGCACAACAAATTGAAAAAATTATTAACAAACATGTAGCAAATTTAATTTTTTTTTTTTTTAAGAATATGCTATCAAATATTTACTCGAAATAATTTTTCATTTTCATTTAGATGATGCCATCACAAATTTTTTCATGAGTTTAATCACATAAAATTTAAATCGAGCTACATTTTCAGTATTTTTTTTTTTTATGAGGAATGTACGCAAATCAATGCAATCACTTGTGAAAGTTTGGCATATTCAAAACTTCCACTTCTAAGCTTAATTTTTATCTATCATCTTTTTAATTTTCAATTTATTTTCCTATATAATGTGTTATCAAAATTTAATTTTAAAATATATTGATTATAGAAGTATTAATCTTTAAGTATTTGAACTCTTTGTTTCTAATTTTTTTGTAATGTTAATGACCATATTTCCTTAACTTTATTGCTTCTTGGTATTTTAAATTCTTTGGAACCATAAAATAATTTATCTTTACCATTATGTAAATTGAAGTTATTTTAAAAAATATATCATAAATTCATTAATTTTTGTTTGATCACAAAAGATTAAATGTATATAAACAAAACAACTTCAGAAAAGTAATGCAAATCATACATTTTTACCATTGGGAATACGCTGCATAAATTATATTCTTGGTTATATTAAATTTATAGAGATTTTGAATTATTAAATTTCTATTTAGACAATATCTACTTTTTTGAAAATTTATTTCATGAAGGCAAACATCATGAAGTGGTGTATGATTGTATTATAAATGATTAAAAACCAAATCTAAATATAACAAGAAACTAAAATAAATAGTTCATGAAACTTCTTTTCCTTCATTACTAAAAAAAATTAATTTACCATATGGCAAAAATATTTATTTTTTTTCCTCGAAGAAGCAGAGTATTTTGATTAAAATGCAATTAAAAAAATATATTCAAAATTGGAAAAATATCAAAACAAGTGAACAACAACAACAAAAAATAAATGACTAATTTTTTCTTCAGTTTTTAAATGTTTATTTTAAATGAGAAAGTGGGAGATTGACTCAAAAATTGAGAACCTAAAATAAAAAGTTGAACTATCTTGTACCAATAACAACTGAAATTTGATAATCAATAAGGATTTTCAAACATGTGCTATTTTAATAAATTTTAATATTTTAGCATTCAGTTTTTCTAAAATTTATCTTATCTTAGCATGGTATTCTATTTGTTCAAATCATGAGATTAACACATTTTTATTTGATATTTTAATAATCCTCTTATATTGCTAATACAAACTAAAAGGTTCTGAAAGAAGTTATTCACTAAAATATATAGACAAGTGAATTGCATTAAATTAAGGATTTATTAAAATACATCAAATAAAAACTTGATTGCAATTTATTAAAACAGTTTAAATGGATATAAAGCAAGACACTAAAAAAAAAAGCCTTAAAGAACATGAATATCTATGAAAAAAAAAGTATATATATTCACTTTTTTTTAAATAAATAATTTTAATCATCATAGCACTAAGTTTTTAAATGAAAAATAGTAAATAATAGTTGTGAAGTGCTTTTTTTTTTAAGCAATCTGGTTCTACATATTATATTTTTAAAATGTTTGTTTAGGTGTGAGATTTGCTGTCATTATTGTGCATATAAGTTTATATATAATGACTTGCACGATTAAGCTGATTACTACTATTATATAAAGTAAAATAAACCATTTTCAAACTTACTTTTTTAGATCAAATAGTGTTACTCTATTGCCAACAGGACTTAAAATACAGTTACCATCAGGAGTAAATATTAAGTTTCCTTTGTTATAAACTGTTCCTAAAAGATTTGCAAACTAAAAAAAAAAAGATATATAAGTAATTCACACCATCCAAGCCAATATTTAAAATAAACCAATAAGATATCAGCAATCTGTTGTCAAGACAATATTCAGATATTGCCATGACAACAGATTATTGATTTTCTATTAGTTTATTTTAAGCACCAGCTGAGATTATGTGAATTAGATAATTCATTTTGTATATTTATCTTTACTAATTTATATAGATACATACATAGCATAAAATAAGTACAATATTTTCAGGGTAATTTACTTCAAGTGTTTTATATTAACCAATCCTTATTCTAAAAAAGTTATATATATATATATCAAACAAAATTATTTCAGAAATCAACAAAAGTTTCTCATTTCAATAAAGACTATGTTAATATATAAATAAACATAAAAAAGACACCAAAAAATTATATAAAATAGATAGAGAGAATATTTTCAAATTTTGTTTTTATTATCTTTCCAGTGCAAAGAGCTTTGGAAATCAGAAGGACAACTTTTCATAAAAAATCATCAGTCCAAAAAAATAAAAAGGAGATAGATTGGTGAAATGATCTACTGTCAAAAAAAATGTTTTTAACATTTATATCAGTTCAAACATTTATATAACTTTGTGCAAAAAAACAAAAACAATAAATAAAAGAAGCACACACATAATGTATTTATAAAGTCACATTATTCATATTTATTATTCCATTGAAAAAATAGTATTCCAATCTTCACAAGCACCAAATACACAAATAATATCTACAAATATGTGAAAACATTATTCTAAGTGGCAATTATCTACAAAAATAGTTCTCAAACTACGTTGAAGAATATGATGTAGAATTATTAAAAAGTTTTATTGAAATCTTAATTTTTTAAAACACACACACAAAAAAAATTAAAATTCAAACAATTATTAATTTGTATTTGGATTAGCAGAAGAATTATGAGGAATAAATTCACAGATTAAAAAAAAAAAAGCCAAGGAGCTAATATTTATTTTAAGAAATTGGTTAATTTTAAAATAATTTTATAACTTCATTTATAGATTGCATAATTTTTTATTATTATTAACTGTTAAATAATATATTTACTTATATTTTGATAATAATAAAAATTAAGAAAAAAAAATGCTACTAAGTTCAGATTAAAAAGTAAGCACGATCTTCTACAAATTTCACTTGGAAACCATTCCAAATAAAAATAATTGAAAAAAAAAAAAACATTCTTTTTCAAAATCTCAATAGATGAATAAATGCTTCTGCTTCAATTCCTAAATTGGGGAACAGTATTATAAAAAAGATCAGCAAATATAATACCCCTACAATAGTCTACATCAGAGATAGTGAACCTATGACATGCCTGCCAGAGATGGCACGTTTGAATTTTTTACAGGTACGCAAAATATTTATATATACTAATTTTCTATGCTTTAAATTATTCAACAGTTTTTTTGTTGCTAAAATCTGTACTAAAATAAAATAAATAAATATAATATTATACTAGAATTCAATTTACAATTGAATTCTAATTAGAAGCAATAAATTATAAAATTTGAAAAAAAAATTATACCTATATAGGTGGGGATATTTTAAGCCAACCTGTCAAATGATTCCAATATAACTCTTTGAAGTAATTTTTTCCAAAGTAAAATAAAAGTAATAAAATTATTTTCTATCCTAATCTTTTTTTACCTAAACATGTTGACACATTCATTTTTTTTAACATAATCAAAATTGTGAAGAAAGGAACGAAATGTGAGACGTCGTCTTTTTTTTTTTGCTTGAAGTTTTGTTGTAAAAGTGTAATGTAAAGATAATAATATATTTTAATATATAATAAATCTTTGATTTATAAAATTATTAAAGCTCATTTAAATTTACTTTTAAATAATTTGTTACGATTATATTAATATTAGTGAAAAAAAAACAACACAAAAATTGTTAAGCAGTAGAAAATTTCAAAATTGGTGGACTGATGAATATGGAATGATTAACAAAGGCACCACGGCAATATGTGTTTTATGTTCCAGAAGTTGTATTGAGAACATCATCGGTAAAATGGCATTACGAGACCAATCATAAATCGCTCTGCGAAAAAAGTAAAGATGAACAAAAAGAATATATTGCCCAAGCATTTAAAAATATAAATATTCAACCAACATTTTAATGAAATTTATCCAAAAACATTCAAATATAATTGCTGCAATTTTTTTTTTTATTTCAAATGTAATTTCCAAATATGGGAAACCTTTTAATGATGGAGAGTATATGAAAGAAGCTTGGATGAAATGTGCACCAGTTCTTTTTGAAGATTTTGAAAACAAGGCAAAACTTATTCAGAGCATAAAAGATTTATCATTGGCTAGAAATACAGTTAAAGAAAGAATCCTGCAAATGGTAACAAAATAACTTATCAACAAAAACGAGATATAAAATCTAGTTTAATTTCTCTCTGCATTGATGAAAGTACAGACAAAAATAGATCAGCCTGCTGGCTATTTTTATTCCCTACTGTGTTGGAAAAGAATTGACCTGTTTAAGCTAATTAGTAACAACAACAAAAGGAATAGATATTTGCAATGATGTTTCAAACGTACTCACTGAAAAAGAAATAGATGTTACCAACATTGTATCAGTAACTAATAAACATCACATGATCAATACGTATAGAGAGTTTTGCCTGTTTTAATATCAGTAACTACAGATGATTGGGATCGGAAAAGAAAATCATTTTCTCAGTTTATTTACCCAACTGTATTGGACATTCAATTTTGAGTTTTCAATGCATTATACATCAGCAGGTTTTATGCACAAGGCCAATTTTAAGCCACTGGATGATGTTATGAACTGTTGTGACTAAGTTAGCCAATTTATTTTATAAATTTATTGAGTGAGGTGAACTCAGCATACAATGGTTTATTTATGTACTACAATGTCCAATGGTTAAGTTGAAGAAAAGTTATTCAAAAATTCATCGAGTGTTTAGATGAAATTAGACTGTTTTTACGATGAGAAAATCATTGAAAAATATAATGAATTTATGGATGTTGAATGGCTTTTGAAATTAATGTTTTTATTGATGTGTGTTTACATCTACATGAATTAAAAGTGAAACTGCAAGGTTATAATAAGACAATTGTTGTCACATTTGATTTGATCAAAGCATTAAAAGTTAAATTCAAATATTCGACCATGATGTTATTTCTTAGACCTTCAAATATTTTCCAAATCTAAAAAAGTTCTTGAGTGATTTAGAATCTCACAAGAAGCCAGATCATGTAAAGTTGATGCAATGCAAGATTTTTGTGCTGTAATTCAATTGATAATTGATGAATTTTCTTTAAGATTTACACAGTTCAGATAATTTTCAAAAACATCAAAATTTATTTTATACCCAGACACAATATCAATGGAGTCTCAAGTTAGAAAATTTTGAATGGCTTAATTAGGAAAATACGAAAATGCAATCAGTCAATTTTCAATCAGTTCTATATGGAAATAGAAATTTGTTGATTTGAGGAATGAGTTAGAAACAATGGAGAATGATTCATTATTGGACACATGTAAAAAAAATGCCGAAGAGGAACTACTGACTGCCTGGAATGCTATTCCTGAAACATTTGATTGTTTAAAAAAATTAGCGACCGCTATATTATCAATTTTCTCCTCTACATATGCATGTGAATCATTGTTTTCAGAAATGAATTTAATTAAAGACAGTTTGAAAAATAGAATGACAGATGAATCTGGTTGAGCATCTACATTATTAAAATTGACAAAATGTGAACCAGATATAAAGCATTTGGCATCCAATGTCCAACAGCAAAAATCTTATTAAATAATGTCTATTTACATTGATTTTATGTTTATTTCCAAAATTTTGTTTTAATTACTATTAATTTTTTACTATTACATTTTATTCAACATGTGCTCTTCAAAATAAATATTGCTCACTTTTATTTAGCTTTTTTAGAATTTTTGTTTAATTATTATTATTATTTTATTTTATAAACTTTTAAAAAACTGTAAAAATTAAGTTGTTTATATTTTGATTTAATAACTGTATGGCAAGCCAATCATTCAATAAATACTTTTTGGAAATTTTTGGCAGGTACATGTAAAAAGGTTCACCATCCCTGATCTACATGAAGGTTCCTCACAATTCTAGATCACAGATCCCCTTCCCACAAACAACTAAGAAAATATAATTACTATTTATAGTAAAATAAATATAATTATATTATTTAATACAGTTGTAATTATTCTATTGAAATTAATGTATTTAAAAATGGTTTGTTTAAAATTTGTTACTTTTAATAAATAATATTTTAAAAAT
Source organism: Epiperipatus broadwayi (assembly GCA_028023455.1). Classification (NCBI taxonomy): domain Eukaryota; kingdom Metazoa; phylum Onychophora; class Udeonychophora; order Euonychophora; family Peripatidae; genus Epiperipatus; species Epiperipatus broadwayi. Next base: position 310,673 of record JAQFVV010000008.1, on the reverse strand, counting down.
AAATAAATAATTGAATGGATTTAATTATTCAGGTCAAATAACATTAAAGCATCCAAATGACAGATTGAGCACAAGTTTCATTTATTTTGATATAAACTGATTTTTTTTTTTACTCATCTGAGAATTAGTTCTTGATTCTAAAATATCAAAATATATACATGTGTCAAATATACCAATTAAAATCTTTCCATGAAAAATACAATATTCTAGACTGCTGGTTTTATAATGCATATTTTAATACATTTATAATTCTCAATTTTCATTACATATACTTTAATTATATATATAACGACCAACTGATGAATGCTGGTTTGGGAATTATTTATCTTTATGAGATGTCTTTCTTCACATAATTAAATTATATGTGACGAAATTTCAAACTTAATAAATATATTTAAGAAGAGAATAAAATAAATATGTTAATCTTTAATAAGAGATTAAAATATATAGTTGAGTTAGAAATAATATAATACTTTATAAACCAATAAATGATAAGTAATATTCATTAAGGTATTTGTATTTATGGATAGTGCTATAATTGTGAGCATGGGAAATTTGGCACCTTTAAATTAAATTGTAATAATATTTTAATGTGATAGTGTTATGCAGCATTCAATAAACAGTATTAATGATTCATTTATAAAAATATTACTGATTATTGTATTTTCAAATTATAGTCTTGAATCATATATCATTTATTACAATAAGTCAAACAAATAAATATTTGAAAAACAATTATTTTAACAATTTATTGTAGTACTTCACAGAAATCATAAATTTGTCATTTTAATAAATATGAAATCAAAGTAAAAATAATTCATTACAAATAAATGACTTCTACATTTCTAATGTTATCCTTCCCACTATCTTCTCCAATTGCACGTTTAACACTTCCAATTTTTCTCTAATAGCTTAATCTGTTTCAAATAAAATATTTAACATGCCTTTTCTTTAATCTAATTTTAGCAAACCACAAAATAATTTTCTCCTCTTATTAAAACCTTGTTTAGCAATTGCAATTTATATTCTAATTTATTATCATTACTTCAATAATTAGTTATTCAACTTCTCAAATATATAAAAGCATTAATTTGTTGTGTAACTGTTTGTTCAGCATCTATTCTTAATGTTTTTGCCTCAACACCCATATTAAGTGTGTTAGTTTTATTGATATTTATTTTCATCTCAAACTTTCCACAAGTATTTTGATAAATGATCTTTAGTATATACATGTTTTGCTGTATCCTTTGATACAATGAATCCTAACTTTATAATTATCAACAATGTTCGTTTAATAAATCATCTATGTATATTGTTATAGTCCTCCCTTCTCTCAGAAGTGGACTAGTCCAGATGCTTCCTTATCTGATCGGATTAAGCATTGTTTGCCACAACAATAGGCTGATGTATAGATAAAAACATAGCCAATGATTATTACAGGCCAATAAGCAACGATGCTTGCTGAATCCGAAGGTTTTCAATACGTTCCAGGATCTGGCTATAAATAGTCAGCCTTTTGTAAGAATCAGGGAAGAACGTCTGTCCAACCTGAAAAGACTGCATTCTCCCAGGGAAGCTTTGCTAACCTGAACAGCAGCAAGTATTCCCATTGATAGCACTACGCTATTTAGTCTACGCAGCTAGGCAAGTCCCACAGAGACCGGACGCTACCAAGACCACTCTCAGCTCGAGGCAAGCTGTCTTGTACAGCTGGAAGAGCCATACACCCTATCCGTGAGGCAAGCCATCAGGTGTAGCTGGAAGCGGTAGGCAGAACCCAGAGTTCATGTTAAACTCGAATGTACAACATTGTAAATACTCACTTGTATATTGTTTTGTATATATTTGTACATATAATAAATATATTAATTATAATACATGTTTCAGTATTATTTTACATTATTTTCTGTTGGTTGGGTCTGTAATCCAGAACAAAACATAACATATATTAAATAAAACATAGTAAATAAACACTTTAATGAAAAGAATAGATCACATAGACATTATCTGATTAATATACAAATTTCCTAATAAATACTTCAACCAAATTTATACATAATCTTTTCAATGTATTCAATTTGTTTTTTCCATTTTTTTTTCAAGATCAATGAAATGTTTTTTTTTTCTCTCTTTCTCTCTCTCTCTCTATATATATATAGAGTATAAAACTAAAAAAATTTCAGGTTCTAATCTGGTTTAGGAATGTTCCTCTCAGATAGTTGGCCATAATCAGCACAACTAATTATTTTAAATTGGTTGCTAATGGAATATCTAGCTATTTTTTAGCTAGAGAGTAAGACAAAAATGGAAAATCATTCAAACAATCTCCACTTTAAAATTTCAGCAAATCTTTTGATTTCTCCTTAATTTTAAGAAGAAGGGGAGTGCTGTTAAAAAGGACTTTGTTCTACAATGTGCTATAAAAAGCTACTTAATTTTTTATCTACATATATATCAACAATAGTTTTCAACAATCTAAATTCATCTCATCTCTATCTTTTGTAAATGGCTATTGAAAAATCCATTTATTCAAGACAGTTTAGCAATATTTTAATTATACAGTGTATCAAATTAAGTCGTTTAAAAATCTCATTTCAATGACTATTCTTCTGAGCATAATTATATTACAATTATTAATTAAATTCCCACAATCCTTTTCATTTAAAATTTATAGACTATCAATTATTTTACTATTTCAGTTCCAGCTTCTACAACTGTTTCCTTCATTATTATAGTATGGTAAATAACTAGTATAAAATAATTCCTTCAATATTATAAACTAAACTGGATTTTGATGGTATGCATGCACTGAAAGCAAGTTAAGCCTATAATTTGGAAGCAATTAATTATTTTATAATTGCCATTTAATCTGAAAATTCAATTGGACAAATATTATTATAATTTATATTTACAGTTAGTATTTTGATTTATTTTATCAGTTAATAGATAGTTTTCATTTTTATAATATAAATCACAATCAATTTGACCCATCTCTTCATGTATTCACTTCTTTTTTTTTTTTCATTAATAATTTAATATTTTAACCATTAATTCCTATAATTTTGACTTGTCCTGCCCAAATTATTATATTTTACTAATTCAAATTCTATATTTTTTTTAATCACGCCTCTATATCTTTTTATTGCCTTTTTAATTATTCATAATTAGCTTTAGATTTCATCTCTTGGTTCTTTTTAAGCCATCTGCATTTATGCATATATCCTACCAATTTCTATCTTTCCATCTTTCATATTATCATTTGATTCATCATCTCACTGGCAACTCAGGAGTTTTTCTGGTCTCATTTATTCTTTAACCTACTAGTCTTTTTAATATTTTAACTCAATTTACTTCACCAATAGATTCCTCATGTTTATTTTGTCAACCTAAACATTTAACAAATATTCTCTAATATTTCATTTCAATTTACTTAATTAGACCATTTCTCTTTTATTTTAGCTCCTAACATTCTTTTAAAATATAATCTTAATTTTACCATCAATAAATTATGATCTGAATCTATACCAATTTAAGAAAGTCCATATGCATTCTTAATTTCTATTCCTAAAATTATTTTGCATTAAAATATAATCTAATCAAAATATATTATCACATAGATCTTTTCAAATGTAAATCCTTATTAACACTCTTTTAACTCTATCACTGGTCACCCCTAAACTATCTTCTCAGTTTATCATCCTTATCCCTTTACAATAATCCAATGTCACACATACATTGTTTATATTGTTTTATAATTTTTTCAAATATAATTTCAATTTTTTTGTCATCATGATCATTTGCAGAATGTGCTTGATGAATCATTAGATCATGCACACATATAATGTGCTTATAAAATTTGTGTGCAATTTTAAACATTAATAAATGCATGTAACAAATAATTAAAAGATAAGTTCCTTAAGATTTATACTAAATTTTTTAATGATTTTTTTCTTTCTGATTTTATGATCAAATAGAAATAATAGTACCAAAAATGAAAATTAACTATGGTTATCCACAGTACTTTACTATCAAGTTATAAATGTTTTGTTAAAATATTAATTTCTATGTCTATTTAAGACTACAAAGAAGTTGATATACATATAAAAATAACACATTCTATAAAGATGTTGGAGAAAGCAAATGAAACAATATTCCAGGGGAAATATGGATTCCAATGGTTAAGTGTACTAATGCAGAAATGATTGCATAATAAAATCTTGGCCTTAAAAAATACTGTAAGAACATGTGCATGAAATGTTATGACAAAGAATATGCTAGAAAAGATGATAAATTTATTATCAGACACAGAAAGGGAATTTTTAAACACTGTAGGATTACATAAATCAAAGCTGAATGCTAAGCTGTGGGGAGGTGGTAAAACATTTCTAGAAATAGCAATGGGTATAATAGTGTAGGAATAGTTTTGAACAAAAAGTTCCAAATAATCTAGTGATTATTTAGCCATATATACTGACTAGTGATAATAATGAAGAGAGAAGTCATATTTACATAAAATATAACATTTTTACAATGGCAACAGAAGAGTAGATTGCTGTAATGAATTAGAGAAAAGATAATTAGTGGTGGAAGATTATTATTATTAAGAAATGAGTGATAAAAAAAAAATTAAAAAGATCATTAACAATTTAATAGAATGTAGAAATATGTATAAAAGTTTGTAACAGTAAATTAATACATAAAAAAGATTTTAAAAAAATAATTAAAAAGAAAAATCAGAAAAATAGAGAAATTACCAAGAAAAAAAAAAGATTTGAATGAATATAGAGAAGAATAAAACAAATGGATTGGGAAAAAGAAGCTCCCAAAAGATGAAATAGTTCATGCAAATGAAATTGTAAAATCTTTAAATGAAATGAAAAATGACAAAGCACAAGGAAATAATAAAAGTAAGACTTTGTGATAAAATGACTTAAAAAAACTAACATTTCAGATTTAATTTAAGATTTAAATGAGAAGTCATATTCCACTAGAAAAAAAAACCAATGCAACATGTAAAAATTTTACAACAATTAGCTTAATATGTTGTGGAGTTGCTAAAAATTCAAATAGATGGATTTCCAATTGATTAGACATACCCATATCTCATAAGCCACATAGATTTAGAAATTGGGAAAGTACAAAAAATAAAATTAAAAAGTGATTACTAATCAAGAGATATTGAGGTTCTTGAAAAGACTCGTATTTTTTTATTGATATCTTAAGAGTAATTGCGTAACTTTGATGGATATTTTGATAAAAACTGAAAAAGATATGTTTATTAGAAAATATATATCTGAAATAGAAATCATCTCTAAAATATAATGGTCTTACAAAAGATAAAGGAAGAAGAATAAGACATGGATATTGTATATCTCGTTTGATTCAACATATTCTTATATGAGTTGTTAAATAAATATTGTTTAATAATTATGAAGTTAATATTGGAGAAAGAAGAGTGAATTGTCTGAGATTTGATTTCATAACATTACTTAAAGACACTAAAATGAGTTTAAAAAAAATTCAAGGATTACAAAACTATTGAAAGTTTGGTAAGAAATTAAATGTAAATAAAACTAAAACAATGAAAAGTGGTGACATAAAAATATTAAGAATTAGCAATAGTTAAAAAAAATATGGAGCAAATTAATATGTTTAAATATTTGGGAAGTTGGATAATTGATAACAAGAATGAGAATAGCAATGAGTAAATAGGTTTCTTTAATATCATTGATGATTACTTTCTGATCCATTAAAATTAGATTTAAGAAAGAGGTTTGCTCAATGTTTTGTTTGGGCTATAACTTTATATATGGAACAAACAAGAATAATTAGAAAAAAAAGAGGCTTTAAATATATTGTTTTAGAAAAAAATGACAAGGATAAGATGAGAAGTCCTAAAAGAAAATGAGCAGAGAAAATTCTTAATATCTACCGCACATATTAATATGGTAAATGAAAATGAATTGGACAGCTTTTTATCTCTGAGTTTAAAATCAAGAAATATCATTCTGTCTTCTCATTTACCTGACAGATCTTAACCGAAACTTCAATAGTGTATTTTTGAAGATAGCATAATATGTAAATAAGAATATAAAAAATCATTCTCTTTTATACTTACAATCATGGCAGAGAAACTAAATAATGGCCCTAACTCATAGAAAAATTATTAAGTCACCAACAATTGGTGACATAAGACAGAATTTGTAAGAATACCCAGTCTGCATGAATTGAAAGAGCTGTCTAATATTAAATGGGATATTATCTGACTTTACAAAAGTTAGAAGACAAAGAGATCACTTAAAAACTGGATATAAATTTTATTATGAAAATACTAATACTCAAAGCACAAGTAGTGTGAATACTATAAAATAAAAAACAACAACAACATTGTAGAAATTAATGATATACCAGATCGAATGACAAGCTTAATGAAAAATATCAAATACAGATAAAACAGATTTAAGTCTTAACAAGTTCTCGTTCTGATAAAGAAAAAGAGGATTTTTATTTAAATAAATAGAAGACTTTGCATCAGATCAAATAATATTTTAAAATTGATATGAGAGATTTTAATGCAAAATTAAAAAGCAATTGAAAGATAAAAGTTCTGTGGATAAAATTGGGTACGACAAGAAAAATGACAAAGAAGTAGATTTGTGGAATTTACAATATATATATATTGAATAATTTCTTAGAGAAAAATATGAAACAAAAATGAGCACAGAAGCATTCAAAGGAAGGGAGGGTAAAGTTAAATTATGTTTTGACCAATAGAAAAATATATTTCAAGATTATAATGTACTAAAAGATCCAACACACAAAATGAATATTTAGAATATGAAAATCATTAAAAATATTAACAGATTTTGATGACTCTTCAGATTTAAACAAATTCAATAAGAAAATAACTATTACTCTATTAAAATCAACTGCCACAGAAAACTGGTACAAAAAAGCAGTAATTGATAAATAAATTTTCAAGTGAGTCATGGCAATGCAAAAAAAAATAATAAAAACATTGAAAAATGATCCATTTAATAGAATTACATGTCTAGAGTTGTGTAAAATGCTAAGAAAAATAAATAACCGCGAATTAGCAAGAAAGCTGTAAAAGAGAATAAAAATCTTATAATTCAACATCTTGATATTTGGAAAGTTGTTTCAGCAATTAAAAAAAAGATTACTATTAAAAAGAAAGATAACACCTTTAAGTGTATAGAATAAAGAACAAGAAAACAAAGCACCCTTATAATTACAAAACTTTTTGAATCGTCAAATATTTAAATGAAGAGGTGGGATATGCAATGAAGTCGGGATATGCAATTAAGTCTACGAAAAATAAAAAAGTTCAAAGATAAAGTATCCTTAAAAACAAATAAAGAAATAGTTGTAAAGACTTATATCAAATGCCTAAATGATTAAAAATGTATTAAATGAATGGAAGATTGCATTAAAGTAAAAAAGAAAATAGAAATTACAACATACCTGTCAGTTTTTCTACTGTTCTACATAAGTTTACTAAGAACATTGAAATTCAACTACAAAGAATATTAGACTAAAACCAACCAAAAGAAAAGCTGGATTAAAAAGTGGGTTCAACAAAGTAGATTATACCTAAGTGTAATTGAAAAGACCAATGCATTTGAGCTGTCGCTTTGTTTTGGATTTATTGATTATGAAAAAGCATTTGGCTTAATAAGCATTTCTGCGCTTACTAAAGATTTCTGGGGAATATTAATCAAAATACAACATCAATGATTAGATTACAGGTTGGTACTAAAATTAATAGTAATAAAGATGCCTGCATGGTTTAATGCAATGAGAGAATAGTTGACTATGGTTAACAGCCCAATCTATCACTTCTGGTGCTCAAATGTACATACCTCCAGAGTGACAAACTATTAGATTACTATTAAGAATATATGATAGAGTGATCACTTATTTCCAAGAACTTTTTATAGCAATTTTATAGGAAGTTTTGCGGATTAAAATGAAAAGCCAAAAGAATAAAACTAAATAGAGAAGTATTTAAATTACCTATATTTTGCAAATAATGCTCCAGGAAATATTACAAGAATTATGAAGCATGAAGTGAAAGCAATAAAATAAAAATAAATCCCAAAAAGTTTCTAAAGAAATGTTTGAGTGTCAATTCACAAAAGAAAACAATAAAGAAAAATATCAATGAATTATAAGAAATTAACTATAAATATCTTAGTTTAGTAATAGATATAAACATAATAATAAAAAAAAAATCACTGAGCTATCCTTTGATAAAGTGCTTTTAACAGAAATAATATTAAAATGAAATATGTCCATATGTTTGAAAAGAAAGGTTTTTTCAAATAGATATTTATTATTTCTTATATATAAATCTGAGATTTGGATATTTACTTCAGACTACACAATAAAGATGTAGATATGTGTGTTGTGAATAACGAGGGATCAAAAGTGAAATACATGAGTGCGAACAAATATTGACAGTACTAAAAAAAATATGAATCTGAAATATAGCTGGGCTAGATATGTTGCTGGAAGAAATGATAATAGACTGTTGAATTCTTAAACAAAATGCTAAGAGATTATGCAAGAGCTAGAAAGAGAATGTATGAGATGATTGGATTAGACAAATAAATAAATTAAGTGAAGTGGTATGGAGAAGAGAAATTATGGATCAGAGAAACTGAATTAAATTGTAAGAAACTACCTTCATTCTGCATTGAGTCAATAATGGTGATTATGAGATATACTTTAAATATATATCAAATATTTACACATGTTAACAGAAAAGTTTACATATTAATAAATAGAGATGTATAGATCTTATTGGCCTATTATATTTTTAATTGAAGTAGTAGTTCTATAATTAAATTTATTCCAATCAAAACATAAGAAGACAGCACTATGACTGTAAAATGTTATAGCCCCATATATATAATTTTGCAATATCTCCTACTAATATAAAAAGTTTATATGCTGGTTAATTTAAATATAGTAAAAGGTAGGGAAGAGATAAACTTATAAAGTATTGCAATTTACTAAATAGATAATAAATAATGTATCTAAGATTAAAATATTAAATAATATTTTTACACTTTTGAAAATAACAAGGCTAAAATTTTTATGTGTTAGAAATCAAAAAATAATAAACATTAATGGATCAAAATTATAGATAAATATATGTCAATTATTAATATATATTGAAATAGTAAGGTCTGCTTTGCAGATCTTCGTTTCACCTTTTCTCACCTACTTCCTACCCTCATACCTTAGTTTGAACCCCAATCTATTGTAGTGTGTCTGCAATACACTTATATACCGAAAATCCTGCCTAATTTTAAACCACGAGCACAATGCTCGTATTATATATATATCTTATTCCCAAATAAAATAAAATATTATGAATTATGTATTTGTTCATATAATTTACATTTATTAAAAAGCAAGTTATATAAGTCGTAATTGCGCACACACTATGATATCCATTTTAAAACATATCAAAATTATAAATTGTTAGTTATTTTGTTTGGATCTATTTACAAATATATTACCGTCGTAATATATTTTGATTTAAAATAAAATTCATTTAGTAAATATTAGTTTAGTAGATAGATTCAAATATTACAATTTAAAATAAAATAATTTTCGTTTTATTTAATAAAAATCATCCCAAATATTTCTGTTAAAATAAATGAGGGACAATAGTTTAATTATATAAGTTTATCTAAAAACAGCAGCTGTCCACTTAAGTTTTCTTTAATTAGTAGCAGTAATTTTAATTAAATCTAGTTTGTAATTCGAATGTCGACGGGGAAGTTAGCAAAAGAAATTAATTAATGTTGAATTCCTTTAGACATTCGGATAGATTTAATTACAGCAGATAAGTCCAATAATTTTGTACACTCCAGGGCAAGTCTATTGTTAAATTTTACTATAAAAAGGATGGCTTTCTTTTGTTCTCCATTCTAAGCTTTTAAAGAATTCCGAGTTGTTCTAAGATTCTAATAATTTGCTAACCTTGACATATCCGAGTAGAGGCGTTAAGATGGCTATGTCCCCTCGGAATAGCCAGCCGCTGCCAAAATATGAACATTCCAGATTTTGCTGCTGAATTATAAAACCTGCCGAACATCTACCTGCAAATGCGTTTCCAGAGGTAACCCAAATTAACCCAAGAGCTCTTGTGATTCCTAACTAACATGCTATAGCTATTTAACATTGTTTTCTTATATTTCACAACTTCATTATGTATTTCTTTCATGTATTTAAATATACTCAACATTTTGCTCTCTATCCTTGGGTTAATATTTTCTATTTATAAAGCTTTCTTTTATTTTATTATGATAATGTGTCAGAATCGTCTTTGACCGAGTGAACTATTCCCTCTATTGAAAGTAAGACGCCGCTATTAAGGCATATTTTAAATTTATAATTTTCCAATTTTATTATCTTGCAAATCACTCGTTCGAGGGCGATTCTTTTCTTTAATGTAATATAATCACATAGTTTAAAATCTACATGCTATTGATTTTAATCTAATATAAGAATATGTGCGAAGTCAATGATTTAAATGTGTCCCCAAATGCATGATTGCGTATATAAATCTATACTTACTTTTCAAACCCGCAAGCATGCATTTTCCTATTTTAATTACCGTGTTCTACTTTCATTATAAAGTTCATCATTGACGTCGAGAGTGTGCGGACCCTCTTAAATGAATTTCGGGGAATTTGATTGGGCATTTCTCTTAATCCGAGTAAAACCCATTTAGTATGTTTTTATATACACTAGTCTCGTATTGCTGGTACATGAATTGGTTGTTGAGACCGCTTTGTTTTATTTTTCCAAGGATTCTTTACATGGCTAAGGCCGTTCTCTCCACGCTTGCGGTTTCCAGGCAGAGGGTGTCCCAAATGACACCCCTGGGAATTAAACTCAATCGTCACCCAGTCGCTAAGTTTCGGCTGTTCGTCAAAATACTTTCCTACGGGTTAGCGGCGAGATGCCCTCCGTAATTATTCCGGATCTTCAATATTGTTTCATTTTATATTTATTTTACAAAGCATCCGTGACTTAAACGACTCACACCCTCCAACTTTATAAATTCACTATCAGCAATACTGACCTCCCAATACAAATCTATTATTATTATTCTCAAATAAATGCTTTGATCCCATTCCCACATTTGCTTAGTAAGCTTTAGTCCGTACTATTCTCGAAATCAATAAATATTTTAGAACGTTTAATTTCAAATATTGTCTTAAACTTGTCTATTTACTCAAAGCACCTCGCACATGTTCCTATCTTGTCAAGCACATTATCGTAACGCTATTAGCCCGAGGAATAGAATATATCACTCTGTTTTAAAACCTTTTGTCATTACTGAAATATAAATGCCAACAATTATTTAATATGCGTCCCTGTCTCATATAAGCAGACAGTGGCGTTATATATATATTTATATAAATAAATTGTGTGAAATTATTTAAAACTAAATTTTATCTTATTTTATTTGATTCCTATCACTGTCTCGGTCTATATATATATATTTTCTGCATTTCTTTTATAAATCCATAGACGTTAATTAGCCACCCAAACTTATCTTAGTATAGAGTCTTTTGTTTCTCCCTGACCACCAGGCACCGGTAAAAGGTTATACTAGTTGTAGCATCAGATGCGTTATCACGTAGGTGGCGCTGTGAAATTTGGACTTTAGATTCGAACTTAGTATATCTAGAAGGCAACCCCTCCTAGAATGTTCAGTTTAGTCTGGGGTTTGAATTATGCAGTGTGTTAGCGAGATAGACGATTCTGACCGTTACATAGTAAATTTTTTTTTTCCGGGTCCAGCCACCCAAACTTATCTTAGTATAGAGTCTTTTGTTTCTCCCTGACCACCAGGCACCGGTAAAAGGTTATACTAGTTGTAGCATCAGATGCGTTATCACGTAGGTGGCGCTGTGAAATTTGGACTTTAGATTCGAACTTAGTATATCTAGAAGGCAACCCCTCCTAGAATGTTCAGTTTAGTGTCTGGGGTTTGAATTATGCAGTGTGTTAGCGAGATAGACGATTCTGACCGTTACAATATATATACATTGTATAAATTTTGAAGAATTACAAAATCTCAAACAGATTAATTGAAAAAATAATAACTTTACTTATTACAAAAAGAAATAATGAACAAAAAACCTTAGCTATAGTATGGGCATGTAATAGATTCAAGCAAATGTTGGGCTTGCAAATGATTACAATCATGGACCACCGATGCTTATAATTCCTAAATAAGGGTTACCTAAATAATGATCACCTATTATGGCGGAGCTTATCATTGCAAAAGTCCCATCGCCCATGACATTTGATGATTAGGTTATTTTGTATTTGTCTATATACGTTTAATCTATCATAAATGCCCATTATGCGTGCTATCTAAAACAAAGGGTTATCAAATAAGGATTTAGAAGCATTTATGTCATCCTATTACATTAAAGAGACCATGAGATTTTTATGGTTGCTTGTTTCATTATGAAAGTGAACCAGTTCATGAATAAGCAATAGCTAATCTCATAAATATATTAAAACAGGCAAAACTCTCCATACAGTAGTGCCACTCAGTGCCAGCCAGAGTAATCAATGGATGCTAGAAGGCTTGTGCATAAAATGCCCATCTAGTGCCTACTCATCGACTATCCTCAGACTAGATTCTGGCTTGTGGCCTTCATTAGTGAGGAGCCTTGGATCTGAGAGCATTGCACCTAGATCTTAGAATCTAATGCAACCCTCCAGCAGCCACCTTTTATCTCTACTTAATTACAAAACTATGAGAATAAAATTGAAAACAATAATATTTTCAATCTAATCTCAATAGCTTATATAGTCATATGGGTCTGAACTCAGTTTAATACCCAAACATTTTGGTATCTTTGGCTCTTTAACAACCATAGCCACCACTATCCTATAAGGCAGGATTGGTGTTAAACCACAAAACATCATATGATCACCATTTCTTATGCTTGTTCATAACTGTTATTAAAACAGGCAAAATTCTCCATACATTAGTGCCACTCAGTGCCAGCTAGAGGGTTGCATTAGATCCTAAGATCTAGGTGCAGTGCTCTCAAATCCAAGGCTTCTCACTGACGAAGGCCACAAGCCAGAAACTAGTCTGGGATATTGGATGAGTAGGCACTAGATGGGGATTTTATGCACAAGCCTTCTGGCATCCATTGATTACTCTGGCTGGCACCGAGTAGCACTACTGTATGGAGAGTTTTGCCTGTTTTAATAACAGTTATGTGCAAGCATAAGAAATAGTGATCATGTGATGTTTTCTGGTTTAACACCAATCATAAATATATATTATTATGTTACAAAGGAAAGTAAAAAAAAATAAAAATGCTTGAATGTAACAATATTTCAAAAGAAGCAAATTTATCCAAAACATAGTTAAAAAATCCACAGCGAAGACAAGACTGACAATAAATTGAAGAAATGGAAAAACCTGATTTAAATACAAATATATGAATACATATTTTATTAAAGATCAAGCAAAGTCTAATTATTTTAATTGTTCAGAGCCTCCATAAGGAAATTTGGTGAAAGTTCTCTTCAAATATTTTACTAAATGTTATAATCCTTTTATATTTCTTCTCATTTAAAGGGGAAAGTTCTCTTCAAACCACCTGTTCCTACAATCCCCTATTTATTTACATATCTATTCTTATTATACAAAACATTATTTATGCAGCAATAGGAACTTGTGAGACATCAAGCTTCTAATATCAGAAAAGAAATTGGAAACTTATTAAAAAATAAATTATTCTCTGTAAATACTTTATATATTACATGTGAGATTTTATGTTATTTTAAAGTCTTGTCATTGTTGAATAGATGTTTTCTTAATGTATTTTTATTCTTTTGCATTTCTATATGTCTATATATTGCATATATATGAATATGATTTGTCTGGTCATTACTATCGCAAGAATCATGTTCTGTGTGTAGTGTTTTAGTTCGGGATTGTGAAATAAGGAGATTCTGGTTAACAAGATTGGATTTGAGAGATTGATCTGGTAGTCCAAGTAGCAGGATTCTCATGATAGGACTACAAGCTACTCTACAAAAGTATAAACTTGTAATCTGACTTTTAGAGTATTATTTAAATATCCTCAATAAATGGTATTAAGTTAAAATAAACCATGAAGATAATCATCAAGTGTCAATCTTAATTTCCAACCAAGGGAATATTCACTTTGCACTATGGACTTGATAGAGGACTGATTTTTATTAACTTTTCAAAACCTTACACTATAGCATGTTATATTATGGTACATCAATGTATGCCCATGTATAATTGTGTAATACTTTCTTCCATCTATCTCACATTATATTATGGCAATCAAATTACATGATCTGATAAATCATTAAATGATTAAGCAAACAGAAAATTACATGTAATACAAAAAAATTTACGCAAAAGAATAAGCAAGACAGGAATACTAAAAAAGAATATAAAAATGATATGAATAATATAAATAAATCTATGAGTATTATAAAAGTTTTACAAGAATAATTTACCATAATGGAAGAAATAATGAACTTCTGAAAAATTTTGTGCTTATTTTACAATAATATATTTCGAAGCAACAAAATAATGGAAAGCTCAATTAAGAAATCTATAAATAATGAGCTTATCTGGAATTGTTCCTTCAGAATAAAAAAATTAGATTCACGAAGAAAGGCTATTCAAATTGCAATTGACAACAAAGGAAATAATTGGAAAAATCATCTCATTAACAGTTGAATTAAGTACTATAATGGAAAATATTAAGATTAAAATTCTAGAGAAAAAAATTATTTCCATACAATAATAAAGTTGCCAGGATTATAGAAAAGCTAATTTCCTGCCTGAAAATGAAAAATATTTTTTGAAAAAGATTTTTCTCAACACATTAATTCAGGCATATTGAAAATAATGTTATTCAATGTTCATGAAGACAATAAATGAAACTAAATTAGAACATGAAAATATATATTATTTTTTTGTTGATTTTAAAATCTTTTTATCCAAAGAAAGTAAGACAGAAAAGAGTGAATGGAGAATTTGTTGTGAGATGATGGAAGACTTAGAAAGAGAGATATGTTTTCATATGTTAAAAGAGTACTTTTGAGTAAAGATTGTGTTGGGAATGTATCTGAAGTTTGATTGTTGAAGGTTATGAGATTTTTATGCATCCAAGTTAGACTTAATATTTTGTATAAATGTATTACAACACACTAATAAATTATGAGGTTTGCCCAATTTCATCTCAACTTATCAAATATAACATTTCTGAATTTTTTTACACTGAATTTTGACAGACAAATCATTTTTGGTTCACTAAGAGTTCTTCGATTAGATGTAACATTTCTGATCTACTTTTTGTCTGTATGACTAATTGTAAGATACATAGCTTATGATCATAAGATGCTATAAAACTACGAAGGGTGCACATATCAGCACAGCATTATCTTGAGTTCTGACAATAATCTTGAGAATTTAAAGGAGCAACAAACTTCTATTTTGATCTGAATATTATTAATAATATAGTTTTTTTACAAGTAGAATGTGTGTTATATATATATTATTGCAATGAAAAAATAAATATTAATTGACAACTGTCAAATAATAACATGTCAAATGCCTTGTAAGAAAACTAAAATTAAATTAGGCAATACAGCCCATTTTAAGTAAACTGATATGAGTTCTGTTGTAATTTATCTAAGTAAATATAAAGGTTATCAATAATAAAAAAAGATTTACTATGAGATAGAATTCAAAGTACTAAAGTAATAAAAATTTAGAAACATCATTATACATCTTAAGAGTGTCAGAAAACTATTACAAAAAAAAAAAAAAGAATCATCATACAGGCAAAGAAAAGAGTTTCATGAAGGATGATTATTCTTATTTTTGTCTAGACGAGGAAGATGATAATAAAAAAAAGGATTTTACTAATCTATTATATATAATTAAATTAGATCTTTATTCTGCACAAGACATACAAACTACCTTATAATAAAAGATAATTTTTTTTTATATATTATCTATTGAAAAAGCATGTATTAGTTTAATTTATTCTAATATATATGAAAGTGATTAATTTTCAATGCCTCTTGATATGCTGATTAAAACAAATATAGTAAAAAGAAAATGAATTAAAGAAATAAAGTCACTTCACAATCTTAGACAATAGTAAGAACTATTAAATAGTAGTTTTGTAAGAATTTGAGAAAAAAGAATCTGAAAATATTATAGCAAAGATGTATTCAAAGCCAAAGTTATTAAAAAATTAAGTGCTTTTTATATTAACTTGCACTGTCTGTGTTTCTGTCGAGATATCCAAATTAAATAAACAAGGCAAAACTCTCCATACATATGTGCTAGTATAAGAAATAGTGAACGTGATGTTTAGTGATAGCCAAATTTTAGAATTTGCTGTTTTTGAAAAATATCAGAGATCTTAAAAATCTAGACTTGTTATAAAACAATTAGAAATTGCTGGAATATTATTTAAATAAAGCATTTGAGGTTCAAATAAATCATAAAAATCAAAAAGGTCTTAGGCTTTTATTTACATGATAATATTCCAGCAATTTCCAATTGTTTTATAACAAATCTAGATTCTTAAGATCTCTGATATTTTCCAAGAATGGCAAATTAACCAAGAGACAGATTACTTTGTTATTTTATATTTTTTAGTTGGTTATTTACATAAAAGCATTATTTAAAAATTTTTTTTTACATATTTTTTTCTTTTTAGTTATCTTACATGTAAAATTCCTATTTTCTCTGTTGTATGATGTCAAATTAACAATGAGGCATATTTTTCAATGGAAAAAATTATTTGTTCTGCTATTAAACCATAATAACACGGGCAGGGCAAATTCACAAAAGGTAGTGGGGTGATAACTACTTCAGCATTCATTTGGCTTCAACTCTACATGTTTGGTGGCCTGGTAGGAGCCCAGGACCGAGTGAGCTAGCTTCACAACTAATTGTATATTTTGGAGTAAAGATTGCCAGCTCGCTGCAGAAACACATAAATGTTGATTCGTAATTCAGCGTTAAGACCCTCCCATGTTTAGTTCTGATGAAGAACATGCTCAGCAATGTTTACTAAAAAACATATATTTATATTAAATCTTTAAAAAAAATTGTTAAAACAACCAATTCAACAAAAAATTACAAATATTATATTTAATAAAAATGATAGGCTGAAAGACTGTCATTTTTGTATTAATAAATGTTAACTATTAATAAAGCTAAAAAAAAGTTTGTTCAGGAGCTGTCGAAAAATTGTAAAAAAAAATTAAGTTTTTTTTTCAGAAAGTGCTCTAGTAAATATATAGTTGTACCATAATGCTGTTAAATATTATAGGCATATCTAAAAATTAATTTAGCTTTATTAAAATACTTTTATGGTCTGACATATTCAGCAAAGTTTACCCAAAAAACATATATTTACATTAAATCTTAAAACAAAATTTGTTAAAAATAATTACAATTTTTTTTTTTACAAATATTAGATTTAATAATACTTAATTTTATTATGAAGAATTTAATGCAAAGGAAGTAATGATATCAAATTAAACAACAATACAACGGCCTTTCAAAAGCTGGATACATTTGGTACTTATAAATTATTTTAAAAAATGGTTAAACAAAAAAAAAAAAAAATCAGACAAAAATTATAATTTAATAAGATGTGAAAATAAAAAATACATCCTCTAACAAACAAATTCTAAATGTAAATATCATATAATTATCTACTAAAAATATTTATATATTGACTTTTTAATTACTTTTCTAACTTTTTTTTTTACAAATTTATTATTTTTTTCACAAAATATTTATGAAATATTAAGTATTTTAGAAGAAGAATTTAAATTTTAATAAAAAATATTAACAAAATTTTACACTATAAATGTAATATTTCCATTGGCTCAGTTGTTAAGCATTTTTTCCTGGGAAACAGTTGCAAAGGGGAATAGATTTTTTTTAATTGTTAAAAATTCAAAACTTTGGACATCTGACAGAAACACAAGGCAAGTTAATACAAAAGCGTTTATTATAGCAAGCTTCCTTATAATCACATAGAAGAAAATCAACCTTCAAATATGCATTGTTCAAATTTAAAGTAAATGGAGAGTTAAACTTTAAATTTGAACAATGCATGTTTGAAGATTAATTTCCTTCTATATTATGACATATATATATATGCTGCACTAAATTATTGATTTATAAACAAGCTTCATTATATAAAAATGATATACTAAAATGTTGACTACTTAAAATACAGCCATTTTTTCTTATATAAATTTAAAAGAAAAAACAAACAGTATAATAGAAGAAAAAAAATCGAATGAAAAAGTTCAAGCAATGGAAATGACTTATCTGGGCTACAATCTATAAACTTTCTATTCTATTATTGCACTAAACTACGGAGGGCATAAAAAGAGTAATATAATAAGCTGCATAAAAAGTTTAACAAATCAAGATTAAGAAAAGGCTTACATATGATAATAGTAGTAACACAAATTAAAATAAATAAATGTAACTACTTCTCTATGAAATTATTATTCCTGGCTTAAACTGTTAATGACATGGAAATAAACTCATGTTAACAAAGTAAAGAATTGGAATTAAAATATAATTATTTATAAATAAGAAAGAAAGAGACACCAGTGGCAGACCAAGGTTTAATTAAGATTAAAAAATATATGTAGAAAAAAGTCTAGGAAAGTAGAATTACATAATATCTGAGCATAAGATGATTTCAATATCTGAAAATAGTGATCATCTCCAAATAGCTGTCTAGATCTCTCACTTGTGCTGTGTGCTAATTTTCTGAATATATAACCATATCATTTACCAATACTGACAATTTAATCTGAAATTGAATTTGTCCCTTTAAAGATCCTGAATTTTTATGGATGTCTGTTTCAGAAAGTTGACTTATTCTCAACAACCAATAAGTAAAAAACATTTCAAAACTTCTGGAAAGCAATATTTCATAAGGAATATTATGAGATAGTTAAAGGAAAAATCCATGCTAAAGATAAAACTGACAAATAAATTGAAAAATCACAAAAGCTAGGTATAAATATATATATGTGCATATCTTTTATTAAAGATATAGATGAAACTAATTATTTTATCATAATTCCTTTGTGATAAAAAGATATATATTATTTTATTTAAATTTAATATTTTCAAGTATAGTTCACCTTTTGAATTTGTTTTTTTTTTTTTGAAAAAAAAGTTTTTGTTCATATAACAATGGCATTAGATGAACAGGTGAGGAAATAAAAAAACTACTAAAAAAATTATATACCAAATGTCTAAATAATTAATATGTACCAGATAATTGGAATAATGCAATAGTATCATTGATATTTAAGGAAGATGATAAAAAAGATATTAGAAATTATAGTCTTGTCAATCTTCTACATAAAATCTTTAACAAGATAATTACAACTTATCTACAGCAAACTTTGGATACAGACCAACTAAAAGACCCAGCTGCATTTAAAAGTGATTTTAAAATTGTGAATTATATTCAAATGCTGAAAGAAGTTATAAAAAGAACCAACAAATATGAATTGCCATTATGCTTTAGATTTATAAATTATAAAAGGCATTTGATTCTATAAATACTTCTAAGTGATTAAAGCTTTGAATCATTAAATATAGATCAAAGATGTTATCATATTCTGAACAATATTTATCAAAATGCAATACAATGTGTGGCTTCTCCTTTATCGAAGTCAGGAATCTCTCAACCATTATGCCCAGAAAAACCTGTTAGCCACCTTACCTACCTTTCTATTCCCCAAAAGGCATTTGATTCTATAAATATTTCTAAGTGATTAAAGCTTTGAATCATTAACTATAGATCAAAGGTGTTATATTCTGAATAATTTTGATCAAAAATTAAGTACAATGCGATGCACTATGACTTCTCCTTTATTGAAGTCAGGAATATCCCAAACCCTATGCCTAGGGAAACCTGTTAGCCGTCTTATCTTTCTTTCTATTACCCACCTTAAGTTTTACCCATATTCTTCCCTATCCTGCTCCATTTTCACAATATCATTTTTGTCGACTCTATGATCTTTACATCTAAATCTCCTTATCTTTTTCTAGATACAGCATAAAAACCAAGAACCCACTTTCTGTACAATCACTTTGTTTGTTTATTCTCCAAAAACTTCACTATGTATACCCTTTCTGCTACATTCAATTAGCAGATGCCCAATATTTTCCATGCCTTCCTTACATAACTTGCAGACTAAATCACCCGCATTTCACCATTTGTGTGTATATTCCCTTGTTGCTAACGTTCCTGTTTGAGCCTTAAGCAGTAAACTACTTTCCTTGCTATTATCATAAATTAACTCACACCCAATATTCTGTTTACTTCTATATATATTTAACCTCGTTTTATTCTTCATACTAGTTCTCCATCTCTCCAACTTCCTATTTTTTTTATTAATATGTCTATTCTTCCATTCCATTTTTTGCCACTGTAACACTATTCTTCTAACACAATCATACCACCTTTTGTAAAAGTGTACTGACAAAAAGTCTTTATGTAAATCTTCTGCAAACCATACTACCTTTCTCACTCATCTAGTTGCCTGTCCTTTACTCGTAACCCAATTAAATACTATTTTGGCAATTCTCTTACTATCCACAAATTGCAATCTATCAATATTTTCATTTTGCTTTTTGCATCTCTCATATAAAAACTTAATCATCCCATTTCTCCTTGAACTACCTCCTTTGCCATCCATCTATCTGCATCTAATGCATGTTTTCCTACTTATCTTTGTACTTATTGTAAGTAATCTAACACCCCTTTATCAGCACATAACACGCTGTTACTATAAGTGCCACTCCCTTCCATACTGTTCTTGCTACATCATGTTTATTATATGAAAACACTTAATTTCTTTATTAGTCCTTTTTTTTTCTTTGCTTCATTCATCAATTTTTTCTCCCATTCATCCAAGTAATTACTCTGATTAGTTAAGATGATTCTCAAATAGTTAAACCTATTCATCACATTTAACTTTATATCCCCCAATAAAAATTCTTTCTCTTCTCATCCCCTGTATTTATCATCACTTTTGATTTTTCTTCACTAAATTTAATCCCCATCTCCTTACCTACCCTTGCACACATCTTCAGCATAACTTCCATATCTTCCCTCCTTTCTGTGCACAAAAACATATCATCAGCAAATAAAAGACCTGATAATATATAAACCCCCTTGCCATCTATTAATGGTATCCCTCTTCCTATTGCTCTCTCCATTTCTCTCAAATATAGCAAAAACAAAATAGATGACATAGGGTATCATTGCCTTAGATCCACCCCATTTTTAACTTAACTGATTCTATATTTTTTAATTGATATGTATAGTAATTATTTTCATACAATCTCTTAATAAGATCTATTAAAGTTCCATTCATTCCCAAATTTACTATACTTACCCATATTCTATTTCTACTTATTCTATCATATGCCTTCTCTATAAAGACCATATATAACTGTCTACCTGTATTCTTACTCATATCTGTAAGTTGTGTGACTAAAAAATAAACTATCTCCTATATGCCTATCTGTTCTCCCATTATATTATTTTCTTCCATCCATTTTGCTATACTTCCAGCCACCATATATGCAAAAACTTTATATAACACTAACATTACCACTGTCTGTCTATAATTGATTATCTTTCTATGGACGTTACCCTTTCCTTTAAATAACAGCCTTTTTCTTGTATTTAGCTATCTGGAAATTCTGTCTTCTGTGTCATGCCATCTTATTAAAAATGATATTAGATTTAATTTTCTCTATTTCCCAAATTCATCACCATCTCTGCTGTCCATCAATCTAAACCTCTTGCCTTTCCACTTTCTTCCCTGCCTCATCCATTTTCTGTAAAACTAATATTTCCATTACTATGTGCTATAATGTTTTGCTATCACTGTCTTTCATGTCTTAACATCTTTTCTATATCCATTACATATTCTTAATTCTTCTCTAGAGCTACATTCTTTCTTTTAAAAAGAATGCATCTTTAAAAGTTTAAATATTTTTATTTGTAACCTTTTTCTGTCTAAAAGTTTCTTCATGTATATATGTGAATAAAAAAAAAATTTAACCATTAGTCATTATTAACACATTCATGGAAGTGCATTCTCTAACAGCTAGACATAGCAGTCTGGATATCATGAGCTTCTTGAACACTTAGTAAAATCATCATCTCAAAGTTTAATTAACGATTACATTGTAGACAGAACAAGAATGATTCCTCTTGTGACAAATCTGATTTCTTACCAGTTCACAAATGAACCTGCATATTGGCAAATAGCTATAATGATTAAAATATGTATGAAAAAATGTAAAATAAATTACACATAAAAACATATTGTTTTGAATAAAATTAAATAGTTAATAAAAAAAGTTTGTCTTGTATCAATTTTTTTCAAATATTTGAAATTTTTTATTAGTCATACTTTATTTTTTTTAATGCAAATTTTAAAGTAATTTTACCTTTTTGCTTTGGTTTTATGCAATTTTTGAAAACTGCGGTATGTATCCCACATTTTTCAAGGTAAATTAAGTCTATTTTTGTGCGATTTTTTTAATGCGGGTTTTCTATGGAACCTATCTACAGCATAAAAAGAGATCCAGATGTACTTTCTTTCAAAATCTTTTTCATTTTGCACTTACATTAAATTTTGTTTAATTACAATCATTAGTAGTTTTGTGTATTTTCTTTTTCTTATAATCATATTAAAAAAATAAACTAAAAGGAATTATTGAATACGATAGTCAGATATTATTGTTTGCAAGATTTTTTTGACACCTTTGGAAATGGATAAATAAAACAAAAATGCCTGGTGAACTATATTACAGATTCTACAAAAGTAACATATTACCGAGATATTGTAGTGAATGCAGAGAAAATTGAAAAAATAGATAACTGTGTTTACTTGAGGTAATTAGTTACAACTTATGTAGATGAAATAGAAGCGGGGGAGAGGAATTAAAATAAAATGCATTTGTTAACCTTAAAAACCTTATATCAAAAAAAAAAAGGGGGGAAACCTATTATGTATTTTGCAAATTTTGATTTAGAATTTTAAAACATGGGATTTGAATTTAAAACTGCAAATGACATAAAGCAAAATGTATGTTGGCAAAAGATCGAAAAACTTAAATAGATTGAATACATAGGGGGGAAAAGGATAATTAATGTGCTTAAAAAATTCTTATTGAATAACTACACAAAATGACTGGTAAAATCTGATTTGAAATGGCATGAGAAGTTGTAAGTTTGTTGCATCACTGTGAAAAAAGAAAACTAGAAATAAATCTTTACGGAAAAGTAATTTGATATGCCTTTGTCCTGTGACTGAGGATGGAAAAAACATAAGTATTTGAGAATGAATGCTTAACTAGCAGAATGACACTACTTTGCAGCAATAAGTTAATGTTGAGCAATAGTGCAATGACATGTGACTTCTCAGCTCGAAACAGGTGCTCAATAGTTAATCACAATTTATTTTAGCACTTAAATATTTAAAGCATAAAATTTATCTTTCTAAAAGGATCAGTATTCTTTTTGCATTCCAAAGCAGCTAGATCTTTTTAGATTCCATAAACTTTAATGAGCCATATAATAGTAAATCATCCATGTACTTTACTACTGTTACACAATGCTTTATTTATCATCCTCTTTTTCAGTTTCGATTGCCACAGCAATCTTTTTCAGAACTTTTATATCTCTTAACTTCAACTTTAACAATAGTAAAGTATTTATAAACAAAGCAAAACTCTCCATATAGTATTGCCAACCGGTGCCAACAAGAGTAATCAATGAATGCCAGAAGGCTTGTGCATAAAATCTCTATCTAATTCCTACTCATCCAATATCCCCAGACTAGTTTCTGGCTTGTGGCCATTGTCAGTGAGAAGCTTTGGATCTGAGAGCACTGCACCTAGATCTTAGGATCTAATGCAACCCTCCAGCACCCACTTTTTATCTCTACTTAACTACAAAACTATGAGAATGAAATTGAAAACACAAAAATATTTTCAATCTAAGCTCAATAGCTTATATAGTCATATGGGTCTGAATTCAGTTCAGCACCCATACATTTTGGTGTCTTTGGACCTTAAAAAACAATAGCCACCACTATCCTATTAGTCTGGAGATATTGGATGAGTAGGCAGCATTAGATAGGGATTTTATGCACAAGCCTTCTGGCATTCATTGATTACTCTGGTTGGCACAGGGTGGCAATACTGTATGGAGAGTTTTGCTTTGTTTATAAACAATTATGTGCTAGTATAAGATAGTGATCATGTGATGCTTAATAGTAAAGTGCATGGATGATTTAATATTATATGATATACATTTGGCAATGCAATAAGAAATAGTAAAATATAATCAGCCCTTTGCTCAAGTAAAATCCATATTTTTATACATTTTCAACTAGTGCTAAATTAAAACCATTTTTAATTATTTTTTCTTATTTTTAAAAATATACAATACAAAGATTGCAAATGCTTTTTATGATCGATCTTAACTAAAACAAGGAGTACAAATAGTATACATTTAACCATATTCATTCACTAGTTGAAACAAACGAGTATAGTCAATTATTTTAACTCTAGTGCAATAAAAAAAAAAAAGGAAGACAAAAAATATAAAGTTAAAGATGAGTTTAGAATGACTATATAAATCAAGATATCCATATACCATACAGATACTCCACATCTTGTGTTAGTCGCAAATAATACAATACACTCTGTTCAGTTCTAATATTTTTAATAAAAAAGAAATAGTAAATGTTTAGTACTTTTTCTCCCAAATTCTAGTTTATAAACAATTAGAATAAAAAAAAACAACTCAATAATTATAAAACAATCAGTACATTCAAGGATAAAACGAGCAAGGATTTGCAAATGTCTTACCTTATAAAAAGTCATATTTAAGATATTTTGTAGGAATTGGATCTAATTTTATAATCTCAATATTACAATTAAGTCAAAATATCTTCCTACAAAGAGAAAATACATTCACTAGATCAAATTTGAAACATCTATGCGAGAAAGAAAACGTGGTTTGTAAGAAAGACAATATTAAATATGATTGAAATGTGTTTTAAAATTTGATTGGTAGTAACTTTAAAAATGTAAGAATTGAAACCAATCAGATGTGATATTTCAAAACAAATAGAGAGTCATTCCATCACATGATTAACGCCCCAATCGCCATCTTAATTATTGGACCGGAGTGATTGCGTTTAGAGGAGAACATTCCTCTATTTTTATCTTAACATATCCCCCTTATAGTTTGGAAAGGTAGTTAATTTTAAATTAAAATGGCAGATGCAAGCGAAAAATCACCTATTTACTCACCGTTTTTTGGAGTAATGGGTGCATCTGCAGCTATGGTATTTAGTGGTAAGTCAATTTAAATGACTCGGAACAGTTTCTAGGCCTTGTATCTATTGCTACTTACTTACTTAGATGTGTGCTATGATTTATTTTTTTTAAAATTTATTTATACATGTATTTATTTTAAATTTCTGTATAGATATTTAAAATGCGTATTTAAGTATTTATCTTTCTGCAGTTGTTTAATAATAATAAAAAAAATCAGTATATTATACTGATTTTTTTTTTAATTATTTTTAGTCTAATTAAAAGGTAAACGTTATCTTCATGATTAATAATATTTCGTAATCAGTAAACCTATTGTAATATAAATTATAATACGAAGCATATGATTAAAAAAAAATTGTTTGAAGTAATAGCAAAAAAAAAAAAGTGCGAAAATTATAATAGTTTACAATATAAATATATGCAAAATTGATATTTATGCCCAATTAATATTATGTAGTATGCATTTCTTTGTTAATCTTTACAAGTTTTCATTATCTAAGTTATGTGTGTATTATAAACTTATATAGAAAATAATATGATTTTTATTGTTTTAAATAACCAACTTTTTAAATCCTAACACCTGAAGTCGGTCCAGAATTCCCACAAAAAAGATTTTGGGAGTTCAAAATTTTCATCTGATCTTCCTTCACTTCAATTCTTTTATATATAATATAGCTTTTAAAGGTAGTTCAGCTCTTTTGGCATTAGAAAGCTGTCAAAATTAAAAGTAATGATAGCATGTATTCGTTGGTTATTCATCTTTTTATACAATTCACATTAACAACTTGACAATAAAAACTGCAAAATTATGATCCATTTTCAGCATTTAAATTCTTGGAATGAATCTGACCATTTTCCAATAGAATCTTTCAATTTTCTTTTGTATACTTTATTTGTAATTCAATAAGTAAAGATTATTCATATAATTAAAAAAAAAAAAAATTGCTTTCAAAAAATTACAGGTGAATCAATTTTTATCACTAGCTTTACTACTCTATATAAATCAAAATAAAGAATTTATAATTTTTCTAATTCAATGTTTTTTATAATATTACATTTGTATTGTAACAACTTCACCCATGATAATATTTAAATTGTCAATAAATTTGAAGTTAATATAAATGAGTCTTGATAATGGTTAAAACATCTGTATAATAATGAAAGCTCGATCATTTATTAGGAAAATTTTAAGTTTCTTTATTTTGACTTAGAATTGATAATAATTTTTATTCTCTCAGTTTATCAAGATTTACTTAAATAATAAGTATCATTACTATGATAACTATTATTTAATCTTTTTTTTTAAAATTTATTTATTAATTTGTTGTAAGTGTATTAAACTAAACCTAGGTAATTATGATTTCTAAGTTATTGTCAAATTATTGGCTAGTGTTTAAATCTTTATTTGAGTCTCATAGTATAATAATTAGTATGTTTCCTTGCCTTGCCTACAATCTGGGTTCAAAATGAAATAGATAGTTGAGTATATTCCAAGCAAATTTGTTTTTTTTTTCTTTCAGGTAGCTATCTCATTGAATGATAAATGACTATAATTATTCTTAATTAAGAATAAAATAAAACATCACGAATCAGGTTTTCTTTATTCTAGTGGATAATGTTTTCTACTGTATTACTCTTGGAGTGTTGGAGTAAGCTATTTAGAGCTATTATTTTTATTTAAATCTTTAATCTCAGTTTTTAAAAATGTCTTCAAAGGTTTTTGCCAGTGCATTCTAACTATTCTATAAATATTTAATAGTGTTAATAGTAGTCTAATAGTAGTCCTCCCTTAAATATCACCTTAAATTGATTCTGAAAGGTTGAGAAATCTGAATAACATTCAAGATAATTTTTCGTTGAATACTAAGTATTAGACCTGCTGCAAATATTTGTGATGGCAGTGATGGCAGAATGTATTAGACCTGCTGCAAATATTTGTGATGGCAGAATGTTGCATTTTTCTCCAATGGTGGGAAAGGGTGTTTGCAACAACAGAGTATGGCATTCTGCCATCACAAACACTGGCGGCAGATCTAATACATAAGTATCATTCATTGTCAATTTCTTGATGATACATCATAATACATGCATACATATTACTTCTGTTAGTGTAAAAAAAAAATGTTTTTATTACTAATGTTTTTAATGAAATGAATAAAAATTGGTATTGAGTATCAATGTTTGTGAGGGTTTTTTTATATATATATATTGCAATAATTTGCATATTTCAAACTTCATGCTACAAAATACAATATTGTTTATAGATGACAAATTTATGTTTTTTGTTTTCATTTTTTTTTTTTTTTTTTTAATGGTTCAACCAGCTAGTAGTCTTATTTAGGACTAGAAATTGCATTGTATTATTTTAATGGATTCATAATTATTTTTAATATCAATAATGATATATTTTACAAAAACAGTAAAGAAGTAAATTTTAATTTTTAAACCTAAAGATGACTTTTGGTGAATCAAAATGTTGAAAAGAGAAATCATTAAAACATGAAATTATTATTAACCTATTATTTAAAATCATGATACTCACTGCAAATAGAAAAAATAATGGTAAAACAACTTGTTGAACACAATAAAATGGGTCATCAGATTTTTTTGTAAAGAATCTATTCACAAAAGTAAAATAATCAGCAAATGAGGTTTAAAGTCGTAAGGTTAAGAACGTGTTTTGTGAGAATGTGATATCTAATAAAATACTAGTACCTTTGAATATTAATCCAGTTTTTGTATTGGCTAACTGGAAACTTAAATCTTTTTTTTTTTTTTTTGCATAATTGTTTTGTGGGATACTGACTTAAGAACTAATTATTTTATATGTAGTATTAAAACTTTCCAAAAAGAATTAGGCATTGAACTTGAGAAGTTACTACCTCCTTTATAAGCTTTATATCATTATCAATTCTTAAATCTGGAAATATTGCAGTATATAGTGGATTAGAATTATTGACAATCTTTGATAAGGATTTTTGAAAAATTGTAGATCTGCATTTGACTATTGTGTAAACACACTGAGAGAACTGGATTTGTCATCTTGTAAAACAAACTATAGATTTTAGAGCTCATAAAAAAATAACTTCTACCCAATCAATGGTGTTGTTGTATAATATTACAATCATTTTATAGTCTGCACATAGACCTTCATGTGTCTAACCCAAATTAATGTTTCATTACTTTCCAATTAATGATAGTCAACTACTCATTTATAGGCCAATATTATATGGTAGCAGTTGGCTATGGAATGGCTATCTGAAAAAAAAAAGTCTAAGAATTACTTATTCTTGGAAAAAATTTTGAACATTTGCTCAGCCAGGTTCAATTTCTAAGTCTTAGAATAGATAAATGTGCTATTATTACCCATCTCCTTTTTTCCTTCTGAGAAAATAGTATTTACATTTCATCAGTTAGAATAAATAAGACAAGCAATAGGAAAAAAAAGAGCTAAATATATTAATAAATATTATTAGACATAATATAAGATAATGAATAAAATATATAAATAGACAAATTATTTGAGAATTGAAAAATCTTTTGATAATTGAATATCACTTGTTTGTAATATTTGATTGCCTAGGTATTTCATCTTGCTGTTAGACAAAAAATTTCTATATACAGATACAATATTATCTTTGTTTTTACATATATGATTTTTTTTACTATTTAGATATCTTTTTATATTTGTAGTAAAGAGATCTTACTATAATATATAAAAAATTTTTTAGAAATGAACTCTTAAACAAAAGAAATTTTGACTTATCAAGTGATATTTGTGGCTAAATGGAAAATATTTATTATTAAAATATAATAGCATTTAAAAGAAATAATTGAATTATAGAAGTATATAATTAGGGGTAAGAATGCTGATATGAATTCAATAAGATTTTATTTAGGTAGATGTAAAATAACTAAAATATTGGAGAAAATGTAGATATTTGGCTAAAAAATGAAATAAAATGAATAAAAATGTGTATTAAAATATAGATTAATTATTGTAATTATAACATTGTCATTTGGAATAAAAAGTTGCATAATGTTTCATGCAGCAATATCAATGTGCAGAATATCTTAGTTTACTTTTTAAAAATATTTTATAAGAATTAAAAATGTTTATGTTTAATCACTTGCATTTATCATCAGTATTATCAAATTTTAAGAGCTACACTGAAATCTTCACACTTGGTCAATTTTTTTATACTACTTAAGAGCTTGATTGTTATCTTAAGATTAACCCTTATTCTCTTCCCTTTTTCATAGACTTCTTATGGATTTAGATATTATAATTTCTTTGTCTCAAAATATGTAACAATTCTATTTCCTTCCTCATGATTTCTCCCAAAAAAAAAAAAAACACTTTGTTTTCATTCCCAACATACACAACACATAAATAAATGTTATACAGCTAGTTATTATGGCTAATGATTTTCTGAAAAACACTTTCATATATATAGAGACAATAACTATATATATATATTTTAATATTTCTATAATTATATTTATATAGAATAGACAAAAATTAGTTTTACATTATTTTTTCAATAAAACAATAATTTAAAAAAATAACTGCTAATAAAATACATTAAACAGAATTTAATACCAATAACAAATTGTTATTAATTATTTAAATTTGTTTCAAATAAAATTTTATACAAGGATATGCTGTATAAAATTGATAAAAAGTATATTGTAAATTTTAAAAAAAATTTGAAAAATTTATTTTAATTTATACTTTATGACAATGCAATATTTTAAAAATAGAATGCAACTGATTGACGAATCTGAAAATTTTAAGGCATTGTCATTGAAATTTGGATAAACTTATTGTAGATTCCAAATTGATTTATATATCTTATTATATATCAAACTTTATTCTTGATATATTCTCATCATTGGGCTATTCTTTAAGAAAATTTTCACAGGAGGTTATAATGAGAATTGACAGTAATTTTATATAAGTTAAATTATGTTGCTAACTTCATCATATTAAAATTTGGAAATATAATTCTTGTTTCATCTATTACTGCTCTATTTTATTTTTTACAATATATTTTCTGTTGGACTAAAAGTAAATAAATAATTTGCTAAAGTAAAAGTGATTTCAGAAAGCAAAAGTTTAAAATAGTTCAACAATAGCAGTCAAAAGATTTTTTAAAAATACATGTATATGTGAATGAATTATATATGAATTTTTTAATATGCAATTTTTTTTGAAAAAAAACATACCTGTAATGGTTTGCTTTTTTGATCTCATTAAAGTATAACCTAATTTCAAAATTTCATTCATATACTTGCTTTTTTCATCTGATGTCAATTAATTTGTAACTTTTGTTCTATACATAGTGCTTTTTTAAATTTATTTTTTGGATAAAAATTATATGTAATATTCACTTGATACAATATTTATTTATAAAAACATTTCACTTATTTTTTGATTATTGTAATTAATATCTATTTTTTTGCTATGAATTTGTTTCTCATTATAATTGTACTCGAATAATCAAAAAATAAGATAAAATTATAGTTAATAAATGTAGAGTCCCTTATATAAGAATTAAAATTTTCGAAGTAAAATTTTTTGATACTTTGATAATATTCCTGCTATGATGTATTATTCCAGTTCTAAGTTTGCGATATGTTTAAAATAACACCTCCAAGGAATGTGCAGACAAACTTAATCAATAAAATTTGTCCGCAGATTTCATGGAAGTGTTATTTTAAAGATGTGGCAAACTTAGAATAATAAACCATCGGGAGTAATACATCATATCATGTGCAGTATGAAAGTTCAAATCTAAACAAATATATTTAGTATGAAAAAAGGAAAAAAACACATTTGGGTACTAAATAAAAACAGGTAGTTGTGACTTTTTAATATGGCACTTTTTGTGGATTTTTATTATGACACTTAGTGATGTCAAAGCTGTCATATCTTGTCAGCATTTCTAAAAAAAAAAAATCTTATTTCCAATGATGGAGAGATATATTCATTATGGAAAAAGGAGAAATAATGAAAGAACTCTGAAACGTTTTTTAAATGGTGAGCTGTAACAAAATTTTAGCTGTAAGTTTTAAATATTTTTTTTTTTTTTGGTAAAAAAATAACAACACAGTTTTAGCAAAAAAACCCCACAAATATATAGTTTTAGCTGTAAATGTATATTTTTAGATATAAACCATATTTCTTACAAATGATGCAAGAGATATATTATGCTGGTAAAAAAAGTCACTGTGGTGGTCTGAACCATTTAATATCTAAAAGGGAAAGGATCAGTTTATTTGATACGGATTAGTCATGCCAGGATTCTTAGTTGCCATGACATCATAAGTGGAAACTATGAATAAATATTACCAGACGCAAACATCATCGGAGTAATAGATCATAGCAGGAATAATATCAAACAAAGTACTGATTTTATTTATTTTTTACTAGCCTTATTTGCAGTACAGAATTATGTTTTTTTCTCTATTTGCTGAAGTTAGTTTTCATATGCATCTGTATGTGCTATATAATTATGTATGGTTTTCATCACTCAAAATATGATAGTTAAATAAAGGCTTTGCTTTGACATCTGTTTTTTTTTGATTTCAGCAATGTTCTGATTCTCTATTTGTTGAAAGAATCATTGATATATGCTTGCATTTTTTAAAAAAAAAAATCTCAGAAAAAGATGGCTAATAAGAGAAAATGAGCTAAAAGAATAGTATCATGCTGCAAGCAAATCACCCTCTGAAATAGTAAGACCATATTTTTGTAAAACAAAATTTTAAGCAAGCAGTATAATTGATAAAAATAATTATAAATCAAATTTTGCTTTTATTTTAATATGTACATTAAAACATATGTCAAGCATTAAATTTTTATAAAAGAGCAAGTAAGTGCCTGGAAAGAAAATTTTGACTAAAGCTAATGTAAATGAAACAAATATTTTGTTTATAAAAATAAATCAGTTTTTATAATTAAATAATAATTAAATGTTTATTTTACTATAATTTTAAATTCTTACCATGATTTGCCACTAAAAGGACCTGTTATTATAAAACTGTAATGAATATTTATAAACTTTGAATGTTTTTGAATTGATATCATGTAATAATAATTTATTTTAAGATCTGTGCCTAGAGGCACATAGAATTTCTAGGCAATAGAGTACTATGAACCAAATAATAATTTTTTGATACTGCTTTGTCATAATTTTTCATTATCTTGGTTTTAGAATTACATTATAAACTTTAATGTTTTTTAATCTACAGTTGTTTTTTTTTTTTTTGGATATTTAATATTTTGTGTGTCACTATGAACTGTATTTTGAAATTTATATAAATTTTTAATTTCAGTGAATATTCATTTTTCTAATGTTAACTGATTTTTTTATTTTTTAACATGCTTAGTGTCTTTTATTTATATCTTTTTATTAATATGTTCATAATGATCAATAAAATTGAAATACACAGCGATAGTTAGGATCCTGAAAGAAATCTCATATAATGAAAATACTCATTATTGACTGTCAGCATATTAATTTTTTTTTTTATAAAACATGGTTTTTGTTGCTCTTGTAGATAAATGATTATTTCCTCAATTGGTAATCAAGGTTCATTACAAAAAGAAAAATCTATTCAGTTGTAACATATGACTTTGAATTTCAATTTAATGAAGATTAATGGTATAGTTTGTTGTAGATTTTTTTAAAAATAATTTGTCATTAAAAAGTATTTATTAAAGAGGTAAAAAATACAGGAAAAATTAATTATGTTGTTGCCTGCTCATTCTTGATTTTACACATCTTACTAATGGTTAAGTGTGTGATGAATTTAAAAAATAATGTGTGATGAATTTAAAAAATAATGACCTTAATCAGAAATGCTCTGATTTCACTGTTGTAAGAGGAGGCTCAGAGTTCTCAAACTCTCCAAATAATTGAGAAAGTTTAGTAGTCTCATTGGTGATGGGTTTTTTTTTTTTTTTTTTGTGGGTTTCATTTTGGTATCCTCAGACTGTAACTTAATTTTCTTCACTTCTGATTTTTAATATCTTTGCATTCCATTTTTTTTCTCCTGTTTAGTTTGCATAACAGATTCACACAACTATACAAAATGATCTTCGTTAGGTTTGTCCACAATGGTAAGTTTGAAGAGCAGTTATCCGAAACCCTGTAGTCAATTGCTATTTATTTTTATATTGAATTAGTTCACCATTTAAACCCCAGCTCTTAATTCAACAGCAATTATTAAATTTTCACATTATCTTCAGATTAACATATTTCGAAGCAGCTGTATTTTTGGTCAAGGTATCTGCTTTAACGACAGGTACAATTTTTTAGCTATAGTTCTGATCTGTGCTCATCACTAACCTGAACTAGATCAAGGCTGATTTTACTATCAGGATTTATTTTCAGTTCTGTAACAGAATCTAGTATTTTTTAATGGGGCCAGCAAAATACCTGTAGTGGTTCTTCTA
Source organism: Epiperipatus broadwayi (assembly GCA_028023455.1). Taxonomy (NCBI): domain Eukaryota; kingdom Metazoa; phylum Onychophora; class Udeonychophora; order Euonychophora; family Peripatidae; genus Epiperipatus; species Epiperipatus broadwayi. The sequence continues at coordinate 276,699 of JAQFVV010000008.1, read as the reverse complement.
TATGCAGATTATAAACTATATGCACAATCTTTATAACTTTTCAGTATGTCACTCCTCTTAATGTTTGTAGGAATCATCTCCAGTAGCTTGAAGAATTTTGTCTGCTCCTTTTTCTCTCAATCATGTAATCAAGTTATTCTGCGTTTTTTGGTTTTAATTGGTTTGCAGAAACAAATATCACAAATATCTGTTTCCCTAGCACCATACAAACTTTAAAGCGCATGTGCAACAGCGTATTGCTGTTTTAAATATTACAGTTTACAAACATCGCGCTATATAAAAATGATTTATTTACATACATACATACTGTATATTATTTTCTTTTTCCTTTAACATGAACTTAATCTCATCATAACAATCATCAAACAAAAAAAAAGATACTGATATCATTTGTTGCAGTTTTTTCTCAACTGTATATCAAATTTTTCATGGTTTTACATATTAGTCTTCTTCATCTTATTCATTTACAAATTAATGACAGAATCAGTATTGACTCTTGCATAAATTTTGGTGGTAGTAACAATCTGTTTTTTATTTAAGTTCAATATGATATTTAAAATTGGCAAGGATTATATTGATTATTTCTAAAGTTTCTTGCATCGATTCTTTCGTCACATCATGCAAATCTCATTCCATTTCAAATACAGATCTCTATCTTTTCTTAATCATTGTTTTTTTTTTTTTTGCTTTCTTCCTTGGTTATATGATTTTCTTAATTTTTTTTTTCTTGCCTATATATCTATAGTTCTTGTTTTCTAAGTCTCTGGGTATTCCAGTTTGATGAAATTCAACAATTCCAGTTTTCTGTTTTTTTATGAATCACAGGAGTCTTCCTGAATGCAATAATAAAGTATAAAATGTTTTATTGTGTGAAAATTGTAACTTATTTTCATATTATCACAGTTCTTATTTCAAACTTGGAAGTATGCTCATCAGTTTGAATTTTTGTTTAAATTTTCTTCTTCAGTTTTGTTCTGCCAACAGAGATTTTGAAGGATTATTCTCATATTGATTTTAATTTTGTTTTAATATTAACATAACTGTTTATAACAAGACAATTTAATTATGGATTTGCTTTGTACTATTTAAATTAATCCAATTGTTAAAGTCATTGATTACTTCATGATTAGTGGAACTTCATCTTTTTATTCTAGATCTCTTTCAAATAAAATCCATATCTAATGATTTCTTTAATAGCTGGTTGTTCTCTGTTTGACTTTCTAAATAATGTAAATGAGTCTAAACTTGCAATCTTGTTTTTCTGTTAATTCGATATTAGATGTTATGTTTTATGTTAGTGCTATGTTAAAAAAATATCCAGTGACTCCAGAGACTGACATTTTAGTTAAGCTTACAAGGCAATGCTACATTGAAAAGCTGTGAATGTGAAAATAAAAGTAATATTCTAAATAGTTCTAAAAAAAATTTGGATTTAATAATTTATGGTGAAAAGGGAAATGTTATCTTTCTATTCAGGTTCCTACTTTATGTAAGTATTATATATATCATATGAATTTTAATTGTAACATGACATATGCAGAAAATATTTCACATAAGTATGCTATAAAATGATATTAGAAAGTTCAGAATTTCAAATACATTTCTTAAAAATACAAGAAAATAATATCAGAGAGAGAAAATTTTCATTTGACAAATAGTTAGATTTTAAATTCATAAAACTGGAAAAACATCATCTATTAGTAATTTACCATTTTGATATACTGTATATTAAATTTATCTTAAAAATAAATGGGATAAATATTCTGTTCAACTGAAAAAGTCCCCAAACCATTTTATTCATTTGAGGATATGCCATTAATATTTTATGTGACAGGTATGTTCTAAAATGATATAAAAACTTATTTACTTTTTGTGAACGAAAATTGTTTTCATTCAAATGAATGATCTTGTAACTTGAGTTGCTTTCTAAATTTCCTCAATCATGTATACTAATTATTTTTAAAACTTGAAAGTTAAAATGGAATTTAATTAGGAATTCTAACCTCACTGTTTCCAAAACAATGGTGTTTAAATTGTTTTTTTTTTTTAATATATGATATGGAGGTTTTTTTTTATTGATAAGAAAGCAATTCTTTATATAAGGATATAATGAAATGTTTAGTGTATCAATCTGGTATTCTTATGACATGGACTTTGAGTCCAAACTGGGTGAATCTTTAAAAATCTTTTCTGGTCTCTGTATTTTTTTTTTTCATTTAGCCGATTTATATCTATTCAAATATCATTTGTAACTATTATTGGTCTATTGCAGGTTGAAGATATCTCCAGATTTAATCCCGTGTCTCCAATCTATAACCTCTCGCTTCACAGCCTACCAGCACATATTCTTATTTCATCCATCTCACATGCAGTTTCTTTTTAGATCTTTGATAATCTCTTGGAATCCAAAATGAAATTTCAACTATCCTTTATTATCATCTTTTCTAGTATTATGTCTAGACAAACTATTTCTACCTCTTAATATTTATATTGACACTGATACCTGTTTGTTTTCTCATCCAAATATTTTGCTTGAACACGGTCCCTTGTTTTTTCCAACATATATATCTTCATATTTTATTGAATGGACTGAAGTCTCTACTCCTCTTTTATTTAAGTATCCAAATCTCAGACCCAGAAATAAGGTCTCATAAAACATATATATTAAACATTTTTCCTTTTGAAACAACATTTTCTTTTAATATTAAATTATTTTTATCAAAAAGCATCTAAGTTTTAATTCTGTGATTGATTTTATTTATTATGTTTCCATGTGTATTAATAATCTCCTCAAGGTATTTGTAATTGTTAATTTTTTCTAATTTATGATTATCAATATTATCTTCAGAGAATATGCATTGAACATTACTTTCATCTTTTTAGTATTCATCTTTAATCCTACTTTCATGTGATAGCTCTTTCTGTAATTCCTGAAGCTATGAAGCATTATTACTAAAACTACCATATTATCTTCAAAATCTAGAATCTTCATATATTTTTATTTTTTTAGCTTCCCATTTTAATCCACAAAATACTTGTTGCACAACTGCTGTAAAAAGTTTTAGAAATATGAAATAATCCTGTTGTACACCTTCTTTCAATATTAATCTTTCTAATATCATTATGTTATTTAATCGTTATTGTATTTTCGTAAATATCCTGTTTTTATAGTTTGCTGATCCATTATTTTAATCATTCAAGAAATGCTCATAAAATTATATGCCTTTTCATAATCTCTAAATCCATGGCATAATATTGACAATTCAAACTTATTGATCCTTGCTAAAACTGCTCTCAATACTTGAATATGAGATCCAAACTATTTTAAATACAACTTGTTCTTTTAATTGATTTGCATATTAAAGTTTGCTATAAATGAGTTGTAATTGTCTTGGTAAAGATTTGTGTGGCACTGAGAAAAGAATGATAACTGTAATTTATAATATTTTCTTTATAATCTTTCTTAAATATCAATATTGCTTCTGCTTTTAGTCATCTGGTACATGTTTATCATTTGACATCTAGTATATAATTTTGTAAACAATTTTTTTACTTAACCTTCTTTTAAGATTACTTGGCAATTCTGAAGATGTATTAATTATGTGTTTTTTTATTTTTTTGTTTTTTATTATTTTATAATTCTTTGTAGAATTATTTTACACATTTCATGATGTTTACCTCCTTTTTAATAATAGTTTGATATTTTCTTTTAATTGCTGAAATAACTTCTACCAATACCAAGATGTTATTGCATACTTTTAAAACTTTTATTCTTTTTTGTAGCCTTCTTTGCTAAATCATTTATATTTTCATATATCATTAATTCTTTTTTATATCATTTTAAAAAATTTCTTGAAATACAATTTTTCTTAATGGATTATTTTTTTAAAAAAAAATTCCTTTTCTTACATAACCTCATCTGAATAGAAAATTTATAAATTGCCTTTTTTTTGTACTAGTTATTTTTCTAGTAGAACTCAATAGAGTATGAGTTATATTATTAATGTCTATTTTTTTGACTAATAAAAATTAAAATTTGCAAATTGTTTTAAAATATTAACAATTTTTATTAGTCAAAAAAATATTCAATTCTATATCTTTAGTTAGATGTTTTCATATCCATTTTCATTTTAGCATTTTTCTCACAGAAAGAATTCATAATACAGTATACATTTTTTTTTCTGTAAATTTCACAAATGTACCCACAGCACTTTCCATTTTTCAATCGTTTACCAATTACAATTTTGAACTATTGTTTGGTATGATCAAAAACATTTGGTTCATATATATAAAAATTCTCTATTTCTTCATCATAATAAGACCTTGTTGGAGCACAAACCTGAATTGTCTGCATTTGATATTTTTATTAAGTTGAATAACTAATTTTGCCACTCTCTGTGATGTAACATTAATCTTCATAATGTTGTTCTGCTTTTTAATTATGAATACCACTCCACTTGTGTTTCCAGTGTTTATGCCTTTGTGCTAAAGTACTTTTTAAATGAATTCTCTTCATCTTTTTTTATAACTTCACTAAGTCTAACAATGTCCCATTAAATATTAGATTGTATTAGTCAATAAATAGATATCTAGTTATCATATTAGATTGTATTAGTCAATAAATAGATATCTAGTTATCATTGACTGAAGAATAAGATGATAAAGATTCCAAAGTTATTTGAATTGAATTACAATCATATAATTATATGAAACTGTCTTCATTCATTTCAGAGATGAGCCATTAACTTTACTGCAGCCTTGTTGATTTAGCACGATAGAGAGATATTCTTGAGATAACTGCATCAGCCTTGCTGATTTGACACAGTAGTAGAGAGATATTCTTATAGAAAAATTATGGATTCATTTCCAGCTGAATAATCTAAAAAAAGAAAAATTATAATCCACTCAATTGAATTAAACTCTTGGTCTGCCCATATAATTATAATTTATTTTTAATTAATGATTATTGATAGCATGTTCAGTTAATGTGTTTTTAACTAAATTATTTTATTACAATCTTATTAAATTTTTTAGGCTTAATTTTATTATAATATGGAGTCGAATCTGCTATAATAACCTAATTGGTTACAGAATGAGATTTTTATCTCATTGGTTTTTTGAACTTATAATGAAATACAAGTATTTTAGAATCTGTTCTAGACTCACTTCATCCAAAAGAACCATTTACACAGAGAAAATCAAAAATAGAAGTGTAAATATATATATAATTAAACATAAACTTATATCCTAATAATAATATAAGTTGATTTCAGATCTTTAAAAGCATAAAACTAGGTATAACATATATATCCCAATAAAAATTCATAGATTGTTCATATTCAGAATTTCCACTGTTCAACAGCTTTCCTATCTTTGCTTTATAACACTATGAAATTCAATTCTTTTTTCTGAATCTGGTGAATTATACTTGCTGGCAGTAAATTTCTTCACAGAAATGATGATACTTGTATTAATAGTCAGCTAAAAATTCTTCAAATCATTGCTTAAATTTTTCACAAATGATTACCTCACTGTATAATACTTATCATTTGCTGAGCTTTCATTAGTTGTATTATGTTACAGTATAAACATCACAAACTGATATCCTTTTCATTATCTACTTATTAATTCATCATTTTTTAAACTGGTATGGATTATTGATTTAATCACATCATATTCAGAATTTAAATCACTGGTTATTTTACTGCATTTTCTTTTAGAGATTTTTTTTCCACTTTAGTAGTGATCAATTTTTTGACACTATTTTTTTAGCTTATAATTAAAATTAATATTTGTCGCATAAGAAAATAATTTAAAAAAATAATTGAAGAAGAAAAATTAATTATAAATATAATGACAAAATGTGATAATAATGTCATGTTATTCTTTAATGCTGAAATATTATATAGACTTACGCATGGATTGCTATATCAGTCAGTAATGCTTGTAACATTTTTTAAAATTTCAGCTAATGGCATTCCAGCTTATTAGATTTGAATCATTTTACCACACATTGTTCTAAAAAAATTTTTTTTGATGCCTACATTATCAGATTTTAAATTCATTTTTTATAATTGAACTAAAATTGTTATATTCATAAGCACCTAAGACGATATTTAAAATAAAAATATGTATATTTTTACTGCTTAATAGAAAGTAGTCAGCAAATCGTGTATTTTCACTACTTATCGAACTTTGTTTTGAAAAAATTTTTTTATGTCATCATTTCAAATTTGGTTTTTAGGACTCGTGACTAAAATTATTATAGCAAAAACACTTAAAAAAATACTTTTATATAAAAATAAATACATACAAAATTTTTACTATTAGAGCAAGAAAGAGATAAGCAAATGAAATCGATAACTAAATTTTAGCACTTAGATTTTCATTATTTTACCAGTCTCATTTTGAATTTTTTAAAATATATTTTTGCGATGACAGCATTATTATAGTATACACATGTAGGAAAATAATTTTAAATAATATTTTTATTGATAAAGATAAAAAAGATGTAAACAAGTTAAATTGATTACCAAATTTTAGCATTTAGAACTTATATTAAAAAAAAAAAAATTGTCTACATTAATCAAATTTCAAATTTGACTTTTATAACTTGACTCAAATTATTTCAATTATACATTTATCTAATGCAGTATTTTTAAACAAAATAAACATAATGTTTTTATTGCTAAAGATAAATTTCTCAAACAACATTGATGTGTTTTAAATGGCAAAAATCCCTGTCATTGTAATGCTAGCATTTGTTCAATAAATCTTAAATTTAATCACAAAAAGTTTTTGTTCATTTTAAAATCTCTTTTTTAGTAGACCTCACTGCAGATATATTTATTTAACAAGCAAATATTAATAGAAATTTAATACTTATATAGGGGTAATGTAAAGAAAAATATACTAAAGTAAAAAGAAAAATTCTAAGCACTTTTAAGTTATACATAATTGTATTTTTAGGTTTAATTTTTTTTTTTAACTATAAGATATTTCTTGGCTAAATTGTTTAATAATATTTTCTGATTAAAGTATTTGATAAATAATTATTGATTTTTTTTAAAATTTATAATTTATTAAATGCTGTCATGATATAACTTTGAATTTATTCATGTACCATTGTTTATTGTAAAATAATTTTTTATTTAAATTCATTGCTAAATAAAGGAGACCTGGTATATTTTTTATAATTAATTTCCATTGGAATTTTTATATTTTATTCCTTTGAATATATATATACCACATTCTTTAAATGAGAATATGGAGATTGGCATATGTTTAATGGAATAAACCCTTTAAATATAGGGACTTAGCACATTGCAGTTTTGTTTTTTACTTAAATTCTTTAGGTTGAATGACAAAATTATTCTAAATTGACAGAAGTAATATTTTTATGTCTTCAACTAAAGCATATTTAAATTTATTTTTGTAAAAGTCATTACTAAGGTATTTTTAAATCTTCAACACCTACTATTCATTTAATTTGATGTGCTCTCTTTGAGGACAGTAATGAATTTTTTAGCTGTTTGTTGGATAAATGTACTATTGAAGCATTTCATATTTATATTGCATACAAAGTTGATTAATCATGATGAAAGATGGACAAAATATGTTTTCTTGATACATTTTATATGGTTCTTCAGTGATACTAAAATTTTAACTTAACCAGTTTTCTCAGATTCAACTGTTTTGATGATTGACTTATTATAATTTTAAATATGTGTGACAGTATATTAGGAGTCAAATGTAGTTTTGTGATTTTTTTGTCATTTATGATGATTTTGTTTGAATCAACTTTGGTATAAATTGCTGAAGAATAATGTTTCTAATTAATCTGAATATTATAACTTTTGAATATTGAATTTTCTTTAACTATAGTATGAATAACATCAAAAATGGAATAATGATGATTAAAACTTATTAAACTAATATCTTGCTGAGATTTACTTGGTATTTGTAAGTAAAATATTTATATTTCCTTGGATTTATAAAATTATATTTTGGACTGAAACAGTTTTCTTATTTATTTGGATGTCATATTAAAAAGATGGAAGTTGGAAATTTTTTTGTCTAATCAAATATCAATATGAAGTTTAAGATCCGGGATAATTTATAAGCATTGCGGTTATTAATTTTGTCTTCGGATTATAATAATATGGATATGAAATATCTGTAAATAAGAAGAGGAATATTCATTCACCTATTTCTTTGTTGAGTAGACTATAAACTGAAAGATTTCATGATGACCTAATCCAACACTTAAATTTATACTTTAGCCCTATTAATAATAGAAATCAATACTGATTTTCTGCATTTTATATTGCATGTTTGATATAGTTTATTTTTAAATGAATGCTGCATATAAAGGGTTACTTTGGGTATGTGTGTAAACATTAAATATTGATGCAAAGTGAGGTAATGATTCAATTTGTTTTCCAGATTTAAATAAACAATGTTTTAATAGTCAAAGATTGATTTTAGAATCTTAGCATTTATTATACATTACATTACTATTTAAACAGAAAAATATATATTTAAATTTTTTTGTTTACTGAGCTTATGAATGTTTTTTCTGTATCCTTTTAAACAGTTTTTGCGGTGAAACTGTTTAATATGTTATCTTTTCTGAATAATTTTTTTTTTTGCACTAAATATTTCTAATAAACACACAAAACATATGCACAAATATGAGAGAATATTTACAGTGTTTAAGAAATACAAAAGAATAAAATAACATTTGAAAAAAATTTGCTTTTTTAAAGTGGCATTTGTAACTGATTTACAATATATAAAAAAAATACTTATTGCTGTAGTAAAGAATAATCAATTTGTGGAATTTTTTTTATCATATTTTAAATTTTAATAATGCTTTGTATCCATTTTTATTTATCACACATCTCAATAAAATTTATGACTTTATTTTATTTTGGAATTATAAATTGAATTTTTCAAAAATGATGATTTTTGCAGAGAACTAGAAAATTGAAATAAAACCATTTGTCGAAATTTTAATTAATTTTTATATAAGTATGTGTATATATTTGTAACGTGATTAGGTAAAGAAATTCAAGGTTTGATATTCTATATTCTGAAAAGTGATTTCTAAAACAAAATATCTAAAATTTTGAAGGAAAAAAAAAAGCTTTATGTAATTCTTTTATGAAAACAAATCTGTAAATCTCAAGTAGATTTCTTTCAATTTATTTATTTATTGCAGTATTGATGTTCTTTTTCGACCAGATAATCTTATAAGTATTGCTCATCATAAATTAAGCCATAGAATTTTTAAAATATGTGAAATATACTCCCCATTTCTTTCATCTGTTTTTTTAAACTAATATTTTTCCTTTTATATACTAGAATGTTTGTAATTTATTTTAAATTTCACTTTAATAAACCGTATCTTCAATATTTACACAAACATGTATTTAAATTTTTAATACAAAATTGAACAGTATAACAAAAAAAACTATGTAGATCAAATATATATATATATTCATTTATACATATATACACGGACTTGTAAACATTACAAGTATCAATTATATTTGTTACAATTAATCTAATATGAATAAATTGCATTTAATTTATACTGTGTAGAAAGCACTTATAAATTATTTTTATTAATTAATTTAAACAAATAGAAGGGTTGTCATGATTTAATCCAAGTAAATCTGGAGACTTACCTTAACTACAGATTCATTTGTATTATTTTCCCAAACTCTTGATAGCTTTTTTCTACCATTGGCATCAGCATATAAAAATGGCACTCAGTATCCAAATTAGCAGCACTTATGGATAATTTTCATTTGAAAAATTTGGTACTAGTAAATATAATACACTCCCCACTAAATGGCGCTGTTTTTCACCCATTGCACATCAATATACATGTTCATGGGATGACGATATTGTCAAATATGGTAAATTTTATAAATTTATATACGATCTTTTAAATATACATTACTTTTATATACGGTATTTTTGTAATTATAAATTTATTAAACGCACATTGATTATGTAAGTAATATTTACTGAGGCTATAACCTCGATAATATGCGTATAAAATGTGATAGTAGGGACACCAAAGTCCCTACTATCGCATTTTATATGCATATTATCGAGGTTATAGCCTCAGTAAATATTACATACGGTATTTTTATTTATTTTTTATACATTTCATCGTGTGTTGACATTTTTCAAACTACTTTTAAACAATTTATGAACCAACATTATTTGCTAAAATATAATCCAGTTTAAAATTACATTATAAATCTTAGTGCATAGTGCAGGAATGTGCAGGGCCGGGGACCAATGTCTTTGGCGATCCAAAGGATCGTCCAAAAGATGCAGTACTGTGATCAAACCAAGCTTCTGATTTCCAAAACAATATGCAACCCCAGACATTTAATTTGTCTCAACTGTTCTTGCACAAACGTGACTTTTCGCGTGAATTCTGAAATTGTGCTTGTCACTACACTTTTGAAATTTATTTCATATTCATAGCTGTGTAGGGAAGTGTGGCGGCAGGCTTACAATTATTAGTATGTAATACTATGTCAGATAGGGTGTATGATTATTACTTCGAACACACATTACAAAAGTTATAGTCAGTTGAATTCCATACACCCTCACATGATTTAGTAGCCTTCTGTGAAATGTGCATTTGGATAATGTTGCGAAGCACATCAGTGGGCCGTAATATATGTGTGCAATGCAATATACGCCCACAACGGCTAATATGAACATCACTGTTCTATAGGCTGTAAACTGTTATAGTGTTAGTCGCAAGTTATGCTGCTAAAACGGCATATTGATATGCGTTGGCCAAAAACCAGCGCCATCAAGCAGTGGAGTGTATTATATATACTAATACCAAAAATTTTATGTTGAGCAATGATCTATCAAAAAAATAGTAATTTTTAAAAAGAATTTATATCAAACAAAGTAAATTATTTCCTTTGTAATATTTACTGACTGCAATAGTATCTTACTTTGAAGTTTTTTTGAAATGAAACAATGTATTAATTTGTTTTGATCTCCTGTACTACATTAAAACATGATGTATAGTTGTTTGATCAGTGAAGTAATAAAGTTTTTATCCAATTTGACAAATGAAAAATTTTTTTAAAAAAGTCTAAATAAATCATCTTAAGAATATAATTTTCAAAACTATTAATTGAAAATATAATGAAAGTTTGTGCTGCTTTTTATTAAATACAGTAATTAAATTTGAAGAATTTTGCTTCTGTTGTTAATGTATTTAATTATATAATATATTTTAGCATCTGTGTCTGTTTTAACTTTTGCTAGTTTTGTCCTTCATATGCTTGTGAAAGGGAGTAAGCCATATTAAAGGATCTGGTAATTTGATTGTCTTCCTTAATTTAGCTTAAGGAGTGAATGATATTGTCTTTCTTTATGCTTCTAATTGTATTATTAAGAATATCGTAAATATGTAGTGAAAATCAAACATATACAGTAGAAATATATTTAACACTTAATTGTAGTAATCTAGTTAGATGGCTAATACATTCTTCTTTTTTTTTTGATTTTATATAAACTATTGAACTCAATATTCTTGTTGTCATTTTGAAGGATTACTCATCATCATGACAAATGGCATCATCACCCAAACAATTATATTTCTGTTATCTTTCCTAATAACAAAATTTTCAGATACATATAAAATAATGCACTGAACTATGGCTATTGATTGAAGTGTTTAATTATCTGTGGATGACTCAATTTAGTTATTTTATTATGTTGATCATAATATGACCAGATATAAAGATTGTAGTATCCCAATTATTTATATTATGATATATCCAAACATATTTTGTAAATAATAGTTAGCAATGATTAAATTATAAAATATGAGTTGCATTTTATATGTATTTCAGTGAATATTCATTAAATTGTTTTTATAATTTTTAATGGGTTTTCAGATATCATTTTCTATCTTTACTTCTAGAAAAATGATTAATCAAAGTCTCAATACTTTCAATACAGATCAATCAAAAAAATGTCCAGAAATTAATCAGCTCTTTTCAAAACTTATATTTATTAAATAATAATTACGATTATTTCTTTATCCATTTTATTGACTGGCTACTTCTTTAATAAAAATCAAACCTTGGACAAATTATATTCTGTATTTATTTATATAGCATTCAAAAGGTGAAATCTACATTATAAATCTTTCAATTTTGCTTTAATAATTTATTAATTTAATATTATAATGATTTATAGTAATAATACACAATCACTTATAAGTGAGTATGGCCATTTCAACTCCAAAAAAAAAAAAAACTACTCTAGAAATGAATTTTCCAATGGCTATACAAACTGGTCTGTAAAATACAAATACATTTATATATAGAACATGGTAGTTCATTTTTCTGTTAACTTGATACTTGATATTTTAGTTGCCTTAGTTTCCTCAGCAGAAAACTTTTCTTTCTAAAATACTTAAACATTGTAGTTCTCCAATGTCTATTCTCTGTCATATCATTCCAGTGGAAACAATTGACATTGCACTACTTTTGCATATCTTGGAGATAATCCTTATAATGTAAATAGTGTGTACTTCTCCCATGAAACTTATGTTCATGTTCATAAAACATTCTTAGGAAAGCTGTCTATTGTTCATTCAGTTTATATGTCCAATCTAACGGTGAGATTTTAAAATAGTAGATTCTATAGTATCACATCCAATAAATTGAAGAACATATTGATTGGTTTGATGATCTTCCTATTGTATTTTTAAAATTCGGCATCATTAATTAAATGAAACTTTACTAATACTGATTGGGTGGCCAAATTTCACTTCCAAGTAATAAATTAGCTAAAATAATAGCACTATATAAGGATTAGTGGCAATAATTATTATCCTGCGATGAATTATTCTTTTAACTTGTTAAAAACAACAGTAGCGCATTGGAATCTTTGTTGAACCTCAACATCTATGTCCATTTTTATAGTTATGAAGCTACAAAAGTATTTAAACTGGTTTACATTCTCAAGTTGAACACCATCTAAGCTAAAGTTGCTGAGGATTTTTTTTCCATTTCTGGCTGATAAAGAACTAGTTTTGTTTTTTCAACATTAATTAATAAACCAAGGTCTTTATATGCTGCATTTAAAACATTAAGAGCATTTTATATATCGTTTTTGAATTGGCAAAAATAGCACAATTATCAGCATATTGTAAATCCAGAATCCAAGATGAAGTTCTTGCTTTAGCTTTTAATTAATTCAAATTAAAAATTTCACCAGGATTGTACCTTAATCCCATTTGATTAATCCACCTATAAACATTTGTCATAAAAATTGAAAACATTGTTGGAGCAAATATACAACTTTGTTTAACACCAGTTTTCATCTCAAATGCCTCCTTAGATTTTCTACTTGTAGCAATAACACTTCCATTACATCATATAGAAATTTGTATAATATGAATAAATTTTGTTATGCAGCCATTTTCAAACAGTGTTATAGACCTGTTATATTAACTGAAAATAAAAGCAATATATATATATATTAATCATTTTTTTAATTATCATCATGTCTAGCATTTGCTTGGCATAAAACACCATGTCTAGTGATTCTTGATGTTCTAAAACCACATTGAATCTCTGGTAACCATTTATCTATAACTAGACACAACTTATTCAACAAAATTCTTGAAAGTACTTTTGCTGTAATGGATAATAATGATATACCACTGATCCATATATTCCTAAAAAAATTTAATATTTTTGAAACTGACGTATATTTTAAAATTTTTCCAGCATTTCATCAGGAACTGCAGACAATCCATTTTTACTATTGCAAAGAGCTATTTTGATTTCATAAAGTGGCATCTTTGTTGAACTCTAAATGAGTAGATAAAAAGAATATATCATTAAAAGTCAACATCTCAATTTTTGTATCATCATTTAAAAGATGATAAAAATATTCTTTTCACTTATTCAAAATATTATGTAAGAGAGGGCCATTGCTGGATTTAATAATTGTGATGCCATTTCTCAGATTTATATGTTGCTTTCATTGCCTCAAAAAAAAAAGATTTAGAATGACCATGATTAACAAATGTTTGCATCTTCACTGTTTTAATTCAGTAATCATTTTTAATTTTTGTCAGTTGTTCAATTTACACTCTTTAAGACAATTCCATACTTTAGTAATGACAATCCTGAAGATCCAAATTACCAATTTTAGTGCTTAATAGCTGTTAAAATTCAGTATCTATAGTAGATTCTTCTAAGGAAAGAATATCAATTTTCTTATGATTATCATTTGATTATTTACTTTTTAATGCAACAATCATTTTAATCTTGTAGCATACTAATCTTTGATCTTTCCAATAATCTGAGCACGTAATTGCTTGCATAATGTAAATCTCTTGTATTCTTATTTCTCACAGTAATGTAACCTATTAAATAATGGATGGGAGGTTTTTCTAAAAATTAAACATCCCATCAGTTATAAAATAATATTAGTCCATTTAATTATTCAATCACAAATTTATATGAAGAGACATTTGCGTACTTGTGTTAATGAGATAAATATTAGTCCATTTAATTATTCAATCACAAATTTATATGAAGAGACATTTGCGTACTTGTGTTAATGGGATTAAACGAAACTGATTTAGTGTTGCTTAAAGAATGTTCTATTGTTTTTCTAAGCTCTACATCTATATATTAATGAAATGGTTTATGTTAGGAACAAAATTACAATACTGAAAATCTTTTGCAGATCTTATTAAAATGTTGGAAATAGTTGTAAATTAAAATAAATTTTGCCATATTATGTAGCACTATTTTTTCTTGAATTACGAATTTAAGTATGACAAATTGCTGATTATGTTGGTCATGCATATAAAATGTATTGTTGAAAGTTTGTAGTTCTCTAATGAAAATTGTGCACATTCCTATAAATACTTTAAAATATGCAATAGACTGAAAACTTTATGATATTGTGTATTTATCTAATTTCAGTAAAATTAAACTACCTATTTTCACAAAAATTTTACAAATTTATATTTTGCAAAAATAAAAAATAATAAAAAGTTATTTGAATGTTAAAAAAATTTTTTTACTCTAAGTATTAACCATCTCCATTGCTATGTTTTTTATTTTTTAGAACACGCTGTGATTTTTTTATTGCCTTCATTATAAAGAATTTTCATTATCAATAGAGTGTATTAAGCAATCATCTAATATCAATAAAACAAAGATCAAAAAAAAAAAAAACACAATTGGTTTCATATTTTTCATTAAAAATTTAAAAAAAACATGTAAATAACAAATGATTAAAAACCTGAAAGTAAAATATATTATTTAAAAAATATTTATCAGTCAATCCAATGCACAATGATTATGAAATAAATACATTAAGTGTGAGCAATATACATATTCCATAAGAAATTATATTAATTATGAAACAAAATTTAGCTCCATAACAAATCAAATTGTAAAACTAATCCATGGATTGAAGAAAGCAATTGACGATAATAAATCCATAGGAAATTAAGTTCCAAAAATGTATTCATACATGAGAAAATAAAGTGAAGACACCATAAAAGCTATTTAGATTAAAACATACATTAATGACAAGTAAAATTGAATAAACACAGGAGAAAAAGGAAGTTTTATAATCCATAAGAAGATAATTGAAGGCAATAAATTGATGGGAAATGAAAAAGATGGATGTCATATCCATAAACTTTCATTTTTTTCTAATATTGGCAGCTTTATTGGAATTTAATTTCTTACGGATTTATTGCCATCATTTATTTTCTAATGGATTACATAGCCCCCTTTTTGTGTTGTGCATGTTAAATATCTGGCATTAGTAAATATTTTCATCTATGTATTTTTTTTTTTTTAATGTCTGCTTTTTCATTTTTCTCATACACGAATACATTTTGAATTTTTTTTGGATTTATTGTTAACAATACTTTTTTATAAATTACACTGCTTGCTTTTTATATTATTGTGTTTGTCAATCATTTGGACTCCTCATTGTTAATTAAATTTTTTTAGTGAATGCTTATATTGCTCACACTTATGAGTCTTTTATAATAATAATGTATTGGTTTAATTGATTGTTAAATATTGTTAAATACATTATTTTGATGTTTATTTACAAAAAATAAAAAAACCTTATTTTTTTTTTTACCATATTGGTATGTGGTTCTATCATTTATCATACTTTTTTTTTTTTTTTTTGGAAGATAATTATATGTCCCTTATGACATAAGTAAGACTTTATGCATGTCTAGCCAATTTATTCATTTGTGATATTTTATGTAGTATGTCTTAGTAGTAGATTTTTACTTTGGCATTGTTATTTTAAGAATACAATATTAACAACTGCTTGCGAATTTAATTTTTGTAGAGGATTTAGTATTTAAATGAGTACATATCTGCCCTAAGCATTCACTTTCTTAATGAAAAATATTTTCTCTATAATTGCTATGTAGGAAAATTATGGGACGGGAAGGGTAAGATGATATAAATTGGCTTCATTTTTTTTTTAAAGTTAAACGTGAATTTTCTATTGTGGTTTATATTGTAATAAGTATGAACACTGAACCCCTTAGCCTGATAGCGTCATTTTTCACAAAACGCACATCAATATACCATTTTAGCGGCCTTAATTTACGGCTGATACTACAATAGGTGTTTTTTTTTAGCCGTAACAGGCCGCCTGAGGGCGATGTATTCTACGATTATGTAACAAAATACTACGCCCATTGCATTACGACAGTAATAGTGAGTGCTCTTGGACTCTTGCTACGGTCTGATTTAATGGTAGCCGTATTTGAAAGAGACGAAACTGCAAAAATTTATTGTCGGAAATTTTTTAGAAAGCATAGTGGAATTAGTATTCCATATTAAGAATTGTCATGCTGTCACACTCGCTTCCCTACGCTTTTGAACTGCACACAACTTGAAAAGGTTCTTCTTTTCAGCAGAATTATTTCCAATTTCGCATGCAAATGCGCGTTTACGCGTGAGGGAAGTTGATTCGAGCGCTCCAAAATCCCGTTACAGCTTTGAGGCTTCCCTGTTATTTTATTTGCGTGTTACTTTTCTTACAGCTTTGAGGCTTCCCTATTATTTTATTTGCATGTTACTTTTGGCTTTTTTTTTATGTCCCCGAAAATGGTGTTTTTTTTGTTACTTGTTTTGGTTCACACCTTGTCCAAAGTTTCATTTATTTTTGATTCAATAAATTATCTTATGGGAAGCTGTTGTTTTTTACATGATTAGAAAGTAGGTAGGTAATATTTGATAAGTTTCATTAACAGTTAATTAAAGTAGGTAATATTTTATTATACCAAAATAAAAAAAGTGTTTATGAGTTTATTCAAAAGGCCCCACCCAAAAATATATATATATGAAATAATAATAAAGAACTGTGCGGTAACATAATAAAATGTTGAAAAAGAAAATCCAATAAGAAGTCGATAATTAAAAATCAAAACAAACCTTCCTCACCACCCCACCTCCCCCGGCTAAAAAAAAAAAGTGTTTTTTTAAAAATGAACTGTTTGTGTCTTTTTTAAAATTAAGGAAGAACTTTTTGCTATCATATAATATATCTTTCTGTAGCGTAAAGATTTGAAACAAAATATAGAAAAAATTAATAAAAAAGAAAGACAATTCAAAATCAAAACAACCCCTCTCCCTTCCACCCTCTAAAAAACCAAGTGTTGGTTTATTCAAAAGTACCGAATTGTTGAAGTCTTTCAGCAAATCAAAACATCAACCAAAAAAAAAAAAAAAAGATAAGTTCAAAGCAAACAACCATCCGCAAAGTGTTACCGTATTTTTGTGTAAATAAACCGACAGAGCGTTAATCGATAATTTCAAAGCAAACCAACACCCCTAACACCATTTAAAAACAAAGTGTTTATTTCTTAAAAAAACGAACCCCAAAAAAGTAAAAACAGGTGGAAAAAACAACAACTTTGGTTTACCGTAAATAATATTATGTAAAGAAACCGACAGTTAGTTGATAATTTAAAAACATCTAAAAACAAAGTATTTGTTTATTTAAAAAACGGAAAAAACCCCCGGATGGATTAAAAAAAAAAACTTTGGTGGTTTACCGTAATATTATATAAACCAAACAGACGGGCTGACGACGGAAAAAAAATTAAAAATCGGTTGAAAAAAAAACAAAAAAAATATTTTACCGTAATATTATGTAAACAAGCAGATGGCCCATGAATCGGTATATTGATGTGCATTGGGCAAAAAAGAGCGCCATCAAACGGTAGGGTTTAGTACTCATACTATTACCTATTATTTTTTCATGTAATACTTGAATTTTTGCTATTTAATTTATATCATCTTGTTTTTAAAAAAATAAATATACTGTTCATAAAATATGACAGTTATAAATTGTATATATATACTATTGTCACTATATAAAATTAAATACATCACTTATTGTATTATGATTATCAATTTATATTATTTTTCTAAAACAAATTATAATGTTGATACAAAATTTTACTGATAAATTTTTTATTTACTTTTAAGATTTATAGAAATTTTGTTCATTGATAATATTTTGGGTTATTTTAATTGAAAATTAAATTTTTTTTAACTTCTCTATTAATTAAGCTTGTTTTTATTCAATAAGTATTTATTTTTTTTATTTTCCCAATCTTTTCTTACGAAACATGGAAAACGTGTTTACATTGAGTTAAGTTTGTTCTAATTATTAAGCCAAACATTTACTTCATCAAATTTACTTTATTCATATTTTATTCTGATATATATATTTTTCTTCCTCCTAGCGCTTGGTGCAGCATATGGCACAGCAAAATCAGGAACAGGTATAGCAGCAATGTCTGTGATGCGACCAGAACTCATAATGAAATCGATCATTCCAGTAGTCATGGCGGGTATCATTGCAATTTATGGACTAGTAGTAGCAGTGTTAATTGCAAATGATCTTACTGAACCACCACATTATTCATTATTTAAGTAAATATCTGTTATTACTATATTATAAAATTTATATATTATTTGCTGTGAAGATTATATGTATACAATTAATTATGTATCATAATATAGTTTTAAAAATTCATATTTATATAAAATTCTCTTTTTTCTTTTTTGAGCTTTTAATAATTAATAAAAACCCAAATAGCACCAAATTTTTTTGAAAATACATCAATTTAACAATGCAAATTTTTGTTTGGGCCATTACTTTCTTGAATACTGAATAATTATCAACTTCTTAACAATATTGAAAAATTTTTTTTATATGTGTACATGTGAAAAAAGTGACATTTTTTTAAAACTCTTTCATTTTTTTTACTTTTTCTTCACTTTAGTACTCATTTACTTCTATAAATAATATTTAACATTTATAAATGTTGATTCTAATGGGAAATTAAATAAATATAGTTTAAATTCCTAGTACAATATTATAATTTTCACAGGTTTTAAAACATGACCTAAAAATGTAACCATAATCCGTTTTGTTCTCTATTTAGTTTCTGTTAAATGAAATTTTTTTTTTAAGGCAGCTATGTCAATAAATTAGTGGGAAAAAAAAACAAATTTTAATAAGAATTTAATATTTATTTTATAAAATTTAGGAAGGAGAAATATAGAAAAATATAAGATTGTTAATATTATGGACATATTACCAATTTGAATTGTTAATATAATTTTCTTACTTTTCATCTACTGTAGTTTGTATCAATTCCTTCAAAAAAAATTTTTAATGTTTTTTATGAAAGTGTAATTTATGCAGGCTTAAATACTGCACTTTCATCATTATTATATGTTATTAATAATTAATTCAGACCATCTCCATATTTTTGTTTTTTCTAATATTTTTTTTAAATTTTATTAATTAACTTCTTTCTTCTACATCGTTTTTTTTCACTTTTTACAGGTTCAACATATTTTTTATAATTTTTATATCTATGCAGTCTTGTTTAGGTTTTTCAACATTACGTTAATTTTATTTTCCTTTAAATCTATGTCTATTTTATTTTTTATTAAACAAATCTCTGCTTAACTGCTTCAATTTCTGGACACCATATTGAATTAAAAAAATAAATAAAAAATATATTATGAATAATATCTTTAGTTTGAATAGATTAAATGTAAAATTACTTATATTTTTAGAAAGAACAAATATGAATGTATGTAATAAAGCTGAAGAAATAAACATTACCTTAAAAAAAAAGATTTTTAATACTTTTAAAAATGTTTATTTTTACATAGGTTTACAAATTCTAAATTTTGAAAGTTAAATGTTAAAGTCACATTTTCGTATGTAGCTTCATTACAATCTTCATAAAATTCTGAAAAATTTGGCATATTACATGACACCTGAGATAATTCTTCATTATTAAATCTTCAGATATGTATTTTCTGATGACTTCCTTTTACTAAGTGACTCAGATTTTGTCCTCCCATGTAGGTATTTTCTGGAAATGTATTTCTAATGGAAAAAAAGAGAAAATTTAATAATAAATATTGTACATCAGATATCATGCATTATATATCAGATATGCATTGTAATATCAGATTTTATATAAAGAGAACTTTATAATGAGATATTTTATATAGCGCTATGTTTTTATACTGTAATAGTGATATTAGCGATTAAGCCAATGCACATGCGCTTTAAAGATAAATTATAAATGAATACTCTCACTTTTCCAGACACAAGATATAGTTTTTTAGAAAAGATGGAATGAATCCACCCATCCATTCGACCCAAACATTTATGTATGGACAAATCTTAAGCGTATGGAAATGAGAGTGTGAAGATGTTAAGCAATCACTTTAAATTACATTTATTATTCTTGAACGAATGACGCATGCAAAATCTTGACAATTTATGATATGTCATTCTTTAATTGAAATTAAACATATATAATGAGATATTATTTTATATAGTGCTATGTTTTTATACTGTAATAGTGATATTAGCGTTTAAGCCAATGCACATGCACTTTAAAGATAAATTATAAATGAATTGCTTAACATCTTCACGCTCTCATTACCATATGCTTAAGATTTGTCCATATATAAATGTTTGGGTCGAAAGGATGGGTGGATTCATTCCATCTTTTCTAAAAACTATATCTTGTGTGGGAAAATGAGAGTATTCATTTATAATTCATTTGGAAAGCGCATGAGCATTGGCTTAATCGCTAATATCACTATTAAAGAGAACTTTAGTAAACTGTAATTTCTTCAAGAAATTAAACTAATTTCAAAATAATTGCAAAAATATTAATATATAATACATATAAAAGAGCAAAGAGAAAAAGTGACAGGATAAAAGACTAAAGTTTTTTCAGAGTACATGTTTGTCACATTTTTATTCATGATAAACATGAAAATAATTTTTTCAATTTAGCACAATATAAAATATTAATAAAAATAGTGAAAAAATTTGGTGCTTGTCTTATATTTTGCCTTTGTGAAAATTCCTAATAGCTTACTGTTAGATGGCTCTATCTTAGGGAAATTTATGATCAATTGTTATAATAAATATGATTAGAAGCATAACTTGCAAAAAAATTATAATATTTATATAAAAAAGTAGAAAAAATATCTGTACATTGCAAAAAAATGAAATAATTGCTTATGTGTAGATGACAAAGATATATGATTCAGGTACACACTCAACAGATGTATGAGATACTGCTTGCAGCAAAAAATATGATAATGAAATATATTTGATTTTTCATTATAATCATTACTTACAAAAAAATATAATATTTTTAATAATTAGGTTGGAAAAATATAGAAATAAAATTGCTTATAGAGTAGGCAGAAAACGCAAAGAGGTACACATATATATGTATTGGAATATAAAACAAACTTATATTTGAGCATAAACAAACCATTATTAGTTATTTATATAAAAAAAACATAAAAAAATATTATTTACTTTCAATTTTTCATATTGACAATTGATTAATTTCTAAAGCCAAGGAGTTAGGTATATATGCATAGCAGCACAAATGGGTTTCTTATTCAATAACACTGAAACAAATAAATGTTTTACATTATTATAAATTATTTATATAAAAAAACATATGAAAAATATATAATTAAAGATAATAAAAAGTATTACTATTAACATTTTTTTTAAAAACTAAGTTGTTTTAGTTTATAAACCCTGGGACTCATATATATATATATATATATGCATCCTGATATATAATTGTTTTATTTTTGGAAGTAATAAATCACTTGATTCTTTTTCATGATGTTGAAAAAAATGAAAAACAAAAAAAGTGAAAAACTTCTTTTACTAAAACATTAATAGAAAATACAATTTTCATTTGATAAAAAAAAAAAACCACTGTTAGAAAGCCAAGTCTGTGAAGAAGATAACGATGTATTACACGTGTGTGCCCATTGCCAATTGTACACTATATAAATTTAAATTCTCATTGGTCAAAATTCTAAAAAAAGCCGTCTTGACCAGTCAATTGGCACGAAACAGTTAGTATAAGGATAGATTTAAATCAAAACTTTTTAAACTTTAAATTAAACATAGCTTAATGTATATGTAAACAAGTGGAGTAAATCACCCTTGCCAGGCTATAACTTAAAAAACACTCTAAATGTTGAACAAATCAAGAATAGAATGAATCCACCTAAACAATAACTTTTTACAAATCTTTCTAAATTATTAGGTACAATTCATTCTATGTTACTGTAAGGTAAAGACATCTTTATAAGCATTGATAATAGACATCAGATTATGGTAGTGTGAAATAGTCCTCAAATTAATTTCTGGTTATTGGTTTTCATTAAGAGCAATTGATTGTTCATATCCATACAGTATATACTGTTTAACAATTTCATTTATTTGCTTGCAAATTGCAGGTTTATATCTTGAAATTACTGACTGTTGGCTTCAACTTACAATAACGTGAAAAACATGCATATTTTGCTTCATTCAATTCAGCGGATGTTTTCCTTTCATTTCTCTACAATTAAAAAATAATGATTTTATGATGATTTACTTTTTTTTTCATTTTTATTATTATTATATTTTAATGTTTATTGAGAAATTTATAGCTGTGAATAATAGATTATTCAACTGATTCAAGTATTGACCCTGATTTCATCTCATGAACTGACAAACTAAGCTTCTCTCGTAATTTTTGCTAATGATTTCTTAAAAGTAATAATTATTATAATGTCTAAATAAATAAAAAGAATTAACAAGTCATCTTTGATCATAAATATATTGTCTTTATTGCATGATCTTTTTTCTTGATGAATTAGAAAGATTACAACTGAACACTATTACAAGATTTTCAACCACTCTTTAAGTCTTTTTTTTTTTTTCTGGTTATTATTTTATAGAAAAGTAGATGGGAAAATCATTTGTGATATTCTTTTCATATATTTTCTTGTCTAAATTTTAATGCTAAAAAAAAGAGTCAAATATTAAAAGTAAAAATTGCAATAAAATTTAGTTCATTTATGTATGTATGTGTGACCACAATTATATATATAAACATGATCATTGCGATGTAAACTGTAGAGCTGTGTATAATTGATAAAACTTAAAAAATTTACAATTACAGTAGCATGAAATAATATGATCACTCAAAATGAGTGAAGAGATTTCAAATGATGGATCTGTGGCAGATAGCTGTTGTGAACTGGGTTCAAATTATAAATCTGTGCAGATAGTCATAATGGCCATGTGTGCCATATAGTTTTTTATAGATAAAAAATACAACTTCTGATTTCTTGTTACTCAAGCTGTGCTCTTAGTTATTTCATAATATTCAAAAAGGAAAATACTGTGCTGCCTGCTTAGAAAAAAGGCTTCAAACTTTTATTGACTATAGAGTGATGATTAGACACAACCAAATGTTCAGAAACTACTTTATT
This sequence comes from Epiperipatus broadwayi, assembly GCA_028023455.1. Taxonomy (NCBI): domain Eukaryota; kingdom Metazoa; phylum Onychophora; class Udeonychophora; order Euonychophora; family Peripatidae; genus Epiperipatus; species Epiperipatus broadwayi. The sequence goes on along the minus strand of JAQFVV010000008.1, from coordinate 252,772 downwards.
GTTTATCAACTGAAATAGGTAATGTATTTCTTCAAACTTCAACTCGCTTAGTTTTTTTCAGATGTAATTGATAAATGTCAGTTTCTACAACATCTTCCTGTATTGCTGCTTTGACCTTGTGATCAGATGAGGAGTCATGAATAATTCTAATAGATAAGTTACATCAATATTTTTATGTTTATTCTTTTGCTGCATAGTTGCAATAACATTTAATTACTTGTAAACAATCATTTTACAGTAATGACTTCATTTATACTTTAGATGGACTTTACCTAACATTAAAATCTTTTTCATCAGATGAAAAGCATGACAGACTATGAAAATAGCATTACTATTGTATTCCATATTGCACTAAATCTAAACTTTTGTATTTTCTGTTTACCTTCATATATATTGTACCTAAAGACTATTTTAGACTTTTTCTTCTCTATCACTTTCTCTTCATTGATTATACAGATACCTAACAAGGAAGAAATAGCTATAGGATTTCTAGAAAAATAAAAAATATCAGTGTCATTATTTTTTGATATTTTGGAATGATGGACTATCTTAAGTAACTCATGTAATATACCGTTTCATTGGAAATTATGTAAGGAATTTAATGAGCCTACTATTAAAAATATAATTTTAATATTTATCTGTTAAATTTTTGGTATTTGTGAAGAAATATAAAAATAATAATTTTTAAAAATATGAAAATCTTATTTTTTACCATTTTGAATAAATATATTTTTTCAGCTTTATTATATTCCTTGATATATTACCTTTCTGATAACATATACCAATTTGACTTTTACATAATGCAAAGTGAAATTATAAAAAATATGTATTAAATCAAAGTTTCCAAAAATTCAATATGGCTGCCAAGAAACGAAAAGATTAAACTAATATTTTAAATAAGATCCAATACCCTAAGGTTTTGAACATAAGTATATGAGTTTTGTTATGTAGGGCTGTCACCAATCTCAACCTGTAGTCAAGGCAACACAATAACATTGATACCACCTTTATATATGGTCTGATATGGTTATATAGAGACTAAAGATTGCAATTTGATCAAAGTGTGAGATTAATAATGCAAAGAAGTTTAAAGAAATCTCATTAATCAGGAAAATATAATCTGTTCTGAAAGCAGACTAATAAATAGTCATTTATAGTTTCCAATTTTCATGTAAAGTATACATTTACTAAGACAATAAAGCCAATTACTCGAGACTTCAATAGGTTTTATAAATGTAGGTGATAACAATCAACTCTTAAGCTATGAATAATCTCAACCTGTAGTTAAGGCAACAAATGTAGATGATAAGCAATCTCAGCCTGTAGTTAATGCAATCTCCTTTAGCAATAAAGATTGCCTTGATTAAAGCCTTGAGTAATTGGCTTTATTGTCTTATGTAGGGCTTACACTAAATCAAACTATTTATTTTTTGATGATATCAATTATATGCTAAATATCTGCAGCAGAACCATAATCTATAAGAAAACAATATTCTATTTTATTGCCATCTATAAAAGTAGAATAATCATTGGTCACTATTTGGTAAGGCCAACCAGATCCCAAGATTAGTATTTGATATTGATTTTTTTTAATTGTGGATCTTTGAATTGTGTAACCATTCTATATTGACCTTTGCCTTTTATATTCCAGCTACTGCAGAAGTTTGTTTTCCTAAAGTGTTGAATTCAGCTTATATGCCTGTGTAGCTACATGTTTAATAATGTAGTGTGGATTATTATCATTATTGCAAATGTTAAATGTGACTTAGGAGTTATACTATTTGATATATAGTATCTTTTTGCCAATTGGTCAAATGTGCTATGGTTAATGTATAATGAAAGTTAGCAATTGCCAGACTTTTATAGTAAGATAGCCATGTATTAAGAGCTAAAAAGTTTAGGATGTTGAATCTTTATATCATTGGCTTCTAGGAGATTAAAGTGACTTTTTGTCTCTTACTATTAAAATGATATTTAAGAATCTTACAAATTACATTTGCTTATTAGCTATTGTAATTTTTACTACTTCCATCAATAATTAAGCAACTTCTTTAAGTCACTATCTTGCTTTACAATTTATTAACTACCATTTTTAATTCATTATTATCATCGTCTATGTTCTTGGTTTTAGTCTTAGTTGTATTTATTTATATCATATTCTTCAACATTTATTAAGCTAGTTTTACTATCTTTAAGCATTATCATATTGATAAGAAATCTGATATATTGAATTTTCTAACTTCTAATGCTAACTTCATTCATATCTTTTCATTTATTATATACTTTTTAATAATTATTTCACCAACTATGTATATCTTATTTAAAATAACAAACAAAATAGCTTTTCTGAGATTGTTTTTCTTTTCTATGTATTTCAATAGTAATCATCCTTAGTACATTAGCATCTCTAACCCAATGATTAAAACCTTTTATTCTCTATATTCATGGATTAAATAAACAAATCAACAATGTAAAGTGATGATTTTTGACAAAATTTATATTTATTATGAATATGCATGTGAAGATAAAGAGTATATTATTCTTTTAATGCAAATTTAACTCATAAAAAGTAATGAAAATACTTTGTAGAAAAGCATTTTATTTTTTTATCAAATCGATTAAAAAAATAAAAATTAGTTCAAACATGTAAAACTTATGGTTACATATGTTAAAAATTTAACTATAAACATCAGAGTAAAATTAATATTTACATTAAATATTAAGTAATAAAATAAATAACTATTGATAAAATATAAATCCATTGAAATATCATCGCAAATGCATTTGCAGATCACTCGTGATGTGTGGATCATCAGTGGCCAATTACTGCTTTAACCATGCTAAATCTAAATTGTTTTTCAAGTATAAATTCTTGATAGTTCCTTAGCTACCTGATAAATTCATTGTTCTATAATCTTCATAGTTAAGAATGAGATTTGCATCATGTAGTATGTTTTACAACTACTATATTATCTAAGCTAAAACTATATAAACAAATCAATTTTATGATTTGTTTATATAGTTATATAGATTTGACACTAGGTTTGTATCTGTGTAGTTACAGATCAATTTACCATAAAATTCTATTCGGGATCATGCAATGAGTAGTATTTGAACAGATGTCAATATCATAAATAATTATTGGAGTAAGATAGCAAACAGTTATAAATTTAAAGTCTCCAGTCCCATTGACTTTTCCACCTATCAGGATAAATGTGATTCTATAATTATCTGCACATTTCTGGTTTTAATCCAAAAAGTAAGACTATATTATATAATGATTAGATTAGTAATTATCATTTGGCATTTCTAGATTGCTCATAACAATAGTATAATTATTTAAAAAAATATAATAAATATGAAAACTAGCATTATATATAGGTAAATTTCTCTATATTGCCATTTTTTTTTTTGTTGTTGTTAAAAACTATAGAACATCATCTACATTCTTATGTAAAACATGGGGATAGCAAGGTTTTTTTTTGTATATTTTGCAAACATGACTAAGCAAAAAATTGAAAGCTATTATTATTGAAGTGCTATGCATAAGAAAGAAGTTAAAGTCTCATCCTTTATTGGCCAAAGTCATATATTTGTAATACTGTTTTATAATCAGTACATTAATATTTATATGATCAACACAAATTAATACCTTTATCCACTATCTGATAATAGCTAGATTTCATAAAGATTACATATTTGGAAAAAACAAATTCAACTTCTGAATTATTTTGAAAGCTTATAGTACTAGCTTTAAATAATCTTCATCAGTTGGGCCAAGCTCTTAAACATGAGTAACCATAAATTGAAGTAAGCTATAATTTTATTTGTTTTATTTGAAAATATTAACTTGAAATTCAACTATTAAATCTAAGTCAGGAAATGCAAATTATATTCTTCCAAAAAGAAATTATAATTTTGTTTTCTTTTTGTTTATAACATAATAAACCAGGTGATTATAAAAGTCAGATTTAACATTTATGTGTACTTAACATTAACACCCTTAATAAATTTTAATAATAAATAGTTGATTTCATTATCAGTGGTAATTAACTCTAGTCAAGAATTATTTACCATATGCCAACCAAAATTCTACTCTAGAATCAGCTATCATATACCAACTACCTTTTAAAACTAATTTATATCCATTGGCATTTGTCATATATTCATATAACAACCAAATTTAGTTCTTCCATTATATTTAAACCAATGGCTTGAAAGATGCCATCACCATAACGTTTTGAATCCATTTTATTGTATAGTTATGTAGTTTTGACAATAGATAAGCAATTATATTTCAATACCATGCTTCTTTTGCTAATGTTAAATACTAAAGATTATGTTTCCAAAAAATAATAATTTACACCCAAGAAAACCACCTCATATGATTTCCTAACTTACGTTTAATATTTGCATTAACAGTAGTATCTATAGTCATCTATTTAAGCATGAGTAATTTAGAAACATCAAATGGTAGCACAAATAAAATTTCAGATAAGTATCTGATGATTGGCCCTTATTTATGGGAGCAATAAAATAGCACATTTATTTTTTCCTGCTATTTAAGCAGTTAGCACCTTAATGTTAAATAAAATAAAAGTAGATGACTGCAGAATGAATAAGTACAAACCATTACTCTCACTAGCAAAAGCCAGTAGTTAGAAGCTAATACACTTTTTAATTGCTACATAAATAACTCTAGTACAGAGTAATGATTTTTAATTATTGATTTATTGCAGATGCTAAGCATAAGTTAAGAGAATTATGTGATACTTTTTTTTCATCTTTTAAGCAGCATTCAAATGAACTGATATTCATATGGATGTGAATTTATAATGTTGAGATGCCATACATATGAAATTGTCTTGATAAATAAAAATTTTAAGAAGCTGTGTATGAAATTCTGTCTTTGATAAAATTAAAATGTTAATATGCCATGTATATAAAATTATGTTTTTGATAAAATTGCTATACTCAAGATTGTAATTTTAAATAAATCTTAAAACATTTAAAGCAGAAAAAGCATACATTAAGTTTAAAATATCTTTATTCAAGTTAAGTGCTTTTGATACTTGAAGTATCATAATCATAGCTTTATGAATTAATCTTGCTAATTTTGTAGTTATATGTACTTGCTTATTTTTTGTAAGATTTATATAAAGTTAAATTTCTTATTTTTATCTAAATTATTTATGTAAATGTTGTTAGAGAGGTCATTTTTTACATAAAGTGATGCTGGCTTTTTTTTATTTATAATGCATTTGTCTTTGGCTATACTTTATGCCTCCTTAATTTTTCTTTTTCTATCACTTCTTTCAGTGCATAATATATCTGTTTTGGAGAAATCAATTTCATGGCTGACTTAAGCTCATACTCGTTTCTTGTTACCCTGTTATACAAGTAGTTTGTGTTGGGTTAGTCTTGTGAACAGGTTTTCTCGTTTCCCCATAATATGCGTTTGAGCAATTAATATTTTTGCACAATTATATAATATATGGAAATTATGTCTGATAAATTTACTATATTTAAGATTGTATAAACCGAAAAATTTGACAATTGTGATGGATGCTAATAACTTCTGGAATTTTATTAGAATCTTTTTTTTTTGTAAAAATAAATGAAAAAATATTAGTTATAATTTTTAAATTAATGCTTTGTCTAGAAATTTGGGTTGTTTTACAATAGTGTGTTGAAACCACCGGAGGGCGTTATTTCTATGATAGCGCACAGAAATATGCCGTTTAGGTGGCCTCCGCCGCTATCGAACGTTCTATTTCTAATGCGTAAGCCTAGAAATAGTCCGTTGATACGGGGGGGGGGTGTTACCGGCTGCTTTGTTTATTTCTACGCTAATGCACAGAAACATGACATTTAGCCAATCTGCCGCAGAAGCTATCGTGTCAGCTTACAGCTCAGATTTTTTGTGCTAAGCATTTTGGATGTGCGATCACATTTCACTTTTGGTTACAGTATTGTCTGAGGGTGGCTGGAATTCCGATTGTCAAAACTATTTTAATATTCATTAAGACCACCTGCCCCTCTATCTCGCATGTTTTAGGAAGGTCTACTAACAATTATCAGCAGAGTCTCATGCTTCCCTAGTCCCCATTTCCTGCCGAAAAAATGGGCCAAGTGTAGTTAAAAGCGCGATTCCTATCAAATCATGCTCTAAGTCACGTTTGGTGCGAGAACAACTGCGAGCTGATTAATCGAATGGCTGGTGGAACCGGGTTATCAAACAAAACAAGCTTGAAGCTGCATGCCTGCTGTTTTTTTTTCCCTGAAGAGTCCAAAAAGTTGCTTTTAATTGCCGTATATATTGATGGTTTTTTGGGGAATTACCGTCAAAACTTGGTCAACCTTCGGGTTGTTGGCGTTCCATTCTGTTAGCAATTGGAAACACCCTCCCCCATTCCTTTCCCCCCTCTCCCAAAGTTGGACTTTGGCTTGTAAATGTTACCGTTAAACGGACAAGTGATTTATTTATTAAAATAAAACAACAAAACAAACCAAAAAGAAAAAAAAAAGTTGAATTGGCTGATTTTTTTGTCGTACAATACCGAACCGAAAATAGAAAGGGTTTAATGAGAAGAATAAAAACAAACAAAAAATTGGTAACTACTTTTTAAAATTCATTTTTAATTGATGTTTTTTTTTTTTTTTTTGGGTTTGCCAAAATCGATTTGATAGCTGCCGTACTTTTTAAATGTGATAAACAACAACAAAAAAATACATAGACCGAAAAAAAAAAAAAACCCTGGCCCCTTTGAAAATATAAATAATGAAAAGAATCAAAAAAAAAAAATTAAGTACTTTTTTTGTAAATTCATTTATTTGTAATTTTTTTTATGCATTTGTTTTTTTTTTTGGTTGTGTTTAAAAAATTTGATTCGATATTACTTTTATAAATGTGATAAACAAAAAAAACCAAAGCCAACCAAAAAAAAAAGAAACTCGGCCCTGGCAACATTATGATTTATCTTTGTTTACAAACCAACCCCGCCCTCCGGCAGTTTCAACACGCTATTGTAAAACAATTGAAATTTGTTAGGAATATTATACTATTTTTTTATTTATTTATAAAGAATAAAATGTTGGCTTTAATACTTAGAAAAAAAATACATTTACTGGCATTCCTAATCAATTTTACAAAACATTTTGAAGTCATATAGCTGAAGCACATAGTCTGAATTTTATTTGGCTAATTTAAAAATTAATTTGTTGAGCGATTATTTATAGGAATTGATTTTGATGTTGCAATTTAAATTTCAAAGTTTTTTTTAATCAAAAACTTATTTTTATTAAAAGTAATTATTTATTAAATTAGCACACAATTAGGCAAAAATCAGTACAGAAATTTTATGGATTTGAAAAATTACTTTTAAAAAATATTCTTATGTTTGTTGCTTATAAAAAAGATAAAATGTATATATACATTTAATATTAGTTGAACAAAAATATTTTTTAGATAAATTAAATATCTTTTATTACCATAATTAGTGAATATTATTTAAGAAAATTAATTAAATAAAAATTGAATGTAAATTTAAATTCATTAATTATATTTACTTAAATAGAAAGAAATTTTACATTGCTTATATAGCAGAAAATTTGATAATGAAAATTGCATCTTTTTTGTATTGTTGATTCACAAATTGTGATTTAACAATAAAAATGACCAAGTTATATGACAATTAACTGTCTTTTTTATCCTTATATTTCATTCACAGACAAGAATAATTGACCTTTTTAACAACTCAGTTTTGAATGCTTGGTTTTTTGATACATTATAATAATTTATATAAAAATGCCAGTTATTAGAAACGTTTGCTGTATTATGCTTTATTTACTTAGAGAAAAAAAGTTTATTGTAAATTTATGGTTTTATATGTCTTTTCTAATTAAGAATCAGTATTATTGCAATTATTCACATAATATGTGAATAAACACATTTTGATCTCATTTTTTAACAATTCACCTTGTGCACAATACAATTTGTAATTTTTGTGATGCCATATATTCAAAAAGAAGAAATTCACAAATTTATATTGTTTGGACTAATAGTATTCCACCTGTATAGAACACCATTAAATTCATCAAGAACAGTGCAATTAGCACAGTCATAATTATTCTAAACTTGAAGAATTAAACTTGTAGAATATTTCAAAAGAAAGGTTTCATCTATTGCCTGCAGTTCATTTATAATCATAGAAAATTCATACACCATGATAAAGATAGATTTTTTAATTTGATTTATTATTTAATAATAACATGATTGTATATTCTTTTCCTGGAAGCAGTTAAGTAATATGTATCTTTATACATATTCTGTTCATTATAGGTTTTATTCTTAGTTTCTTATGTCATTCAAGATAAACTAAAAATTATGGATTGCACCAGTGCTTTTAGGTGTACATCTAATTTACATGTGCATATATATGTAGCATTGGCAAATGCTTTAATATTGTGCTATCCACCACCTCATAATGTTAAAAAAATAGTCATATATATTTATTATAGTGTGAAGTTTGACTAATTATGTTTAAACTTATAAATGTTTGTTTTGAAAGAAAAAGTAAGGAAATATAAATATTAAACTATCACTGCCAATGGCTTTGCATTTGTATTCTACTTATAAATTGTATTAATTTTTTTTTTTTAAAAAAAAAAAATTCTTTGATCTTTATAGCTAAAATTACATTTTACCTTGTTTTTTTTTTTAAAAATGTATATTTTTCCAAAAGAAATTGAACAAAAAATTTCCTTCAGTATATTTTAATTAATAACCAACCTATTTTTTTTGTTAGGTCAAGCCTCATATAGTTTATCAAATACCATCCAAATTTACTTTATTGTATTTTTTTTTTAACAAGCACTTATTCACAACTATCACTCATTTAAATATATAAATGATTTTTGCATGTCATTTAGCCTTAGAAATAAATTTAAAATTTCATAAAGATCAAATATCTATATAATATCCTTTTTTGAGATTTGATAATCTTCATTTATTCTTTAATTTCTTTATACTCATGTACTACTGCAATCTTATATTTTTAGAATTATATATATTTGAATATGATAGTTTAAAGTTCATTTTAAGAATGATTACCATGTTTTTGTTTTTTCTTCCTAATGTCTATGCCATATATTTGAAATATGAATGAATATTATAATTTTTTGAAATATCAAGTCATGATGCAAAGAAGTGAAAAATTAAAAGTTGAAAGATTATCATGTCTTTAATTAAAGAATATTATAAATAAATCAGAACTTAATTAAATTTAAAATTTATATCTATTTCGTAAGTGATATATAAATTTAAAATTAAACATCTATTTTAAACGGTTTTATATTATTATTAAAGAATTTAATTTATGGAACATATTTGTAAATATATATTCTAAACTATAGACATTAAGATTAATAGTTATTTTTATTTAAATTTTCACTAGTGAATTATGTTATGTTTACTCAATCCATTGAAATTGCAAGTTTGATAAATACAAGTCTAAAAATTCTGGAATAAGTATTTCACCTATAACTAAAAATATATATTTAGAATTGAAAAGTTTAAATTAGTTTTTTTACAAATAATGTATTCTTTATATAATGCTAAATAATATTTTTTTTAAAATTAAACAATCAAAATTAGAATTGTTTAAATCTTTTCAGCTAATAATCTTGACAAAAAAATGCTGAGAAGACAGTTGATATTATGTTCTTAAAAAAAGCTAAATGTACCATTTTCCAGTTGCCAAATATTATCATAATGTTGAACTAATAATAATAATAAACTTAAATTTTACTATTTGAATATGAAATTATATTAAATACATGGAACAAACAATTATTTTTTCCTATTTAGAAATTGACAGTTTTAACATTCATATGCATGTATATATAGATAAAATTTAAAACAACTTCAAATAGGTTGTCAATCCAAACGCTTTTTCAGATAACTTCAGGGAAATATTAGAGAAGATAATATTTACAAGGCTAATGCTGCATATTTGAGAAATTTTGTGATTTCCCATTATTGTTTTACTTAGTAGTTAATTGATGTTTCTATTGACAAAGAATAATTAAAGTTACTATGAACTAGCTATTGAAAGAAAAATCTTAGGTTTGCCTGCTTAAAATTTCCAATTCTCTGTAAATTTCCATGTTTCATTTGGACTCTAATCCATGTCATGAACATGGCTCGTTATGTTATACTGTTAAACTTCTACTGTGTGTATATATATGCAAACTCAAAATTTATGGTGCATGAAATTTTTTAATCTGGAGAGCCATATCTTGAATGCATAAGGTGCAATCAAGTCAATAGTGATTTTTTTCATCAGTTGAATAGCTGTTCTCCAAATGACCTATTATCTCGCAGTGTTTTCATATTGCTCAAAAGAAATAATGATAGAATCCATCCATTTTATTATTTACTATTCCGTTGTTTCAATTTAATGATTGACATACTATCTATGGTGATATAATTTTACAAATTTTTTTAAAAACAGATTATTTAAAAAAATTTCCAGAGCAATCTTAACATAAAGTTTGTTAAAATCATATGCAAAACTCAACATATATTGTATTTAACACAGATATAGAGATCACCTGGATCTCTTTTTACGCGGATTTATTTAACGCAATTTTGAAGTTACACGATTCACTTTTCTCCGGAAGTCGAACTCAGATAATGCACTATTACTTTAAATAATAAATTTTGCGCACTTACGTCATATTGAAAGTAATAGCACATTATTGGAATTCGACTTTCATTTTAGTAATTTCAATATTTTCAGTGCTTTATAATAGTAAGATTTTAAGCAATAATGAACTTAAAATCATTATTTCCACATTTTATGTATACACACATTAAATTTTACAAGATTATAATGTAAATTTGTTCAAACATTGTGCGTGTTAATTTTGCATTTTAAATCACATTCTGTTTTTGCTTTTTAAAAAAAAACATAATCAATTATTAATCATTTAGTGTCCGCAAGTTTATTTTTAAAAGGTGAGTAATAGCAGTGGGCACAATTAAAATTGAAAATTAAAAAATTAAAGACAAAAATAAGAATTTAATTTTTAGTTGTTAGATTAATTACTAATTACGTTGTTACTAGAAAACCATTAACACAACATGAGAGTGACGTTGGTGCTAGTTGTATTTCCTCTTGTGAAGAATCTGATTTTTTACCAGTTTGCAAATGAACCTGTTTATCGGCAAATGGCGAAAATAATTAAAACATGTATAAAAAAATGTAAATTACTGTAAATTATGCATAAAAATATATTGTTTTGAATAAAATTAAATATTATAGTTAAAAAAAGTTTGTCTTGTATCAATTTTTTTCAAATTTGAAATTTTTTATTAGTCATTTTATTTCCTTATTTTTTTTTTGCGCAAATTTTAAAGTAATTTTACGTTGGTGCTTTGCTTTTATGTGATTTTTGAAAAATCACAGTCCATATCCCCCCCCTTTTCAAGGTAAGTTACATCTATTTTTGCACAATTTCGTTTGCGCGTGTTTTCTGAGGAACCTATCTATCGCGTAAAACGAGACCCAGGTGTATTCTTATAAAATTTAGATTATTTTAAACAAACAGAAACACTTACTTAATTTGAGTTTTTATCCCACATAATAAGTAATATGTGTATATTATTAGCATTTAAAAAAATTTGCATGAAAAAATGTGTTTTTTTTTTTTTTTTTTTTTAGAGGCTTTGTTCATCTTGGAGCTGGTCTTAGTGTTGGACTTAGTGGCTTGGCAGCTGGTTTTGCCATTGGTATTGTAGGTGATGCGGGGGTTAGAGGAACAGCACAACAGCCCCGACTTTTTGTTGGCATGATTCTTATTCTCATCTTTGCAGAAGTCTTGGGTCTTTATGGACTCATTGTAGCTTTGATTCTCTCAACGAAATAAATATTCCAATGGGTCTTTTTGACCATTTAGGAGAGATTATTGTGTAGATCATGTGCAGTGGGGATACATTCTATTCAGTCTTGTAATGTTTTGTTGAACAAAAAGAAGAAAAAAAAATAATAAAAAAAAGGGACTTTGCTATAAAGTGATTTTGTTAGCATTTCCAGGATATCAGCATTTTTGATATTCGGGAGATGTTTTCATATATGCTGATAATAACTTGTTAAAATTATTGTAAAAATACTTTCGCTCTTTTTTTTTTTTTTTGTTAATATAAATTGTTTTAATGTCTATAATAAAGTGTAATATATATATACATATATCTTGACAATTCATTATAGGAACAAAATTGATTTAATAGAAATAAGGGGATAAATATTATGAAATATGTGTATATATATTAATAGGAAGTAAACAAAATGCATTATTTTTGCAGTGAAGAAAGTTTGTGTATTTTGCCCATGTCAGATGTATCTTCTGTATGTGTGTGAAATTTGAAAATGTTTTCACGATTCATTTTAAATAAATAAAAAATATATATTATAAAAAATGGTCTTTCCATTTTAAAAGCACATCATTTGAATTATGAATTAGTTAGAATTGTAGAGTATTATTCCCCCAGGCTGCAATTCCACAAATTTCTCCAGATATACAATGTATTGTGTCTATCAGAGAATATAATTGTCTTATAAAATGCAATATTTTCCACTTGAAACTATGAAAAAAAAAGGATGTAGAATAATTATGCATTCAGTTGTGAGATTTTCTTATACATATATAAATTTATATATTTTTTTTTAAATTATTTTTTATTAGAGAAAGTGTCTGCCTTTATTTTGTATTTGGAAAGTTTCAATTTTCCCCATATCACGTAAGCTTGGTTTAACAAAACTGCTTAAAAATCTAGTTAAAAAAAACAAAAAGAATTAGAACACTTTCCCTATTAATATGTTACTTGTTATTGTACATTACTGTATTTTTTTTTTTTTAATTTGGGGAATATGTGTGCAATCTGAAACCTGTGAAGAAATAAAATGTTATGGACTAGATATTGTGTTTTAGTTATTTCTTAAAAGATTAAATTATTTATGAATTATTATAATTGATGTTATATTTACATATATACTCAGCATGTGTAATGTGTAAATATTCTCAAGGACCTTTCTTTGTATACTATTTTTTTTTTTTTTTTGTATTTTTAAAGGGGCCAGATTTTTGACATTAAAAATACATTGTTATAAATGGAATAAAATTTATTTCACTATATACTTTAGCATTGTTGAGATTGGTTTATTCAATATTATAAGTGATAATCTTATTTTTTTAAAAGTGAAGCCTTTTTAACAATTTGAAGAATGTTCATTTTAGATATGGCATTAATATTAAAAAAATAGTTAAGTAATTGATTGATATTCAACATATTATTCGAATATTGTTTTGCATTTATGGACCTTGCCTCAAAGTAACCAATATTTAGACAAGTATAGTACACTTGTATTAAATCATGCTTAATGTATTATTTGTTTTTATCATTTAACTTCATTGTATGATGTCATTAAAAAGTTCTTGCCATAATGCCATAAATTATTAACTCTTTATTCAGTAACATTTTCTTTTTTTTCCTTTTTACTTTGTTACAGGAAAAAGATTTGGTTAAAATTTTTATATTCTGGCAGTTTATGGTATAATTAGTAAGAACTTGGGTTTTTTTTTTTTTTTGAGTTGTCAGTTTATATTAAAAATATATAATGCTAAAATATATATATATATTTGTTCAAATTTGTTTTTAATTTATACAAGTGTGTGAAAAAAATTATGTAAAAGAAAGTGAAAAAATTGTGCTATTTGTGGCCTAGTTCTAGTATAAAAGAAATTTCATCAAATTGGAGTAATGCAGAATAAATTTCAATTGTAAATTTAATCTTGTCTTTGTGTTGCAAATATTTTAAATCTGTAAATAATCTGAAATAATTAAGATAACATTATTGGGAAAAAACGCTGTAAGTAAGAAATACTGGAATGAAAATTACTTGGAATTAAAAAAAATATTGTTGAATCAACATGCTGATAAATAGGTAGTTAAAATTTTAAATTGAATTTGTATTTACAATTCTAATAGTTGATTTGTATAATTTATTTTAAGAATCATTGCTATTATATACTAAATTTAGAGGGGGGAAACCCTAAATGTTTGGATTTTTTTCACTTGCAGATTAAATTTGAAATTGGTAAATGTTAAAAATTTGGGAATTTACATTTTTCAGAATTACCAATAAATTGTTAAAAGTGTGTTAGTGCTTATATATTATGTACATATACATATTTCTATTCAAACATTTAAAAAAAATTGATTTTGATATTTATTTTAGCCAAACAAATTGCTGCTCTAAATATATATGTATATATTAATAAGAATGGTATTATACATTTTCAAGAACAGATCTATATATTTTGGGAACTGAAACAGTTATTAAAATGCTATTTCTTCTTAAAAATTTTGCTAACATTTACAATTACATGTTTTATTAAATGTATTGTGTTCATACTGTTAAATGTTTGTAAATAGTTATGTCTATTCATAAATAAATATCAATACTAGTGGATTTAATTTTTTAAAGTTGATTAAATTAGAGCACAAATATAATGTATTAGGTGCCATATTTTCAACAAATAACAATAAAGAAAATATTGTTAAATAATTTATGTATCTATTAGTGATGATTTGTCAAAAACAATTCTGTAGTAAATTTTAGGATTAGTACAATATTCATTCTTGAAATATTTGTTCATATCACACAAAAAATAGATAAAATGTAAAATTTATCTTTCTATTTATAATTTAAATATACTTTTTCATAACTAATATATCATTCAAATTTGCTATCTGTCTTTGTTTGCTTTTACCTTAAATATTGGGAGTTTTTTTTTTTGCCCAGTATATTTAAGCTTATGGACTGGAATACCAGAAATCAAATTTGGTGATTTCAGAACAATTCTTCCAACTTCTAACATTTCTGTGTATTTTGTGTGTTTAGTGGAGCTCAATTTTCTTCACATTTTTTTTTTTTATGTTGTGGCTGACTAATTTGATCATCTAGTTAAATAACTACTTAAATGTCTATTTATGTTTTAGTATTAAGTTGAAACATCCATTTTATTATGATGTGGGCATATGCTTTAGAGATAATGCTGCAAATAATTAATTTATGACATTTTTTTTTATTTATTGAAGATACAACTTTAATAACATGGGCTGTTTATTAATTACTTCAGTGACCTAAATCATTTGGAAGCACCTTTAGGTATTTTGCCACATCAGTAGATTTTGTAATTATGGTGCTCATGTTTTTCACTTTATGACTGATTGGATATTCGACATGCATATTAGTGGGCATTTACCTGTATTAAATGTTTTTGTTTTCTCAAATATCCCCTGCCGATTAAAACATTGGTATTTTTTTTTAATAGCTTTTACATTTTGTATCTTTATACGGCCTTTTTAAAAGTAAACTGAAATGTGTACATACTTATGCAACATATTTTGTTACTTCATAATAAAAATATTTTTTCTATGACTTCTCATTCACTCACCCCTAATTCTGATAGCCTATATTTGCTTTTGCATCATTAATTTCAATTGTTTGCATTATCTTTTTTTTTAAAGTTCTTTCTGAAAATAATACAATGCATTGTTGAATATTTTTTCAGTTCTTATTTGTTTGAAAATTAACCTTTAGTGTAGAATTGCGAATTTTTTGGTTATTGTGTAGAGTTGATAGTCAATATATATTACAAATATTTCCATAGCATAAGGAATGAACGCATTTTGATTTGATTTTTTAATATTTTTTTTCATCCATGAATGTTCTTGCTTTGACGGTGACTTTAAAGTATTATAAAAATAGAAATTTTCAAATTTTTGGATTTAGGAATATAGTTAATATGTAAAAAAGTAATTTCATACAATGATTCTAAACTATCTTTTACAATATTAGGATTTTCTGTGGATTTTACTGAATGTTGACACATTGAAAGAAAAAAATTTGTTGTAGGTTTACATTAATATAAGTTTATTATATAAAAAAAAAGAACAATTAAAATCTGAATATTTATTACATACATATTTATATAATTATGATATCAACAAAAAAAAAATAGAAACATAAAAGTTTTGAATATTTAAATAATTAACTTTTTAGATAACATTAATGTTTTTAAGTTGTCCGACTAACAGCCATTCACATGAAAAGAAAAGGGAAAAAACTGTATAATTACAGTTCAATACAGGTAAGACTTTCCTATTACACAAAGATTTATTTTATAATATGATTAAAAAAGAATTAAAATAGGACTAGAAATCACAAACTATTGCTAATGTAATAGTGATGAAAACATTAGTTTCTAATTATCTCTGCTTTTGGATAGACTGCAAGCACAATTTGTTATAAATTTAATTAAATAGTTTGTTAAGAGTGATAACTTTGAAAAAAAAAATTAAATTAAAATTGTTTGAATAAAAACGAAAAATATACATTGTCAGTAGTAATCAATTTTTCACAGCTATTCCAGAGTCATACATGTAAGCATGTCTAATCTACAGGTAGCAGATATCAAACAAATAACAAAATTTCTTTATAGCTATTTATATGCTAAATTTTTAAATAATAATTCCCATAACATTATTTTCCCTATTTATATAATATGTAGTTGCACATTTTATTAATTTGTTAGTATTGGCAACTGAACATTGAATTGTTTTGGAAATTTATTTATGTTAGGGGTAGCACAAAACTATTATAATTATTCTTTGCCACCATCACCAGCCATTTGTAAACAAGTATGACCATTAAAAGGAAAAAAGATGAATTTTGTGTTGACTATACAAACTAATTATAAAACAAATACATCCACATATAGAACATACTAGTCCATTATTCAGATTGATATTTTGTGAAGCTGTCTTTTTCTTTCTGAAATACTGCACCATTGTTGCCCTCGAATGTATTCTATCTTCAGCTATATCTCCTCAATGAAAAAGTCAATTTTGAACTTATTAAAAATTATTTCAATTATAACAAGGTTGGCTGCCTCTTCTATAAAAGTCATTCTCATGTTCACTATAATGTCCAAAGAAAATATGATTTATAATAGTGAACTTTATATTATCATACCCAATAAATTGAACATATTGATTGATATTTTAGAATTTTATAGAGCATTCTTAAATGAAATATTTTTAATGGCTCGTGTTACTCAGTAATTTGGGTCCACGATAAATTAGGTAAAATAATAGCTTTGTATACAAATAATTTAATGTGTTAAAAGCAGCTTCACATTGTAGTCTAAAATGGACCCCCATATCTTAGTCCATTTTTCTAATTTAAAAATATTCAAATTGATATAATTTTCAAGGTGATAATCATCCTAGCTATAATTTATAAGCCTTATCTCATCGTTGGCTGATAACATTACTAATTTTTTAAATATTGATTTTTAAAACGGTCCATATGTTACATTCAAAATTTTGTAATTTGTCTTAAATTGGCAAATACATCAAGCATCAGCATATTAAATCTTAAGAAAATGTTTTTGTTTTTTACATTTAATCAAATTTAAAATTCCACCATCATAACTATCTATCTTTATCATGGATTCATTAAGTCACCTATCAACATTACTGAAGATCATAAAAATCAGAAACAATATTGAAACAAGTACACACCATTTAATGTCCAAATTTTTTCCAAAAGTCATTCCATTTAAAAGCTGTATATTATGAAAACTTTGATTGACAACCCATTTTCAAACTATCAGATTGGTTCGATTAATTTAGTTAAATGCCTTGATCAAATAACAAAAAACTATATAAATCATTTCTCCTTTTGATACTTCTTCCATTTCTCTGCAACAAAAACTTTATGGTAGTTGATTCTCTAAAACCATATTAAGTCTAATGTTTATAACTGCATACAACCTATTCAACAGAGTTCTTGAAAGTACTTAATGAATAACTATTTCATAACTAGTACAACCTTGACTTGTATTTTTAAAAATTGGAATAGAATTGACCTTAAGATTAGGTGGCATAACTTCATAAATCTATATATTTCTAAAAAATTTCAATAGATTTAAATCCAACATCTTTCCATATTTTTAAAAACTTATCATTAGGAATTATGACCCTTTCATTATTAAGATTATAAAGAGCTGTTTTAAATTTACTAAGCTGAATATCTGCCCAAATAAAATAAAAAAGGATATCATTAGTCACCATTTCAATTGTGATTAAAAACATGATCAAAAATACATTTTCAATCTCCTCAAAGTATCCAACAATGTCATTGATGGATTTAATAGGATTATAATACATTTTCCAGATCCATATGTTGCTTTCATTGCCTATAGTTCCTTTCAGGTTTTAGTCCAATCATTTTTAAATCCCTAGTTATTGAACTTTTGTCAATAAATTTCCGTACTGAGTATGGAGCTTGAAATTCTATAATCAATTCTCTAATTATAAGATCATTGTCAGAAAAAAGCAATATAGTTGTCTCCATAATACATTCCTTAAGAGAATGTCCAAATTTGTGTTTAATAGCTGTTGAAAAATGGCACGAATAATAGATAGATAATTCTAAAGAAATAACAGCACTTGCGAATAGAATATCTTTAAATGTACTAATTTATTTTAAGTATTTGCCTTTATTAAACAATATATACATATTTAAAAAGGTTTTAGTTATTTTTTTTAATCTTTGTTTTTGATTACTTACAATTTATACGTTATATTAATAAAATATATATCCTTATATTTGTCTTTATCTTGATAAGTGGATGTTAGTAAGTAGGTGTTGTACTTTGTTTCTTATTGGTCTGTCTTAATTTTATCTTTGGTTGGTTGCTATTATGCCTTTGTTTAATGCACATCATCTTTTCATAAAATTACCTATTTACATATTTTGCATGCTGTAGGTACTGTTCCTCTCTAGATTTTGATCATTTGTTTTCTTGGTAAGTATTTTAAGCATTGTTTGAAGTATTTATCCCATCCTTTATCAAGTTTTTTTTATCCAATTATATTTTTTATTGTCAAATATTAGTGAACATCTTATTTCCCATATTCTAATTGTGTGGATAAGTAACATAGCATTGTGTGAATTAAATCTCTTGATATGTTTGTTAATCATATCTTTTAGATTAATGATTGGAGTTTTGAATACTTTTATCTTTATTTGTTTAGATGTTCTACACTCTTCGACCAGGTGTACAATTGTGTCTTCACTATCATTGCAGGTTGAACACCAGTTGTAAGAGATCATATAATACACACTTGAATTCTTGTCCATAATTGTAATCTAATTATTGAATGCCATTAATTTGAGCCACGATAGATCAATGTTTTTGTAATGATTTTTCTCTCTAAACAGATATTTGTGATGACCAATTTATCATTATTTCCAACTTTTGGCCAAAATTTGCTATTAGTATTAAGATGTACATGTCTCTAAGAAGCAAAAAAAAAAGATATTGCTATAATAATGGTATCCAATAAGTTTAAAATTTTTCTCCGAATCTAATGGAACATTTACACTAATGAAGAGCCAGTTATCATTGCATACATTTCATTGATATATCAGGAAAAAATTAAGGTAGGGTAAATTGAACTTTACAGCAAAATCCAATACAATGTATTCTCATTTCACTAGCTGATTTGCTTTTTAAAAAATTTTGCAGTCATCTGGTTCACATGTATTTTGAAGACAAAAACCTTTAGCACTATCGTTTCTTGTTTTGCCATTTTTACTGATATGATTATTTCTATTGCTTCAGTGAATAATTGCAATCATTGGCTGAGATCATGTGTATGGACATTTTAAAATCCCCACCTGTGGTAGGCATTGATAGTCCCTGAATAGGGCAGCCTAAATATATAATCTTTGCAAAGCTAAAACTCTATCCAAATCTAGTTCTATTGTTAATTGATTTCTCCCTTCAAAAAAATTTAACCAGTTAGCTGTTCTATTAAAATTTTCATATTCTGGAAGGCTAGTTTTATTATCTGCTACCAATGCTTCAGATCTTGAGTTTATATCAAGAAACATTTGTTTATTCAGAGTACCTACATTTTGAAAAAAACTATTGACTGCTTTGCAATTACCATAGGTAATAATTGTTTCTATTGCTTCTGCGAGTAATCCACCAGGAATAGTAATGCAACGACTTTGCTGAGACTGCATGCCTAAACACATTTTCTAGGTCTTATTTTTATGGTAGGTAGAGAGATCCCTAAATATAACTGCCTAAACACAATCTGTTCAGCTGAAACTTCTATCATTTAGTTTTAACCGGACTCATCAATTTTTGAGAAGTTTAGTTAAAAAATGAAAAAAGGAATTTTAGTTACAATGTGCATATGACTAAAGAATGTGTGTTGTACAAAGATGACCCCCACTATCATAGTCAAATGTAGGGAGATGACAACTGATTATCTTAAATGAATGAAGACAAAAGAAATGGGGAGGCAGAAAAGTCTTTGATGAACTAGCATTTTGCAAGGCTATTAGTGGATATTCTTGGTCAGGCACCAAAGTTTTATTGATTATTCAGTTAACTTTCATATCTAGTCATTCCGGTATATAAGTACAAACTGTTGGTAGTTTAAGCAAACCATTCATTAGTATTTAATAGGTATGTTAACTGCATAATAATCATGCCCCCATACCTTTGTGTTAAAAATTCAGTAGGGTTTTGTGTGTGTGTAACCAAAAGTTTTTTACTATTTTATATTGTGTCTGATATTTGTGATAACACATGGGAGCCCAAACAATTCGCCATACAAGGAACCTTTCCACTTGAAAATATTTTACTGAGACCAAGATAAGTTTTTATCTTGGTCTAAGAAAATCTATGCCTTATTTCATTTTTTTGCATTTGGAAAGAGCAATCAATGAATCCTCATGAAAAAGTCATCACATTGAAATCCATTGCATATCTTAATAAACTATCTTTTATTGAAGTATGATGCATTGTAATTATATCCACTTTTTTTTTTTAAATTTTAAAAAATAATTGTTTACAGTTTTAAAAAATATTAAAGACGCTTCAAAAATGCAAATATTTTTATTTAGTTAAAAGTAACGTTTTTTTTTTTTTTACTTTCTGTTGAAATTATTTTCATTAAAAGTATTTGAATAACTAAAACACACAGGCTTATTATACACCTGTGTTTATATGTGTAATATATAGGGTATATGAGCACAGACTTTCACACGACCCATCACTCTCCACACTATATCATCCCGCAAATTTTTTTTTAGTTTCTGTTGAAATTATTTTCTTTAAAAGTATTTGAATAACTGAAACACACAGGCTTATTATATACCTGTGTTTATATATGTAATATATACCCTATATGAGCACAGACTTTCACACGATCCACCACTCTCCACACTATCTCATACCACTAATACACTCGAACACATGTTGAAAAGATAAATAATCACCAATATATGTATTGCATGCTAAACCAGCAATCAATTGGTCCAGATTACCATCTCTATACATATATGCCATAAGTGCTCAGATATATATTAAGATAACCAATCCTCATACTTTAATGGACAGGCTTCAATCCACTCCAACTCTTCAACCGTCCATCCAATTGAAAATCTGATGATGGAATGCTCAAAGGCCACCCTGAGGCTATTAAAAGTATTAAGTATTTGAGAAATTATTACTTTGCTATAATAACTTTCATTAAATTTTATTACATTGTTTAAAGCTGTTGCAATTAGCAATCTTTTTTTTTTTTTAATGTATCGTAAGTGATAATCAGAAATATTAATTTTTTTTATATAATACTTCAAGTTTAAGAGTCTTTTCAGATATTGCATCTATGATTGTATAATACTCATATTTCATTAAAGAAAAGCTTTTAGGTTGTGTGTGTGGTACTAGAGAACTTCATAGCATTTGCCAATTTATATTGAACCTTTCGATTCCATCCTAGTGGGATTGGGTTTGTTTAATGATCCCACACGTATATTACAGATCTATAATATTGCTTCTAAATAAATATTCATTATATGAAAATTATTATTTAATCTTTAATTTATTTAAATATTAATTATTATATATAGAACGTGTACACAATATTCTTAAGAATATCCATTTAACTTTAAAATGAGGAGGTATACCAATTTCTATTTTGTAAGTATCATTTATCAATATTGAAAAATTAAGCTTATACTATATGACATCTAATATTTAACATTTATAAAATATACATTTATAACCAATAGACTTGTTACTACAATACCATTTTTATTTTACCTTTATTACAATTTGAGTATGTATATATAATGTTTGTATATGAAAAATACATAATTGAATTTGTAAAAATTTCATGATAAAATATATCTATTTATAAATAGTCCAACTGGGATGGAAACACCACTCAAATTATTTATAGTTATTAGTAGGTGGCATCATACTGACATCTGATAATTATATGATAGCATTTCTCCAAAATAACCTATCATCTGCTTAGTTTTTCAGACTATTCAAATGAATATTGATTATGATGGAGTTTATCCAATTCATTGATTATCATTCTATTTCATCAACTTTCCCAAATATTGTAGTTTTCTTGTGAAACAAATCATCTCATGATAGCGTCTCCATTTTTCTTTCTAAGCTTAGTACAACTTCAATAATTAATAAATTTATTTTGATTTTTACTTGATTTAGTTAAACAATTAGGAATAAAATGAAAAGAAATGCTTGTATCCAATTTATATATTGATCATATCTCGTGATTAAAATAGGATAATTTGTGCTTCAACCAAAAATTACAGATATAATTTGTTCAAATATCCATACTTAATTTTTTTTTCTATCCTGTCCATTGAATTCTCAAAAGATTTTGTTTCAAAAGCTTTCAGAAATATTCCCTTTTTTTTAATAATTTTAAAATAATTTCTATTAAAAATAATTATACAAATGTTTTATAATTTTCTACTAATATAATTATACAAGTACTTTATAACGCTTTTTGAATGGGTTTAAAAAATATTTGTAATTCCATCAGCTTAATTTTTAGTCCAATTATCTGATTTGATCAAATTAATTTTGATATGATAAATTATGTTGTAACTGCAAACTAGAAGAGCATTTTTTTTTAGTAATGATCAGATGAACGTTATTTTTTATATGAATGCTTAACAAAAGTGACTTATTTATGAAAAAAAAAATGATGCAGTTCACATTGAACCAAGACAAGTATTAAAAGTTGAAAAGAATACATCCAAATAAGGGGGACGATGACGACACCTTAATTTTAAAAAATATTTTTTAAAACTTGACTCTTATTTTCCTATTCCATTTTGATTCTGAATAAAACAAGTTTAGTCGAGATAAGAAATTCACTGGAATTTTTTGAACTATGTTCAAGCAAAACCATAATATAAATATCATTTGTTTACTTTGGTTTCATAAAAAAGTATTCTTTTTCCTTGGATTCATCATTCTTCAAACTTGCTTTATCACACTATCATTGACAGATTATGGTCCTGATGCAACATATTAGTCTAATTCAATTGTATTAAAGCTGTAGAAATACAATGTTATATATAGTTTACTGAATACAGAATTCTAATAACTAATAAAAAAAAATTTTCTGATATCTTTTAATAAATTTTTCCCATACTAATCTCATGTTTCCAATTCAAGTTACATTTATCCAAAATATTTGGAACTTTGTAATATTTGTCTTGTCCAGTAATAACTTCTATGAATATATCATTTTTTAAATATCTGTTCTATCTTATATTACAATTTTCCTAAGTTTTTATTAGCAATATATTACAGCTATATGGAGATATAAAAGAATTCACCAAAGTTTATAATGTAAAGCATAGAATTTGTTTTATTTCATGAAGGATTTAAATTTAGGTAATTGATATCTCCACCCATTATTGCAAATTCAGATCCATTATTCTTTGAACTTCTATCACATTAGTCACTAATTATAGTCCTATAATTTGTTTTAAAAAATTGAAACAACTACTCATTGCTATTCATTCTTTCTTTGGGCCAAATGAAGACTTGGGAATGTTGAATGATGCTTCATTTAATTTTTAATTCAGTGGAAACATTTTTGCACATAACTCATGTATCATTTTCATTTATTGTTCCAATTTAATTTTATTACTGTATATTTATTAAATAAAAAATGATGGTAAATTTGAAGGTGTATTACCCAACTTTCTTAGAACACTAATGAAAGCAAAATATTTCCACAATAGATATATTACATATGCACAAAATATAGTAGAGATAATGAAAATGTTTTAATTCTAAAAAACTTTTGGGTTCAGAAATCAAATTTGCAAAAGTAGTATCCTTAAGATTAATAAAATCTTGAACCATGACTTTTTTATTGAATCTTTTCATTTTTTGTTAATGTTTTCAAAGCAATGTTAATAAACCGCAAATGGACATAATAAATTGATTATCATATGTAACTCACATGATTCAAGTCAATGTTTAAAATACACTGATATAATATCTTCAATCAGTTGTCAAGGGAGCACCATTTTCTGAATGCTGCCACGGCAACAGATTGAATATATTCTACTGGTATATTTTAATAAAAACTATAGCTATGAAGTGTTTTGAATTATAAAATAAGGTGTACTTTACATGTATTTATTGAATAAATATAAAATTCTTATTTTTTATGAGTGTCCAAAATTATCATTTTCTCTATTGCTTATTTTATCCATCCCCTTAAAAAATAATGGATCAAGTTTTCATTGTATATATTATATTAAAGCTTTAAAATAATAATTTCCAAATAATTTAAAGCATTGGATTTTTATAAATGTGTAAGTATATATATATACTATCAAGTCCAGGTAATGAATAATAAAACAACTTCCAAATATGAGCTTTAATTGTGAATAAACAAAAAGAGCTTAAATAAAAGCATATCCATTGGATAGTAGAATAAAGTGTAGATTCATCAAAGTCAAGGCATTATTTAATATATATATATATGGAGAATGACAAAAAATTCTAATGAAATCAATCAATACTGATCTCTAAGTATATGGCTTAGGACAGATTACCAATAAAGGTTATGATTATACAAGATATTGAAATCTTTTAGAAAAAAAAAATGATTTCAAACATTAAGGGACAAAAATGATATTTGTGGCTCAGGCATTCATTTGTATAGTCACTGCAAAATACTTAATTCTTTGAGAATTACCAATATAATATCAACAATGCTGATATTCTATTGGTTAATTTTAAGCATTGTTTGGAATGATATGTTTGACATCTGATAATTAATTTGACTATGTGCACTTATGATTTAATATATATATATATATATAATGATAGAGTGCCATTATCTCAATAGTGAAAATCTATGTTGATGCTGTTAATAAAATTGCAGTTAATCAGAAAATAAGACTATCTTCACAGAGATCTAAATTTCTGAATGAAAGAGCATTCTAAAAATCAGCAAAGCTTTCAATAATATTCTATAGCTGTGATAAAATTTAGAGATATACAACCTTTATCACTAAGCATAAAAACATTAAGAATTATAAGTACTCATTTAGAGTACTCCCCACCATTTTGAATTCTAAGGACCACCCAATACCACCACTAATATATCCAAGTGATAAAGAACCAAATAATACACACAGGATCATTTAGATGTGTCAGTGGGGGTTTTGGGCCATCCTTAAAATTTAAAATGGTGATGATTGCCGTATAATACTAAAAGCTTATAACTTCTAAAATATGAATTTTATTACAATGATGATGGTGTGAAGTGCTGAAGTATGCAGGGAGGGAGAAGGATGTTTTCAACAATATGAAGTATCATCCAAAAAATGCAGAAGTCTGATCATGCCAAACTTATAATTTCAAAATACTAAACGCTTATAACTTCTAAAATACAAATTTTATTACAATATATTCCTATAACCATATGTTGAAATAATGTACAATTGATCAAACCAAGCTTATAATTTTGAAAAACTAAAAGGTTATAAGTTTTAAAATACAAATTTTATTACCATATATGCTCATAACTATATGAAATAAAGCATATTTTCAATTAACCTATTTTTTATTTTTTTTTTACCAGAAACTGATATTGCATGCTTTGTTTGTTTCATATAGTTAGAAAAAAAAAAAAGGATAAAAAATAGCATTCACATTTGATCTCCTGACGTAGACATCGGATTTACACTTGATCACATGATGTTCTTATGGACTCTTGAGATAGATACAAATCTGTTTATATAATTTTCTATTTATTAACATCGAAATGACTTGTACGATTAACAAATGTGTTGATTATTTCAAATATAAGAGGTATTAGATTTTAAATAAGATAAGCACTGACTTAGGTTGTGTTATCATCTTTGAGAAATTTAATGAATAAATCTTATTTAGATGCTTTTTATCTATCCATCACCAAATAACAACATGAGAAATGAAGCACAAAACATTACTTTTATAAGAAAAAAATCTGATTTATTAATTGTAAAATTAATATTCTTTAGGTTTAGACAATTATTCTTTTGACTAGTGTTAAGATAAAATGGGATTTATTATTAATTGTAGAAATTAATATGCTTTGGCAGCTATGTCTATTCAACATTTACATTATTTCAACATGTGCTTATAGGCCTATATTGTAATAAAATTTGTATTTTAGAAATTACAAGCTTGGTTTGATCAATTTTACATTTATTGAACATGTAGCTTTTAAATATATGTTCATTATTTTTTTCATTTACTTTTTTTAAGTATTTTAAATTTGTATTTTAGAAATTATAAGCTTTTAGTATTTTAAACATAGTTGTATGAAATTTATGCTTTAATTTTTTAATTATTGAAGTAAATTGCAAGTTTGTAACAAATCATAATGCGACAATGTGTGGATTATTTGATGTCATTTATCACTTAGATGTGTCAGGTGGTTTTGGGCGGACCTTAAAATTCAAATTAGTCATGGGCAAACTCTAAATCAGTACCGAATTATGTTTAAATTGAAATGCTACTTAAACCCTCACATTATAACTAGGATTTTACAATTAAATGAATATAGAAGATTAATAGAAGGCAAATTAAAAAAAAAAAGTAGTTCATTAAGTATCCATATGTGTTTATTGCTATGAGAGTTTTGGCGATATTGCCAAAGCAAAGGCATGAAAATTTTTTGATAACTTTTGCATTTAAATATAATTTTTTCTTAAAATATCAATGATATTATTTTCATAAATATCTACATTTAGATATATATATATATTTGTGTATAGACAATATAAGGGGGTGCCTGAATTTTCTTTGCTTAAGGGCACTGGTATGTTTGTGCAGATACTGGATGACACAAAATAGGATATAAATCATTCTGTTTTATCTATAAGGCTACGTTATAATCAATCAATGCAGATATGTAATATTTCAATACATAAGCAAACATATAAATGATAATACAGGCTATTAATCCAAAAATAACAGAAAATATCATTGCTATTGTCAAATAATTATAAAAATAGAATAGAAAATAATCACTAAATGGAATTTAAATTTTTGCATAACAACTTGTCACTATGCAATAAGACTGTCATTTATTATCCAATAGATATAGCAACCTTTTAATAAACATAGTCTATATCTTATTACAAAAAGGATAACTATTAAAAATATACATTAACTCATATGCCATCTAACTCCACATAGAACCCCATAATAAGTCAAGATAGAATAATCACATAATTTCAAAAAAAAAAAAAAAATTCACATCAAATAACAAATTTATGTTTGTGAATTGTTCCCCTCCTTGAGTATTGATTTATTTCAAAGGAGTCAATATCAGTACATTTAGAATTGATAAAATCGCATAACTTCTTGCTAAGAATTGATGGATTATCTAATTTGGTCATAAAAAAATTTCTAACTTTACAAGAAAATTCTTCAGTTACTAAAATAATTTCTAGAAGATTATTATGGTAAACTAAACTTGATATTCCAGAGAATTATTACAAGTTTTTATCTTCTTATGCTAGTTAAGGAAATCAATTTTTTTTTTAAAAAAAGCATAACAGTGGTAATGTTAATGAATGTGATGAATATTGGCAGAAGGTTTTGATGACCATTTAATTGAAATCCAGGTTTATTAAGATTGTCATATCGTACAAATATGCACTTTTAAAATATAAAACTGGACATTTTTTTTAAAAAAAGTAAAATTTTTATTGTAAATATTTTATTTCTTTTTTCAAATATTTTACAGCACTATTAACTTCAGATTATTTTCTTTTTTGCATAAGGTTATCAATTCCTAATGTGAATCAAAAATTTTTGCATCCATATCCATAGCTCAACAAATGGTTAGTAAGATTTGGAAAAATAATCTATGCTATGCACATTTAAAAAAAAAAAATTGTGAAATAGATCAAGTGGCAGTAAAAATTATGCTTCATAATTTCTGAAGTACTTGTGTTAGTAATTGATTTAACTGGTTTACAATTGTCCTAGGATCTTCAATCAAACCAGCTGCAACCATGGCATTATCAAAAACCTGAAAAACAAAATAAAATTTGATCAGTTATAAAAAATCATAAATAAATTAAATTCTCAAAAATATTATGTTTTGTTTGATTGTTTTTTTTAAATAAAAGTTTTATTTTACAATTAAATCAAGAGGTACCTATATCATTGCAAATTCTAGTTAATTCAAAAGAATTTAGATTTTAAAAAAATTAAAATTAACAAGTTCAATACTACTAAAAAAAATAGTGAATTACTCAGTAATTCACAAAAATATCAGTTGCTAGGATGAAAATTAAGTCGTGCTATAAACACTAATGAATTAAAAATGCACCTTTCCCACCATGATCAATTTAGAGTCAGTTTGCAAAAAAAAGTACTAATAACATATCAGGGTATACCTAAAGCATCATAAAAAAAAAAGTAATAAGTATTTTTAGAGAGATACAGCCAAATTTGAAAATGAATTTGATAATTCTACAACTATATTCCATTATTAATAATGTCAGATGATATTTTAACCTCTCAATCTATTCTACAAAGGAATTACTATGATAACTAGGTTTCTCACTAAATAACATGTTTAGGGCATGTAAACCATATTTTACAAATTTTATATGACGTTTATAAATATTCCTAAATTTCAAAGTAATACATATATAAGAACTTCAATTCTATATCTTACTTTATTAAAAAGTGAAATTATCAATCCATCTGAAAAAAATGTATCTACAAAAACATTATGTTCAAGAAAAAATGATATTATCCTATAAAAAGTTACTGAATAACAATGAGTTGATTCTATATTTAAACAAAAAACAATGCATTGATTCTTTCAGTTTAGTTAGAAATGAGTATTTCTTTTGTTATTCTAGTTCCATCTATTGAAAGTATTGATCCAGATTTAAATCCCACATTCTCATTGACAAAATCAAAAACAAGAGATTGATCACATGATGAGTATTATAAATTGACTACAATCTGGTAAAAGCTGATTATTTAAGCTTGTAATAAATGGTGCTAGAGTAGGGAAAGAAAATATTAGTTATATGTTAGTCTATTTTCATTATCTAGTTGAATTATTAAATAGTTTTTAGAATAATTCAAACTATACTTTTTCAACTGTTAATAACAGTATATAAGTAAAACAAAGTTTGAAGTAGTTACTAACTTGACTAATGATAGTCTAGCATAGCAATTGAACCAGTAATCTTGAAATTCATGAATATTGAATTAAAAGTAACACCTAGGCTATTCTACCAATGACAATAGTCAGTGCAGTATATATATATACTTATGAGAAGCCTGATTTCTCAAAGTTTTTCCTTTTAAATACTCTCACTAGATACATTCTTAAAAACTAAAATGAAATCAAAATTGTATAGAACAAGAACTAATTGACAAAAGTTGGTAGTAAATTCAAAATTAAGATAAATGATGGGAGGGGGGAATTAGTTTAATAAGTAATTAGTAAAAAAATAATTTTTGTAGTATATATTCCTTAATGATAATTGTTATGTTAAAGGGGGGGGGGAAGAGTCTGATTTGAAAATATGGCAACTAACAAACAAAATGAAACAAATATTTGTCAGCTTATGTTATAATTATCAAATACAGATAAACATAATTATATCAGTAATTCATTGTTAATCACTTCTAAGACTAGATGATATTAATCTGAATTTAAGAATAAAAGAAAATGTAATTGGGAGCAAACAAAAATACAATGTACATAATGATTTATCAGTCTGAAAGAAGAAGCAAAGTCACATCAATTAATAAAATAAAATTATATGTGATATACAAACTGCTACAAAAAGTGATAAGTAATTAGTCTTTTGAAATATTCAGAATGAAAATACTGGGACTTATCTAAGTGAAAGTGTATATTAATAGACAAATAATAATACAAAATCTAGTTAAAACTAATACTACTAAAGATTTTATAATGAAGGTATATCAACTGGAATTTTGAGTTAGTGAGGAGAGTATAATACTGATAAAATATTATGCAGGATTATAAACTAAGATTGTTAAGAAGCACTAAATGTTCAAAATTAGTTTTGAGATAGTTAATGAGGTGCTTTGAAAAATACATTTTACTATAATAATCTTATATAAATAAAACATTCTGAAAATGCTAATATTTCTTTTTATTTTTTAATTCACTACTTTGTTGTGTGTAAGATCTCATGCATATATATATATTGAATACATCTAATTTAAAAAAAAAAGAACCGTAGTAAAAATAATATGTAAAAAGTGAAATGACTAAGTAATGTGGTATAGAGATTGTAATTCTTATAATGAGAAATGGTGGTCAAATTATGTGAAGCAATCAATGACATCAATTTAAATAACATATAGCAGGATAGATTGTCAAAGACTGTAGCATATAATATAATTATATATTTAATATAAATTAATTTTTTTAAAACTGAATTCAACTTAAAATTCACTGTTTGTATTCAAATCCTCAGCTTGAAAGCAGGTTGGATTAACTAGTACTTGAGTACTAATATCAAGTGATATCAATGTCAATTTGCCACTTTCTTAACAAAATTTATTTCTAACATCATAAATTTTAATCAGGGTCACATTATCAAAATGCATTATGACAATAAAACCTAGCTATTTTTGGAGTTTCTAGTATCATGATGTTCATAGAATTTCCCAAGGAAAAAATATTAACACAAAAACAAAACAACAACAAAAAAAGATTTAGAAAAAACTATGAATCAGTTATCTATCACACAAGTCAAATCATCTTTAACTGTTCTGATCTTCCTATTTTTGGGAGTAACAAAATTTCTCAGAAATGTTTTCTGTATAAAAAGACTTATACTGATTGAGCATAAACAGATAAGTTATTGATTATAAACATGAAATATATTTAGATAAATTATGATCAAAAAATACAAATTCCATATAATCTATTAAAATTTTTGATATAATTTTGAACATTAATCAAGAAAATATTAATGATACAGATGACAGTAAAAAGGCAAACATTATAAATAATTAAAAACTTAAAAAAGCAAATTAGATACATTTATTAAATTATAGAACATAACAATGAATGCAATAACATAGCTGAATATGTAATGAGATTTGATAAACAAAATTATAGTTATAGAAATTATACAGAAATAAAATAAAGCTTTCAGGATTCTTAATAAAGTTTAATAACAATGAAAACTTTTATTACATTTCAAAATGCATCCTCACCATTTATTAAAAAAAAATCAAAAGATAATAAAATAAATTTTTTTTTTTATAGATGTTATTACTTTAATGCCTAATTTAAAATTATCTTTTTAAATGCCTGACTCGTCTATTTAATCATTTATTATTTATTTTAAGGTCTCTATTTATTTTATTATTTATTATTTTAAGAGTTCACATGAAAATTATCTTGTTCTTTGATGGTTGAAATTATCTATCATTGCTAGGTGAATCAATCAATCAAGACTATATTTCATAAAAATTATAATTTTTTTTTATGGATGTAGTTGATGGTAAACTATTGTTTCATGACCCTAAAGTTTAGCACAATATGTAACAGTCCATATTCCCTTAAGGAATGAGGGGGGATGCATCTAATTATAGTCAGACATAAAGTCTTCATGTAGGATGCCATGAATGATGCGATTAAAATCTAATCCATGATTGCATCTAATTCAAATAAACTATAAGACATTTCATAAAGAATCTCATACCAACTTGTACATCCCCTAAAAATGTGATCCCTAATTTGTATCAACAAATTAGAATTGGATCAAGTTTAGAAAAATAAATAAATCTTATGCTTTCTCAGAGTTAAAATTTTATGGAATGCTAAAAAATTAGATCTATTATAAAAAAAAAGTAAGATGAGCTGTGAGCCTGAGATAGTACTTGCAAAGTCTTCTGATTTGGAACTGATTCAAAAAACAAAAAGGCATACAACTTTTGGTGGACAAAAAACTTAGCTATGTATTAATAGAATTTAAGAACCAAACAGACTGTGCCAAAAATCAAAGAAAATTCTTTTAATATTACAGTAATTCAAACAATACAGATGATACATAGAATAACTTTATAAGAATATCAAACTAACAAATGATGATATACTTCATAAAATTATAACTCTTATTGGATGAGATGAAAATGCTAAGATTGGCAGAATAGGAGCTAAGAACGTATCATGGCGAACACAGTTTGGAAAAAAAAAATCAATATAGTGAAAGTTTTTAAAATTGCTTTAGAATACAATATAATGCCTAACAACACCAATTCCAACAAAAAGAATATGTGAAAGTAATAATAAAAAATGAAAAACAGGATCTATAAAATATTAATAACAGATCAATATTATAAATATAATTTAAATAGAAAAGGCAAAAAATGAAACATATTAATCTTTTTTTTTTAAATAAAAAGTTATTTGGAAGTCAAAGTTCTTAACAAAACTTTGAGGAATCTGTTATTAAAGTTTACCAATAACAACAACAACAAAAACTACTAAAACTGGGCCAGAAGAAAGAAAATGTTAAAAAATAGAAATAAAAGTAAAGTGCAAATGAGATTAAAAAGGCAGTGAGAAAGATAATTAAAATGGCTAGATCATTGGAAAAATATTATTGTGAATATAAATCCAGAATAGAATACAAGATCTAAACATTAATAAAAATTAGTAGTCAAAACAGAAGATAACAAAAGATAAAAACTAAAAGTTTAAAATCATGAAAGAGCAGTCTGTTTTAAATTATATACAATAGTTTTGATTAAAAAAAAAAGTAGATAAAAGAATTTATTGAGATTGCCAATATCTTAACTTGTGACTTTTTTTTTGAAGAAGTTTATAAAATAATAAACTGAAAAAAAAAAAGCTCTGAAAATGATAAACAAACAGGGAAATTGAATTAGATTTAATATAATTTGTTTAGAGAAATTATCAATATTCAAAAGAATAGATAAAATCATCATTAATAGCAATCATTTACTAATAAATATTCTAAATAAAAGATTAACATCTGAAATAGTAATAATAATAAAAAAACGGCACACAAATAAGCTAGCTTTACAAAGACTTCATTGCAAAAAAAGTAAAAAAATAAGTAACATGAAAAAATGTTAATTTTCAGAAGGCTTTGAAAACATTGATCAAAGAAAACTGAAATAGTTCAATCTTATGGAGCAGATATAGGTTAATTAATCATTTAAGGAATATATACACTTGGGTCTCATTTTATGCAAATTATTTTAATGCGATTTTGAAGTTATGTGATTCATATTTTTTCTTAATATCTTTCATATTTTACTATATTTATTAGATATCAAGAAATTTAAATTATTAATAACTTATTTTGACTTGAAATTTTTTTTTTTCAAAAATATTACATTATATTAGCAGCTAATGTGAATATGGCCTGAAGCTGTATTTAGAATCTTAGCTTTTATGTAAATAACCTACTTATACTAATGAGTAAATAATAGTAATAGATTATACCTACGTATAAAAATATTGCAATAAATATTCAAAAATTTTAAACTTTTAAAATGTATTTTGTTAGATATAACAGAAATAATTTTTTAGATTGTTAAAACAAATAACGGAAGATTTTATTGATTTTTTAAACTGAAAAAATAATCTTTCTAATGATAATGTATAATCTTTTTGTTTTGATTGCGATCTCATTTTTTTTAATATAGAAACAGCACAAGACTGGAAGTGGTGCCAGTTGTACAACATGATAAGAATCTGATTTCTTACTAGTTCACAAATGAACTCATATTGTAAAATAGTGGTAATGATTAAAATATGTATGAAAAAATGTAAAATTGAATACTATAGTTAATAAAAAAAGTTTGTCTTGTATTAATTTTTTTCAAATATTTGAAATTTTTTATTAGTCATACTTTATTTTTTTTAATGTGAATTTTAAAGCAATTTTTCCTTGTTGCTTTACTTTTATAAGATTTCTGAAAATTAGTGGAACATATCCTCCATTTTTCAACGTAAGTTAAGTCTATTTTTGTGCAATTTCTTTTGTGCGCATTTTTTGAGGAATCAAACTACTGCATAAAACGAGACCCAGGTGTAATTAAAAAGAAGCCACTATATATATATGTGGAAAAATTAAACTGATTTAAAAATAAAAAAAGTACAGCATATACAAAAAAAACAAAATTTCTTCAATAGTCAATTTTTAACTGGAAAGAACAATAATAAAATTTAAAAAAATATCAAGCATGGAATAAGATCATTTAGTAATTGCTAAAGAAGATGAAAAAAAGTTGAAATCAATATTAAAGATGCTAAATAAGCAAGTGCAGAAATGTGAATTATACACGAACATAACACAAATAGTATATAGAAAAATATGTCAAAAAAAAAAAAAAATCAAAGTTGATGGAATTGAACTAGATACATATAAAATTAAGAATATTGTAGAAATAAATCCACTTAATGATCTACTATTCTCTTCTTTTTAAAAATAATATTATAAAATTAAATATATCAGGTTACAAATAAAATTAAATATATTGAACATAAACATATTTAGTAATATGTTGTATAGATTATTTTCTTTACAAAGTATATTATCAACTTATCTTTCTGTAGGTATTGGTAAAATTTAAAAAAAAATCAACAAATCCAACTTTTTCAATGCTTATTTTATTAAATTAAAATTAATCCATCTAGCAATTGAAACTGTTAGATGGAGTGCCATAAGCATGAAACCATTGGTCAGGGGATGGGGGTTGGTTTTCAGATAGAGATATTTTAAATGCTTTCTCTTGCTAAGCATTTATCTCAAAGCTTGTTGAGCAATTAGCAAAGCTCTTTGTTTATATCCTGCAAGCTTAATAAAAAAGAAGTGGAATCATGTGATATATGACTCTATTTTTTATTTTATTGACTATATAGTCTTTGATACTTAGCCTTAAGCAATGTTATATTGCTAAGACCTTTAATATATGGTTTGGCTGAAAATCTCTCCGCCCCATATAGCTATTTGAGTTAGATAGCTGGGTTTGAAGACATATAGGTGTCTGAAAACTTCATCAATAGTTAACTCTTAAATAAATGCTGGCTTTGGGTTGGTGTTTTTAGATCTAGTATCTGAAGCTACCCTAGCACCTCTCTGAGGAGTGCCAAAAGCATGAAACCATGGTCAGGGGATGGAACTTGGTTTTCAGATAGATATTTTAAATGATTTCTATTGCTAAGCATTTAACCCAAAGCTTGTTGAGCAATTAGCAAAGCTCTTTGTTTATATCCTGCAAGCTTAAAAAAGAAGTTGAGTCATGTGATATATGACTATTTTTTTTTTTTTTTTTTTGTAAGATGAATTAATTTTAATTTAATAAAATAATCATTGAAAAAATAAAAATAAAGGTGTATTGTTTGTTTGATGTTGTATAGATGTGAAATATAGATAAAGAATAAAGGTTTAATGAGAAAAATCTTGGCATATCGAAAAATACTGTGAAATAACTGTGTGGAGAAAATTTCTAGTAATAAGTTATCCAAAAAAAAGTATGAATCAGTAGGAAATTTTATTGAATATCATACAGTAGAAATGATACGACATTCATTGGAAAAATAAGATTCAAAAATTCAAACTTTAATTTGGTATTATTAAAAGTGAAAACTCTTCATAAAGTATGAACAGTATTATTAAAAAATAGTATGAAACAAGATTATATTTATTTCATTCACATTACTTTGTTGCCATGGATCAACAAAACTGGAAAGATGGCAAAAGTGCAATATACACTTGAAGTCAATGAGCTCTTGTATCAGAATGATAATAAACCTATGTATACTGTAAATGCCTTCCATTAAAAAATAAATATGTCAAACTATCTGTTTATAAAATTGGGAATTAAATTGTAATTATTAATAAACTTGGATATAGAAATCTAAATTTTCTGTATAAAAGTTATTTTTTCTCTTTCTACTTTTTAAAAATTTGTATTTTTTTTTGTAAAACAAAATGTTTTAATAAATACATAAATATCTGAACAACCTTTTCATCATATAAAGTAAAATTGTCAGACAGTGCAATAATTTAATAAAAGTTCATTGATTTATTTTGAAATGCTTTTATTTTCAACTGTAAAATTTTATAAATATTTAAAATTATTTCCCTTAGAATTTCAATTTTTTGAAATGGTACCATAAACTCTGAGGGATGAGTATATATTGTTCCTTTGCATATCTAAATTGAAATATGAAATAATAATAATCATAGATAATTATACTTTGTTTTCTATAAGCTGAACTTCATGTATTGCATTTTTATTTATCCAAACTTATGATCTCTATATAACTTTCACATTTATTGAAGTAATATGACTTTTACAACTATCAAGTTCAGATTAAGCATAATCTAAAGGTCTTTCTGTTATTTAGTTCTATTTTATATAATTCTTTTGCTATAGTTCCAACATATAATCAAGAACTATATAAATGCTAAACATGAAAAAAAAAAGGCATAATAAGTTTGAAGTGCCAAAATCAATCCTAGAACCTTCCGATCCCAGGTCAGATAAAGATATTCCCGGATTCAAAATCTAAGATGTTTCAAAATTCAAGTCATTAGCTTGAATAACATAATAAAAGTATAAGATGATGGGTGGATGGCTACAGGGTATTCAATAATCTGAAATCACACTGAAAATCTATTTAGCAGTACCATTTCATATTGGTTAATTGCACATGTTCATCTAGATGATTAAGGTGTTGAATGGTATAAACTCAAATACCTCTATCAAATGTATCTTTTCTATAATAACTATCATTATAATTTACACCCTATGTAGTTTATTGTTATAGTGGTAGAATAGGGAACTTGAAAACTAAAGATTCTTACATTGATTCTCAGCTGGTGAAATAACATTTCTGTTTAGTCAAATGATTGGAACTGATATAATTTTAAGAATAAAATAATCTTATAAAACTGAAAAGCAGCAATTGTTTTTTAAAAATTTATGGTGCCATAATAATATATAGTATATTTCTAAAGCTACTGAATGGAAATCAAATATAACTATTTAAAATACTTTTATAGTTAATATTTATTGTGGTAAACATTAATTAAAAATAAAAGATGAGGTTTATGCTTGTGCATTCCAGTAGAAATAACTGCGCTTATAATCTTTAGATATATAGATTCTGCAATGAAAATAATTACGTTATGTGGCAATAATTCCGAATGTCATTTTTATCTATAGATTAATCGTTTCAGTAAATGAATATTGATAAAAAATGTTGAATGCTGGTTTGAAAAGTAAAAGATCAACGATGATAATTAATACTTTCTATATTACTTCAAAATATTTTTTATTTCTCTACATACGTTAGGAAAAAATAATACCACTGAAAAGACAGTATATAAATAATCGAATAGTTTACAAAGTTCCAGCACAGATTCGTGAATCTTTAGTTCCATAATCTACCCTTTTATCATTACATACGTCCACAAGACATGAAAAGAATTAAATAAAAATATATTGACACTAAAACTTGACTACTATATAATCTTTTTTACGTATATTTTAATTATGGTAAATATATATTATCATTTCAACTACACCAAAATGGAATGAGGAAGTAACTTTTTTTTTTTTAAAAAAAGATGAGATTGCTTTAAAAGTTAAGAAGCATAATGAATCTCAATTATCTCTGACTTTTTACTTCCTTACAAGTAAATTTAATAAATCAACACCAACAATGTTACTTCAGAATGAAAAATTGCTATTAAACCAACTTTCAGCTAAACAAAAATGTATATTCATATAAATGGCCAAGCGTTAATAAAAGATATAAAGAAAAGCGCTGCATCAGGAACTGTTTTATAAACTAAACTTACTTATTTAACAACGACAACAACAAAAATTGGTGGTCGAGAAGTCAGCGCGACTGCCTTGCACTTGCAGGCAGTTGCCTGGGTTGCGGGTTCGCGTCCCGGCCGATGCTATGACACTTAAAAAAAAAAAACTTGTAACATTTCATATATTAGTTAATAAAATTTAATATTTTCCCTTATCTTTGGCAATAATTACTAATGGAATAAATTACTTTCTTTAAAAATAAAGAAACTATAATATGAATATCTTCTAAAATCATTTAATGATAAGATTATTACTTTAAGTTTATTTATCTATATACTTAAATGAAATTATGTTTTTTTTTTTTTTATTAAGAAAATTGTTGTTTTTAAATTCTATACACAAAGTAAAACTATTTTCTCACAATAACAAACTTTAATGTGAGATTCAAAATACGATATTTAGTAATAGAATAGATTACAGAAAGCAAATAAGCGAAATGAGGAAAACATACAACATATGAACATTAACATCACAAAAATTCAAGATAAGCATGACGGATTATTGGTCAGCATTGTTTAGGATTTCAATTTTTCTTTACTACAGTATGGATATGAAAACATTAAATACTATACTGTAGTTTAAATGTTTTGTAATTTGTTTTTGTTTTTTTTTTCAAAACATTTTGTCTTAGGAATAAAAGCATCCAAACTAAAAATGAAATGTACAGCTGCAAATAATAAATTAAGTTTAATGCAAGACATTTTTATCATGAAAGCTATGCACAAGAAAAGCTTATAATAAAACCTTGCATTGATAATGATGTATGTCTTGAATTAATTTTGTAAATATGAAAACCAAACAAATTAACATTTAGTAAATAAATTTAAATAAAATCTCATAGTTATTTAATCTAATATTTTATTCACTTAAAAAACAAAAAAACTTTTATAGTTCATCAGTTAATTTGCAGACTAACACAGAACAAACATCAGACCTTATTACAATGTTTCTTTTTTAAAGATTTAATATAGGGGACTTGAACTCAGAATTTCAAGCCCCTTCATTATCCACACTATCTCATACTACTGATACACATGACTACACACATGCAGAAAAGATAAATAATCACCAATATACATATTTTTTGCTAAACCAGCACTCATCAATTGCTCCAGATTATCATCTACCATACATATATATATATATAATCAGTGCCCAGTTTATATTAAGATAGCAAATTCTTACACTTTAATGGACAAGGCTTCAATCTATTCCAACCTCTAACTCTTCAGCCATCCATACCATTGAAAATCTGATGATAGAATTTCCAAATCCCATGCTGATGCCAATCTGACCCCTCACATATAGGGCAGTATCTATTTAAATACCTAGAAGAGGGATGGGCAGAATACAGGCTTAATATATAAGATTTGAAATACCAGGCACTCCTATACCTGGAACCTACCTGTAAATATAGGAGATTTGAACTCAGACTTTCAAGCCCCTTCACTGTCCACACTATCTCATACTACTGATACACATGACCACACACATGCAGAAAAGATAAATAATCACCAATATATGTCTTTGTGCTAAACCAGCACTTATCAGTTGGTCCAGATTACCATCTCCCATACATATATATAATCAGTGCTCAGTTTATATTAAGATAGCAAATCCTTACACTTTAATGGACAGGCTTCAACCTACTCCAACCTTCAACTCTTCAGCCATCCATACCATTAAAAATCTGATGATAGAATTCCCAAATCCTATGCTGATGCCAATATTGTTGTCATGCCCATGTTGACCTCAAGTCACTCTGACCCCTCACATATAGGACAGCATCCATTTAAATACGTAGAAGAGGGATGGGCAGAATGCAAAATTAATATGTAAGATTTGAAATACCAGGCACTCCTATATTAATGATTTAATGCAAATTAATCAAAAAATTTTAATATTATATAAATAAATGTGAGAAACATTTGAAAAAAACAAAAACATGTTTGGAACAACCTGGCCTGTTTGGTACACTTCAGAAATGTACCCAGCAAGTTATATTTCTGAAGTATACACAATAAATTAAAGTATTAATAAAGCTAAATTAAAATTTTAAATATACCTGTTTTTTTTTATAAGTAGGTTAAATATAATTAGGTATAGTTTTCTCTGTAAACAAAATCCATACTTTATTGTGAATTTGATAACATTATGATAGCAGACAAGGTAATAAGATTATTTACTAGAGCACCCTCTAAATAAAAAAAATTCAGAGCATTCCACTACAGCATTACAAACACATATACATATATATTCAGGTAACAAACAAAATAGGGATTTTATATATAAGGATTATGTTGCATATCTCTCAATTTGTTGAATATTCATTTAAATATGATTTTAAGAAAGATGAAAATGCATTGTGAAAAAAGTTTCATTCTAATCACATTTACTGATGACATCACAATACTTGTAGATGTAGAAAATGAATTTAACAAAATGTTAATTAGGATTGATCAAATACATCCAGAGCAATTATTATAAAGAGAGGTAATAAAAAATATGTGTGGCAATAGATTTTTTTTTTTAGATGAGCTTAATGCTTTTAAGTACTTAGAAAAGTTGTTTAACAATGGAAATATTGATAATTAAGTCAAAGTATAAACTATAATGGCTGAACAAACTAAAGATAGAACATTATCTGATAGCTCATTGAAGTTGTAATTAAAAAAAAAGATTGCTAAATATAGTATTTGAAATATTGCTTTATTTGGAGCAGAGATCTAGATCAGTGGTCTTCAACCTTTTCACACCTGTGGACCGGCAAAAATAAGGATAAGATTTCACGGACCGGCAGAGGTCTACAGATAAATTTTCTTAAAGATTTAAACTGCTTAGCCTTAGTTGAGCATAATTGTTACAACTGACCAAAACAGCACACTAGTTACTGTATATTGTAATGCTGTTGCTTACATTCACCTGCTGAACACTCTCGAGTTGTGCAGTCATACTGCTACAGCAAATAGCATGTTCTCATTAATGTGCCTGCATTGCTATGTTTATTATTTCATTGTCAAAACATGCAAAAATAAATGTCATTCACCTGAATGTTGGGAAATATCACAGCTAGTATAATTACATGACAATGATTATGATAAATGTAATATCTGTATTTAATGTTAAATATACAAGATGAAGTTATATATATATGAAGTTTGTATAATAAAAACTTTGTTTTCTAATTTTGAATCCGGTGTTATTTTAATCTCATTTTTACCCAATTAAAAAAAAGAAACAGAACGAAAAGTTGTTTTGGTAAAGTGTCACATAGAAATAAAACAATCATTATAAAGATGTTATTTTGCTAAAAAAAAAAAAAAAAGATAATAGATTTACGTTCTCAATGAAGGGAAATCATCATCAATGATCTATCTCCATTTTGTGAAGTTTACAATTTCAAAAAGAAATGTCACACACAAAATAAAAAGATGATACAAATACAATAAAAAATTTTGCTATATGTGAAGCAATACAGAAATGCCTACTAGGTATAGAAATTGAGGTATAAGCAGTGGTGCAATTATCATGAGATTGCATTTTCAGGTAAATTCCTTTGGTTATTATTTAGTAATTATAGTATTATCTAATAATTTAAATAAAATTTTGATTTATAATTAATTTTATTTAAGCAATTGCGATGAAAAAATAAATAAAAATTGTTTATATTAATTAAAAGTTTAAAATCTTATTATTTTGTTATTACAAATTTTCCTGCCAGTCTAGCACAGAACGACAGAAAACTTCTGTGGACCGGCACTGGTCCATGGACTAAGGGTTGAAGACCACTGATCTAGATAATAATAAAAAAAGGTGGGAATATTGATTTGGGGAAGAATGGAAAAAGTTGAAATAAAAAGGTTGGCAATCTTGAAAACAGTAAATAAAAGAAGATTATTTATTGAAAAATTTATAAAGTTAAGAGAAATTAGATTGAGTATATACTTAGAAACAGAGGAATTATAAAGAATATACAGGTTGTCCTTGACTTTCATATCTAATTGGTTCCTGAAATATGTATGAAAGTTGAACAATATAAAAAAACATCAAAAAGTGTTTTTAAAATATTTATTTTTTAATAAGATGTATTAGCATAAACATAAATAACACATTATTGAACAGTATCTGGTGTTTTCTTTATAAATTTATCAAGAGATAGTTGAACTGTATGTATTCTTTTTCTTTTCTTGACAAAAAGTTCCAGAACACATTGTCTTTTTCTATTGCCCATGGGATGAAATAGCAAACTGTATGAAAATAGAATGTATGAAAGTCGAGGACTGCCTGTATTGAAATTTATGAGTAGTAAAAATAAGAGATAAAAAAATGAGGAATTGATATACAAAAACTAACCTTTCTTTTGAACATAACTAATAATAATATTAATGCAGTTAAGCATCACCCATCATTACCCAGCACTCTCACTTCATTCTATGGATATGGATCATAATACTGATTTTCTAATACCAAAATCCTATCCAGATATGACTCTCTACATCAATGTAAATCAAAGAAACCACTGAGATCCTCAAAAGACCAGATTGCAAACTAACATGATGATACATGCAAATTATCTTCTATTTAGAAGATTTTTTTAAAAACCACTATCTAAATAGTCTCTAATTTTTATTATTTCTGTTTTCTATTGTAAAACTTTCTATCTTGCTGTACATCAGTGCTTACAATACTGGTGTGAACTAGCCAAAAATACTGCTATATATTTTTAGAACAATAAAGTATACCTAACACATGAACATGAAATATATGCTATTTATATATAGGTTTTTTTTT
Organism: Epiperipatus broadwayi; assembly: GCA_028023455.1. Lineage (NCBI taxonomy): Eukaryota > Metazoa > Onychophora > Udeonychophora > Euonychophora > Peripatidae > Epiperipatus > Epiperipatus broadwayi. Next base: position 209,587 of record JAQFVV010000008.1, on the reverse strand, counting down.
TACTTCAAATTCAGGTTTTCATAAATCAAATACTTGTTTTTGCAAATCAAATTCAGATTTTTGTAAATCAAATTCAGGTTTTTGAAAATCAAAATCAGTTTTTTTTTTCTTTTATAAATTTTATTAATAAAAACACTGAAACAATTATACAATTTTTAACAAAAATAAAATCAAAATAAGATTAATGCATGACTGTCTTGCAACAGCTAATGGCAAACTCATTGACATATCTAGATAATAATTGTTGCAATGGGCAGATGTAATGGTTCCAACAGATGCTTCAATTACATTCACTAAATTTAAATTATATTTTGAAGGATCTGTTAACAAATCTTTTGCACTGAACTTTATTTTGAAAAACACTTTTTCAAATGGATTTTAACACTGGTGAGTAAGGAGGAAGAAAAACCAATTTATGGCTTGTCTCACCAACAATATCGTGCACTTCTTGTTTCATGTGAATTGCAGCATTATCTGAAATTAACCAAGCACTTGTGATGTGATTTTCTTCTAATGTAGTAAATAGTTTCTGAAGAAATCCACAAAAAATATTGCCATCAACAGAGGAGTTTGCAATGATCTGTTTACGTTACTCCATGAATATCCATTGCTGCAATGAGAAAAACATTACATCCTCTAATGGAAGGAATGAACCCTTGATCATTTTCTTTGTCAAATGTGACAATTAAAACCCAATTCATCAATAAATATTATTTTTTCACATGCTTGTGGGACTTCTTGAATAAAAAACAATGCATATAACTTTCATTTCCAAATTGTTTCAGCACAATTTATTATTGCATTTTTAAAAGTAATTCATAGACTTTTTAATGCATTATTAATTGAAGGTATGCTTAAGTTGAAATGTTAATATTCCATAATCTTGCTACAAACATTTTTTAATGTTATATACAAATTTTCTTTGAGCAGTTGTTCATTTTTTTGTAATATCGATGCAGTCGATTTAAAATTTCTTTTGCCACCACATCCCCCCCCCCCACAACTACTCCACTATTGCTATTGTATTGAGTTATTATAGAGAAAGCAGTTTTTTAATTGATTCCTATTATTTTGACCAATTTAGCAATTGATTTACTTTCTCTGTAGTATTTCATTAAATTTTTATTTTCATTTATATAGTTGTATGAAGGTCTAAAATGTACTCTACAATGATTTTGATGATGGGCTGGTTCTTGTTGAACTTGATACAGATGTTGATGGTCGTGATAAATTGGATCTTATGATTCGCCGACTGTTTCAAAATTACTGTCTAACCAAGGGCAAATCTGATTCACTAGATGGTGTCACTCATTTTTGATTAAATTTTAACTTTGTTCTGCTTGCTCAAACATACCATTCTTTTCATTTTAATATTTATAATTTTATCATTAATTTGGCAGGAGATTTTCCCACTTTTTTATTTTTTAATTCAATGTCGACTAGATAGTTTCATTGCTTTTATCAATAAAATTAAAAAAAAAAAAAAAACTGATTTGGATTCGCAAAAACTTGAATTTGATTTACAAAAATCTGCATTTGATGTATAAAAACCTGAATTTGATTTGCAGAAACCCAAATTTGAAGTAAAACATCTATATATTAATTTCTTACCTGGGTCAAATTATTGATATAGATGAGGGGTGGTGGGTGAAATTAATCACAGAATTAAAATTTGGACGGAGTGCTAAATTTTAGTAAAAATAACTTAATATTAAAAGAAATATGCCTCTGTGTTTGAAAAAGGTTTTTAGTAAATGTGTTTTATCAGTTCTTACTTATGGATCTAAGACTTGAACAATTTTGGAGAGATATATGTTAGGAATAACAAGAAGGAAACAAAAATGAAATATATGCGTGAGAAAACAAGCAGGTATTACTGCGTCCATAGAAAGAATTAAGGCACCAAAGTGGAGTTGGGTTAGACATATTGCTAGAAAAGATAACAGCTGGATAGTTGAAATCTTAAATTAGATGCCAAGAGATTATAGAAGTCCTAGAAAGAGACTATATGTGAGATGGATGAATGAAATAAGAAAGTTTGCTAGTGGGCGGTGGAAAAATAGGCTAGAAATTGGAGAAACTACAATAAACTCAAAGAAACTTTCTTGCTGCAGTGAATCGATAAAGGTTGAAAATGATGGTATTAATTTCATGATTTATATATATACAAATGTACTTTCATCATAATATTACAGATTTTAAACTGGAACAAAATAATTAAATTATTTTCTAACCAATAGTAATCTCAATAAATATTTAAGACAACTTATTTAAATACTATGAAGACTGATGATATATAGACAGCTTTAAAGTTTGTGACGTAACTAAATTTGACACTTCGAAAAAATTGTATGACAAATAACGGCCAACTAATATAAATAATGATCACTTGGTTATAATATTTTATTGCTTAGTTATTTAACTAGCTTCCAGATAGACAACTTAACCTGAGTCATTTGCATAAATTTAATTTAAATATCTCGTTCTCCTAATTAAAAAAAAATTGAAAAATGAATTATTAAAGTAAATACTACTAAAATCAAGATATTATTCACTTTTTCTTATTGATTATAAATCATATAACTTTTAAAATTTAAAGTTTATTCGACAATATTAGAATAAAATTACAACTATTTGTCCTTGATTTGTTAGAATCAAATTTGTGTTATTAGTTAAGGGGAAAAAAGTCAGTTTCTTAACCTGTTTATACATACTCTTTTTTTTTTATGCATCTCATTCATAAAATGTTTAATTCTAAAAGGCATTGCTCCCTTTTTTTTTTTTTTTGAAAAAAAAAAAATATATATATATTGCTTTTAAAAAAATATATATAAAAAGAAACTAGCAAACTGGACTGTACCTTTTAAAACTAATAATAAATTTGATCATAAGAGATCAACAATAATTTGCGTCAATTGCAAAATACTCTAAATAAAAAGAATTAATACATTGAAAATACTAATATCATGATACATCCTATAAAAATGTAATCCACATAAGGACTTTAAAGACACTACAATGCTTAATAATTTATTTAACATTATATATATAGTGGAAGCTTTTATGTAGCAATTATAGCATATCCTTTTCCAGGACTATGATTTGGGTTCAAATCCAGGCTGAGTAAACCTAAAATTATATTCAATAGGTTTATGATTTTTCTTACTAATAACTTACCCATACCCAATTCAGTCAATCATCTAATGCTAGTTAATAAATGAGTACTTAATCCTTTTTGACACTGCTTTTTTAATGAGGGTCTGCTGAAGAAGCATGTATTGTTTTTTTGTTTTATAAAGTTTCAAAAATAAAATAAAAATATTTTTCAACTAAACATAGAATATTTGCAATTCTATTTTAAATATCCACTTCTTTCTTGCCTACATGTACTACAAAATAAATGTTTTCAAAAATGTAAATATGGTTTAAAAGTTGGAAACTTAGAACAATTTATTATATCAAAAATCTTGTTTCTCTTCAGCAACATCTAAAATTGTATGCCGTATTCAGTTTTTTCAATTACTTAAAAAAGCATTGAATGAATGCAAGATAACCTCATCCATTTTTAAATATTATCTATCTATATTCTAGGATATTCCCTTTTAGTTTAAACTTTGTATAGTAGCAAAATGAGAGTTCTTTGTTTTCAATCATCATTTGTTAAATATAAATGGCAAAATAGTAGTAATTTCTCTTTAAATTCTTGAATAAATTTTTACTGAAGTACTATTTACACAATTATTCATTGAAAATTACAATTTTCAATAACTTTTTGTAATATGTCCTTTCAAATTATACTTCTTATTAAACCTTCCTTATTACTTATGGCTTATAAATACGTAATATATTAATAAATATGCAAGCTTTCAGTACATCTAATTTGATGTCTTTGTTTTTCAAATCCTGCACATGGTTTGTATATATATATATATTTACTCTAGAAATACTTAATTTTCTTTTCTTTTAGAAGTCTAGGTCATTGGGAATATAAAACAGAGAACATTTTCAGTAATGTTTAGTTCAATTCCATTATTTTTGGTCATCCCCCTGCCCTTTCTTGCAAGTACCAATATATTTGTATTGGATATATACATTAAAAATAATTTTTTTCATCTTCGTTTAATCTCTAATATTATTTTTACGTTTCCTCACTGTCTTCACTATCATCTGCATTATTTTATTTTCTTTGTTTAGAATTTTTAATATAGTTTACATATTTGTCTTCATCAGATTACTGTTTCATCTGTATATCTTATTTCATTTATTCTCATTCTGTGCTCTAATGTTCCGCTGTACTTTTTTCTTCGATAATAAACTTCTTTCTGGAATTTTGAAATGAACGATGCCTTTAATGGTTATGGTTTCACCTTACAACTAGCAAGCAGTCTGAGAAACAGTTACTAACAATAAAATGCATTGTTAATTTAAAAGTCTAAGAAATAATATATTCTTTATTATGAAAAAAAAAACAATAGGAAAAGAATAAATAGTAAATACAATATTTTTCTTTGGTTTTATTTTTCAAATAATTTTATTATATATATAACTTTAGTTACATTTGTAGATTTGCCCACGTGCCACTGAATAAAACACTATCAAGTAATAGTATTTGATTAACATTATATAGATGAATCAGAGAACATGTAAAAATACATATCATATAATGAAATATTTTTTTACATTGAATAATGATCACGTGGCTCACAAGTTTTACATTAATTTACACAAGTAAGTGAAATTGATTTTGTGATTAATCTGCATTATTTCTCATGATTTATATCCTTTCTGAATGCTCAAGCATATGTGCATTAAGGACCATGCATTTGTGGGTATATTGCTTCCATTTTTTGTAGAAAAAGTATTTGGATGTCTTCTAGAATTATTATTATTATATACAAATGTACATCTGGCATACCATTAAAGAAAAAGAATGAATATGCTGTCATGAATGTGGAAGTAGTAACCCTTGGTGAATGATTCTGTAAGGCTATTTATATTTTTGTTTTTTTATTGTTGAATATCACTGAGATTATCATTCTGAGTTTGTCAAGACCTGAGCATTAAAAAAAAACAGTGTGATTGTGTTTCAATTTCTTTGAGACAAAGAGTAAACTGAGCCTCAGTATTTATGTGTTCACTTTTAAATCTGTAGCAATGTAGTGTAAGCAGGGATTCTACATTGTTGGTGTTGTTTAATATAGGTTTCACTTCGTAAGGGGGGGTTAGAGAAATGAATGCATTTCCCAGTATTTATAATTATTTGGGGGAGGGGCAAAAGTGAAGGTTTGGGAATAGATTATAGATTTTAAAAGTTGTTCCCAATATTTTAGTTTTGAAAGATGGTCAGTCACTAGGTATAATTTTACAGGTGATATCTAGACTCTAAAAGATCTTAGCACACAATGAGATTATGTCAAGTGTTTTTTGTATTCTGAATGTGTATATATTATGTAATCCTAATCTATTGTGAGCAAGTACATTCTGTAAATGTTTAATTGAGAGGCCTGCTGTACATTTACACCACATGAGTTTCCTGCATGAATAACTGTGACTAATAAAAATTATGGGTATGTAATATGCAATTCTTGACATTGCTAGTACACTATACAGGAATGATTTTGCATAAAGCACAAGGTATGATTACTCAAGTGATTTAACAATGTTTCCTATTTTCTTTATAAGTTTTTCTTGGATTATGATTCATATTGTGGTATTGTTTAGAAAAAAAAGAAAACCCATACAAGGATTAAGTGTTCCTTTAAAATGATCTTTAATTAAAGCAGGTTCCAGTGTCCATTTCAAAAGTATCTACAGTACTTGTTTTTTGGATTATAAAAATACTGAGATATTATCCATAAAAGTTATAATGAAATATTGATCTTAAAGCTAACCATATATATTTGTAGTTCTTTTTCTTCCTGTTTAATTAATGGGTTAATATAAATAGTGAATGAAAGTGCATGTAGAGGGGATCCTTGAGGAATCGAGTTATGAGATATTATTGGAGGTGAGATTTTGCCACTCAGGGTTACATATATTTCCCCATTTATTAAAAGATTTGTGAGGACAAAGATCAAAGATTTGGAATAATAGTGTTGGCAATTAGACTAATTAGTATATCAATTAGAATTTTGTCAAATGTGGATTTAATGTCTAATTCAATTATGATTGGACTATATTTTTTGTTGCATTTTTCTTTGATTTTATCGATTGCTTTTTCCAAGTGTTGTGAATATGCTTAGTGAGATTGGATCATATTTTGTGCCTTTTCCTATTTCAAACTAATTAAAAATTTCCCTATTTTTTGAATTATTGTAGATATTTTTTTTAATAATTAATTAGTTTACTATCTACTCCATATGAATTAAGTGCTGCATTTATTATCTTTTTTTTTCAATGCTGCCAAAGATATTCTGAAAGTTAATAAAAGATATAGCGGAGTGATAATTTTTTCTAAATCCAGCCTTTCGATATATTATTTATCATGTTCATTAAGACTTTGTAACGAATGGTCAGATCGTGACAACATATGGATTGATCGATGTCATTTATCACTTGGATAGGTCAGTCTGTGTTTTAGACGGTTCTTATAATTCAAAATGGCCATGAGTGCATACTAAATCAGTACCCTTTTTTTCTATCTTAATAATACATATCCTCTAAATTTCTAATTATTCCCCAGCTATTCTATAATTTCTAAAGCAGAAATTCTATTGCTCAATTTATTTTCTGATCTTTTAACTTCATTTAACAAAATATTTATTATAAAACAGTTGTACAATCTCAATAATCTCTTTTACTAATTTTTCCAATATGAATGCAGTAAAGATTACTTTACATAATTCATAATATAATTAGAATGGACTTGAACACAAACTTTCAAGCTCCCTACAACTATCCGCTCCATCTTATAAATCAATATACATAACCACATACATGTGAAAAAGATAAATGATCTTCAATATACGTATTTCATGTCGAACCAGCACTCATCAGTTGGTCCAGATCATCTCCCATACATATATACAATTAGTTTTCAGTTTATATTAAGATATCTTCAAACTTTAATGGACAAGCTTCAATAATAGTAATAATAATGGAGCTGTTATTTTTAAATTCACTGTTGCTAACTAAAAAATCAAGTTTATCTTTGCTAATATTTTCTGTTAAGATTTTTTAAAATCATTTTGTATACTTTTTTTGATTTATACTCACAATGATATTTTTGACTCTAATATTAAATATTGTACCATTTTTGTTTATTTTACCAAGGTATTTATTTCATATTAATTTTATTTATAACTGCTGTTCTATAATTTTTTAAGATATCATCTCTTTTTTATTTGCTTTTCATTTATTAATTTCAATCATTTTTTTCTTCTGATATAACTACAATAACAACTTCTTCCAAAGCTTTATTTCCAACTCTTGAATCTAGTTATTTTTCTTTGGCTCTTTTTTTTTCTTAAGCATTATCTGAGAGACGATTTACTTGGTCAGATTATTTCATTTCCAAAAATGAGTTTAATTTAATTTTTTAAGCTTCAACTTAATATTTACAATTATGAAACTATGTTGCAAATGTATGTCTTCTTCATCTTGAAAAGTGTGACAACAAAGTACTCATGTTATCATATTCTATTTATTATTATCAGACCTATCATATATTTTTCTTTCCATCTTAATGTCCCCAATCTTTTTGCTGAAAACAATTGTTACAAATCATTGTATAATATTCTAAAGGCTATTTAAAAATCATTTGAGCTGTTTAATCTTATTATCAGTGATATTTAATGTAGGAATTTATGTTTGGACAAATGTGATATTAAGTTTCCTTTGAATCCATGTGTCATCATTTTTACACTAATGGGTTGATGTTATCTACAAAAATCCTACATCATCAGTTTTATACTTCAGATTACTAGCTCACAATCATTTAACTTTTCAGAGCTCATAGATACACATTTCCATCTTTTAATTTCCTTTTGGAGTAAGTTATAATTGAACAGATGTTGTAAAATTCTGATATATTAAGTTCCCCTAGACATTCTGTGATATAATAGTTGAAATTGTTCTCTTTCATTAAATAACTTATTGATCTAACCATAATTTCTCAACTGGGTATGTGAATTTTGATTTAATGGTTGACATTCAAGTTAGTATGAGATTGTTTGTAAAAGTTGCATCACATTTCATTTATGCTTTATTTTCTTCTACAATATTCAAATTGATACTCATACCAACTTGTTCTGAAAGATTTGAAAATTAGACACACTTCTCACATGGACCTTTTGAGACCACTCCTCTGGAAAATAAACACTGCAGAGATTGCTACTACCATTTTCTATATCTACTGATAAATGTTATGGATGTTTGTTTCATTTGCCTCATTGCTTTGGTCATTGAGATTATAAATCCTCAGAGCCAATGATAATCTTTTCCTCATTTTCTTTCACACCTGACAAGCAACACGTAATGGAACACATTTGCGGGGAGTGGAGATAAAAAAAACAATGAAAATAACAAAAGTTACAAAAATTTTAAAATTAAAAACAAAAAACTTTTCTAATAAAAGATTATTGAAGAAAAGAAGTAAAATGCAGTTTAATTTTCACTAAAAAATTCTGAATAAAATAATATTAATTATTTTAGTGCAACATTATTCAGAAAGACTTACTGAATGATTTTACATTGTGGTAAGTAAAGCAATATTTTCTTATTATTTGAAATAATATCCATTATTGGAGAATTTTGGAGCATCTTACCTACTTATCAAATTTTGCAATAAACTGCAAGATCATGACCAGACTATTCTTAAATTACACTATTTTCTGCTGTTTGATATTATTCCATTTGATTTTTACACTTTTACTAATATTCAATTTTATTTAGTGCAGAGTCATATGTAATTTAAACAGAAGAAATTTACATTGTAAGCACATTCACTGTAACATTGTTACAATAGTTCAACAATGTCATGTTAAGTAAGGAGAATACTCTCAAACTAAAGTACATGATACTTTTGAAAAGATAAGAAAGGCCTCTTATCTTTTGTAGTTAAATTTAGTTATATAGGACAATCTAAAGCATCTTAGTTAGAGAGTGTGAAGATGTTTCTTTATTCACTTTAAATTTCTTTCTATATTAGCATTCACAAAATTTTTCAATTTACTACATGTTAATATTACGAATTATTAAAAACTATGCAATATTCAATTTTATTTACTAGTGCAGAGATTATATGTAATTTAAACAGAAGAGATTTACATTCTAAGCACATGCACCATAATGGTGTTATAAAAGCTCAATGATGTCTTGTTGAGTGCTGAGGATACTCTCAAACATGTTTAGGGTATAATTCCCTTATGTTTAAATTACATAAATCTTTGCACTAGTAAATAAAATTGAACATTACATGGTTTCTAATAATGCATAATATTAACACATAGCAAATTGAAAAATTTCATGAATGTTAACATATAAAAAGAAATTAATGGATGTAAAACGAATAAAGAAACATCTTCACACTTTCAAACTATGATGCTTTAGTCTGGCCTATATAACTAAATTTAGGTACAAAAGATAAGAGGCCATCCTTATCTTTTCAAAAATCTCTCTATCTTGTGCTTTTGGTTTAAGAGTATCCTCAGTACCCAACAAGATATTGTTCAGCTATTATAATAACATTAGAGCACATGTGCCTAGGATGTAAATCCATTCTAATTAAATTACTTTCATTATTAAAAAATAAAGATAAATCATAGGTAGCAATTAAATGCATGACATGTTCCTTATTATTGATGGAGGTTACCTCATAGGACCATTATATTTTTATAATCACTGCACTGACAATCATTTGATTAGTATTGGCCATCCTGGTATTTAAAACTCAAGTTAAGAATAGCTGGTTAAATATTACTGACCAATAAAAGTAGGATGTTGGTTTACTAGAGAAATCTTCAGCTACTTGAAAAAATCCTCAAGCTCTATTCAGATTTAAACAATATTCCTTTAGTATTAATGCACAAAATCTGGATATAATTATATCTATGATCAAATCTATCATTCTTTTTGGTTTTAATTATTTGCTTTCATTTCCACTATTTCATTCTATTTATTTTTCTAATCTTAATATTGTTATCATTACAAAGAAAAACATACATGTATAAAGTTATCTATTTCTATCATAATCCAATAGCTCATTTCAACTTACTTTTACATTTTGAGTTTAGGTAGTTTAAATATTGTTTCTTAGCTAAACATTTCTGTAATCCACTGTATGATGACTCAGTATATATTCAGATCAGTTCAACTTCAATTCCTATTGCATTAAAATGATATAATATATCTATTTTTATCTTTCTTTTTATATCTCAATAATCATAGATAAAATAGTAATTAAAAAGTTTCTTAATAAATATTAGAGATGGATAAATATTCAAAATACTTAAATCATAAAATACTGCAATAATATCCCAATTTCCTTACTGATACTTTACTATTTTTTTTCATTTTGTTAAATTCAAAAGTTCAAGGATACAAAAAAAAATTATTAAAAAATAGCCAAATTATCCAAATATTTATTGAGATCAAAATCAAAAGATAATGATAAAAAATGTAAATTGAATAATATTAAATACTTTTTATCTATTTTATTTATGATGAATATTTTTCTTTCAATTATACATTTTGAAATTATCCATAAAATCATTGTAAACATTTTAATAAACTTTTATTTATTTATTTTTGCTACGTTTTGATTACTTACTATTTAATTAATTTGTTATGTTTAATTAAAAAGAAAGTTTCTTGCATGAGAAAACATGTGTACTTGCTATTTTTTTCATTTGATAGCATAATGGGCAGAGGACACTTTTTGAAGAATTACAGGGTATAATTTTTCAAAGGTGATTCATTCTAATATATGAAAACCAATATACTCAAAAATAATTAATTGGTCTCATGTTTTCAAAAACTTCTTTACCCCATGTGATATTACAATTTAGCCAATGACCAGTTTATTTCGTCATTAAAGCACTGTTTCTTTACAGATGGTTTTATTCCTTCAAGATTTATACCCCAAGGATCTCCACTTAGTGGTCTCCTATTCATCCCTTCTTAAACAGATTGAGGCAGGGCTTCCAGAAATCTATGTACGCCAGCTGAAGAAACACTGAAAAGTGTTGGCCTACATGGATGATGTATTTGTCACCCTACCTTCCCAAAAATATCTAAAACCTCTCATCCAAATAATCAAAAATTTTCTGAATCCTCCAAACTTTCCTTCAACCTTAACAAGTCATCGGCCTGGAAAATCAACACCGGCAAGAAGATCTCATCACCTTTTTTAGTGGACCCCCAAAGCTTTTTGGGGTTCCCCATATACAAGATGCCACAAGCCATGTCGATACAAATATAGAAATCCATCATTGAAGCCACCACCAACACAGTTAAAAACCTTGGCAAGGTTTACCTATTGCTGCAAGGGAAAATCTCGCTCCTCAACATCAAGATAATGGCAAAGATTAGCTACTATTTACCCATCATAAACATGACAAAGACATTCAACAGCAAAATCAACCAAATATGTGCACAGCTTTTATGGAATGATAAAACAGCGGCCATAGGAATTGAACGCATGCAGCGGCATAGAAAAAATAATGGTATGTCATTGCATGCAACTTTCTCAATATATTACCAAAAGTGCCACTCTCTGATCCACATCCTCCAAAAGAAATTTCCCCAGGTTGTAACTGAACAACCAGTCATTTCGTCTGACAGACCTCCACCCTCGAAGCTGGCTAAATCAGATACTTGGCTACCTTCTTGCTCACAATGGCCATTCAATCCTAGTATTCTGACAGAAAATCTCTATTTGAGATGCTCATGACCTGTTATTTCCCACTCAAAACTCTACCCTTCCTTACCTCAGTGGTAACAATCGAGTGATCACCAGGTTTTTCAAATATCTCAAGCTGGAGGCAAGGTTCCTGGACTTCCTAGTGAAAATTAACCTGAATTCACTCCAGACGAACTGGTTCCTGCACTACAGGAGATTCTTCAAGAACATAGATCCTACATGTCACAACTGCCACAGAACCTCTGAAACCTTTGACCACATGATAAATGATTGCCCAGCATATGACAAAATCAGAACATTCATTGCTCACAATTGCCACATTTCCCTAAAAAAAATATTAGATATCAAGAGCTGCTTCCTGTCTAGAGATAATGTCATCTCAAGACTTTTCAATCTTCATCACTTATGCCACCTGGATGGCCAGATGTTGCAACAAGTTTACCATTCCTCATCCCAAGCCTGAAGGCATATTCATTTTTAAGTTGAAGGAATTTTGCCATAAGGACAGTATCATCTCATTCAGATTATTTGAAAACACATGGAGCCTTATTAAGCTGGATTAAACAACACCAGAGAGCACATCAGACCATCTAGTTGCCCGGGCAACATGGATAACTATTATTTTATTTAAATTGTATCATTCTTACATATGTTTTTCAATAAAATTATTTATAAATTAAAGCACTGTTATAATACTTTCTAGTAATGGTTTAAGATTATAAATTGAAATTTTGAACCAAATAGATAGTATAAAATCAGAAGATAATACAGTATTTATTTTGATTTTATATTTCAAGATTTGGAATTATAATTGTTTGTTTTAATGAATGACAGAATTGTCATCAAGATATAATGATCCTGTCACTGATATTCAATCATGTCTTATAAAGGATATGTATGGCATAATATAGCAAAGGTAGTAATTTTGGAATTCTGTATACATTCTATTGAACTAATGAAAAAAAAAATTAGTATGAAGATTATTTAAAAGTTAATGAGATATACTTAAGAAAGTTAGCACTAAAAGTCTAAAAAGATTTTCTGACCAATGAGCTAATAAACAAGCTGATTTGTAACAGATTAAATTGAGCATTTGCAACCAAGACAATCTGAAATGTGTGAAAGTGTCGTAAAGTAATCAATGGCTATATTAACCATTTAAAGTTTGAAGTGGTTGATTGTTCAACAGATTCTTGGAAAAATATTTGAATAAATTTACTATAAGTAAGAATTAAGATCTAATGAGAAATGAATGAGTAAAAATGTAATAAACATAACAATTATTATCTATCTACTGCTGTACACATCTGTTCTAATGTGCTTGTGTATATTCAAAGTAAGGTTAAAATTTTTCAACTATTTGAAAAATGATTAAATTCAATATTATAAAAACTGGATTGCATTTCTATCATATTTCAGGCACAACCTCTAAATATCTTTTTGTCTGCAGTTTTATTAATCTCTCAATGCCTATATATAAAACTTTCTAAATTAGTAATATTTATTTTTTAATGAATTCATTATTTCCAAAGTTTGTTTAGCATTATCTTGTTATCATTAATTTCAATTCTGCCATATTTTATTTCATTTATGTATCAATTTATTTATTCAAAATATTAAATTTTGCAATAACAACTTGCTGCTGCAACAACAACAACAACAACAGCACAACAACAACAACAACAACAACAACAACAACAATAATAATAATAATAATAATAATAATAATAATAATAATAATAATAATAATAATAATAATAATAATAATAATAATAATAATAATAATAATAATAATAATAATAATAATAAATAATAATAATACTAATAATAATACTAATAATAATAATAATAATAATAATAATAATAATAATAATAATAATAATAATAATAATAATAATAATAATAATAATAATAATAATAATAATAATAATAATAATAATAATAATAATAAAGACCAACCATAAACAAGTATGGCCAGTCCAACTACAAAAAAAAAAAATTGCAAGAATATTAATAAAATTTGCACAACTGTCTCTTTGATGTGATAGCTAATTACGTTAAAATATGTACAATACTTTAACAAATATTTCATAAATTTAAGACCCAAAGGAAGCAGTTAACATAATTAAATTAATGTTCAGGTTTATTATTATTAATTAAAAAATTATTTTGAAATATACTAATTCTAATAATTTAAAGTTTTATTTCTAGATATCTATGCAATATATTTAATATAATATAAATATGATTTGAGAAAAACAACAACAAAAAATAGAAATATAACTTTATATTTGAACAAATAAATGGAACTACCAGGCCCAAACTGACATTTAATGCTTAAATATCACATGACCATCCAAGAAATGGTCTGTATGGTATTAGTTTTGTTAAATTTCAGTTTGACCAATATGTAGTATACTAAATTTTGTTATTTAATTAATTGAACGATCAGATTATAAATTTTAAATAACTGATCTTCATTACAAAATGATGAATGGATATTCTTAGTTTTCCTAAAACTATCTACAAGACTACTAATTTGTTATAAATAAATAATGAGTTCAGTTAATATTTCAAGATTATTTAATATATCTTCTACAAATATAAATAAAAACCTTGATTGGTTTATCCAAAACTGATAAAAATGTTCTAAGTTAGTTTGATATATTTCAAAGGAATCATCAATAAAACTGGAAAAAAAAGAAGTAAAAATAGATCTGTGCATTTTCTTACTGCAAATAATAAAAGCATAATTTTACTCTCTACTTTTATAATACTATTAACAATAAAACACTTTTTAAAAAGTTTAAGAGTTAAAATCGTATTGTATAACATCTATTCATCTAATGAATAATATTTCTGTAGTATAATTTTCACTGCACCATTCTCATGCAATATGGGACTGGTTTCTATCTGCCTTTAACACTTTATGGAGAAGTGAAATCATAAATATATGACCAAAGGTATGTATGATCCCCAAGATAACACATTTCATGCTGAACCAGCACTCATTAGTTGGCCCAGATCACAATCCCTTACACATATTTTTATCAATGTTCATTATATGTAGACAGCCAATCACTATAGTTTAATTGATGTGTCAAACTTATTGCTCTACAACTTTAACACAAACCACTTAATGGAAGTACATAAATCATTTTTATTAGTCATTCATTAGTTTAGAGATTATCCACTTAATCCCTTCATTGACTGGTGTAGTGAAAATTACACTACAGAAATATTATTAATTAAGTAGATAATGTCTAGTCTAATGAATGACTAATAAGTTTTTAACATCTATTCATCTATTTGTAACACACTTTCAGTGAAAATCATTTCATTTCAAAAAACAAGTTCATGACACAAAACAATCTAAACTATATTATATTTCTAATGATAAAAAGATGTGATTTATGAATAAACAATTTTACATCTGTTTATCATTCAGTTACTTAGCATTTAATAATAACAAGTAGAGGCACAGACTTTCTAAATAACAAAAATATAAACTATTGCAATTAATTAAAAGAATCCCTTATATAATATTACTCTCTCTTTATTCAAAGCTAATTAATTTCTCCAAATACCCATCAGTCAATTCACATTAAACAAAATAAATTCTATTAAAAAAATCATGATGTAGTGGTTAAATTGAAAATATATCTGTTTCTCAGTCTTTCAGAAATATGTAGGGTAAGTCAAAATTCTTTATCATTAAAATATTTGAAAACCAGACACTCTTCACAAGCGTGGGAGCTTAATTGTAAGTATAGGGGATTTGAACTCAGATTTTCAAGGACCCTTCAACTATCCACACTATCTCGTACAACTGATATACACAACTACACACATATAGAAAAGATAAATAATCACCAATATAGTATTTCATGCTAAACCAGCATCAGTTAGTCTAGATTATCATCTCCAACACACATATATAATCACTGCTTAGCTTTATATGGGATTTGGGTTTTCATCATCAGATTTTCAATAATATGAATGGCTGAAAAGTTAGGAGATTGGAGTGGATTGAAGTCTGTCCATTAAAGGATGAAGATTTGCTATCTTAATATAAAGTTGAGCACTGATTACTTATATGTGTGACAGATGATAATCTGGACCCACTGATGAAGGCTGGTTTAGCAAGAAATATGTATATTGATGATTATTTATCTTTTCTACATGTGTGTGGTCATGTGTATCAGTTGTATGAGATAGTGTGGATAGTTGAAGGGTGCTTAAGCTCCCAGGTTTGTGAAGAGTGCCTGGTTTTCAAATATTTACACATCGAGCTTGTATGCTGCCCATCCCTCTTCTATGTATTTAAGTGGATAAGGTCCTATACATGAGGGGTCAGAGTGACTTGAGGTCAACATTGGCATGGCAATAATATTGGCATCAGCATGGGATTTGGGTTTTTATCATCAGATTTTCAATGATATGGATGAACTGAAAAGTTTGAGATTGGAGTGGATTGAAGCCTGTCCATTAAAGTATGAAGATTTGCTATCTTAATGTAAAGCTGAGCACTGATTATATATATGTATGGGAGATGATAATCTGGACCAACTGATGAGTGCTGGTTTAGCATAAAATACGTATATTGGTGATAATTTATCTTTTCTACATGTGTGTGGTCATATGTATCAGTTGTATAAGATAGTGTGGATAATTGAAGGGTGCTTGAAAATCTCAGTTCAAATCCCCTATACTTATCATTAAAATCTTTTTTTAAAAAAAAAAACAACAACAATGTAATGATAAATGAAGATTTTTTGAAATCTAGGGCCATAATCTAAATAAATGTTTAAAAATATGTTGTCAGCTGTGTGTCTTAGTATGGCTAATTGATGTTATTTCTCTTATAAGCTATCTTAGATACAGAATATAGTGTATTTTATAATTTTAATTTAATCATATGTTTAATTACCTACTATTTTGATTTAATATTATAAATAATGGAACTACTTTCTAAAACTATCAATCAGATAAAGAGCTCATGAAACTTTGTGATATAGTTCTAAATACTGAAATAACAATAATTGTGCTAAAGCCTGATGGCAAAAAACGGCAAACTACCACTGGTGATGATCATCAACTACTATTATTTTATGATACCTACTGACATCTAAGTACATTCACCAGTTTTTCAGTGGCTAACATATTTACATTATTTAATTATCAAATATGCAGTAGTTAATAATATATAGTTATGTCTTTTGATTGCATTTTAACACTAATAGTATATTCCCTTTCTCAGCCCCAGGCAATTAAAGTTGATTGGCTGCATTCTTAGTAAGAATGGAATTGTAGTTTTTAACTAGAGATAAAAAATTGAAAATTTTATTTATTAAATATTTTCATATTTAATTAGAGGGATTTCAACTAAAGATTTTTCAGTCTGTTCCCAACTCCATTTCAAGCAACCAATACATATGACTACATGGATGCAAAAAATACATGATTCCCAATATACATATTTCATACATAAAGTGGGGATCAGGCATTTTTTTTTTGCACGGGTGGTGGTCATGTATATTGGTTGCTTGAGATGGAGAATGACTAGACTGAAAAATCCCGAGTTCAAATGCCTTTAATATTATATATTTAAGAAACATTCAATATAAGCAAATAACATACTGCTATAGAATTAAATCCGAGCAGGGAAAATTCCTAATGTCCACTTCATCCGATCTTGTTGTTGCAGCTGTTATTACTATGTGATTATTCATATAGTATACAAACATGAATGGGCTGCTCACCAACACGCATTAGCCAGCGTGGTGAGTTTATTGGCTTTTTACCTCTGAGTTTAAGATCAAGAAACACCATGGTCTTTCTTCTCAGTGCCTGATAAGGCAGAATGAATGTTTATGTAAATGATAAATATTTTTCCAATACATATATACAATTATGACAGACAAAAATAAAGCATGGCCCTTATTCCCAGGAGGCTGTAAAGTCACCAACCAAGGCAGCGATTGGTGGCCGAAGGCGGAGGGTGCTAAGAATCCCCTGATTGTGGACCCAGGCTGCCATTTGATGACAACTTTTTATTTAGGTACTTACAACTGCAGATCACTTTCAAGTGAAGGAAGATTGCAAGAATTAGAAGAACTGTCTTATATTAAATGGGAAATTATTGGACTTTGTGAAGTTAGAAAAAAAGGTGAAGAGATAATTGATTTAAAAAGTGGACATATACTCTATTATAAAGGCACAAATATTGGAAATACAAGTGGAGTAGGATTCATTATAAATAAAAAGTGGAAGAACAATATTGTGGAGATTGATGGTGCATCGGACAGAGTGGCAAGATTAGTTATACAACTTAATAGCAGATACCAAATGCAGATAATTCAGGTTTATGCCCCAACAAGTTCTCATAGTGATGAAGTAGTAGAAGATTTTTATATGGATGTACAAAAGGCTTTCGATCAGGTAAACAACAATTTAAAATTGTTATGGGAGACTTTAATGCTAGAATTGGTAAACAAATGAAAGATGAAAGTGCTGTAGGTAATTTTGGTTATGGTAACAGAAATGAGAGAGGACAGAGACTTGTGGAGTTTGCAGAAAAAGAAAAACTTTATATTATGAATTCTTTTTTTGAGAAAAATGTTAAAAGGAAATGGACATGGAAGCATCCAAATGAAGATACAGCAGAATTGGATTATATTTTGACTAACAGGGAATACATATTTCAAGACTGTAATGTTCTTAATAAATTTAACATAGGAAGTGATCATCAATTAGTAAGGTGTAAGATACGTGTTAATGTGAAACTAGAGAGACAAAAATTATTAAGAAAAACAATATTTACAGTTGATATTCCTAATATTCAGAAACATTCTAATGAATTTAAATTAGAACTTACAAATCAGTTTCAAGTATTAGTAGATTTTGAACATGATTCAGATTTGAATGAAATTAATATGAAAATAACTGATACACTTTTAAAAACTGCAACAAAGATAGCTGGTAGAAGAAAGCAGCAATTGACCAATAAAATTTCTACTGAGACTAGAGAATTTATGAAGAAAAATGAAGATATACAAAAATGATGCATTAAAAAGAATTGAATATCTCAAATTTTGTAAAATGGTGCGGAAAAGAGTTGAAAATGATATAAGAAAGTATAACTGTGAACTAGCAAGGAAAGCTGTAGAAGAAAATAAAAGTCTTAAGAATGTAAAACAACATTTTGGTATTGGTAGGAAATTTATATCTGCAATAAGAAAAAAAGATGGAATTGTTACTAAAAAGAGAGATGACATCATGAAATTAGTAGAAGATTTTTATCAAGAATTATATAGTAATAAAGAACAAGTACCTCCTATATCTATTACATCTTCAGAATTGCCCAGAATTTTAAATGAAGAAGTGAGACAGATAATTAAATGTATGAAGAAAGGAAAGGCTCCAGGTAATGATGGAATTATAATTGATATATTAAAAGAAGCAGGTGAAGAAATAGAATTTTTTTTAGCAAAGTTATATACCAAATGTCTAAATGATAAAGATGTACCGGATGATTGGAAGAATGCAATAATAATATTAATATTTAAAAAAGGTGATAAAGAAGATATTAGAAATTACAGACCTATCAGCCTTTTATCAGTTTTATATAAAATTTTTACCAAGATAATTACAACTCGTCTACAGAGAACATTGAATTTCCACCAACCAAGAGAACAAGCTGGATTTAAAAGTGGTTTTAGTACAGTAGATCATATCCGGGTGTTGAGAGAAGTTATAGAAAGGACAAATGAATATGAGTTGTCATTATGTTTTGGATTTGTAGATTATGAAAAGGCATTTGATTCTATAAACATTTCTTCAGTGATTAAAGCATTGGATCATCAAGGTATAGATCCAGGATATTGTCATATTTTGAAGAATATTTATAAAAATGCAACGGCAACAATTAGATTACATAATGATACTGGGAAAGTCAACATTGAGAAAGGCGTAAGACAAGGTGACTCCATATCTCCAAAACTTTTTACAGCAGTGCTGCAAGAAGTATTTTGTGGATTAAAATGGGAAACTAAAGGAGTGAAAGTAAATGGAGATTATTTAAGTCATTTAGATTTCGCAGATGATGTAGTTGTTTTTGCAAATAATGCTTCAGAGCTGCAGGATATGTTGCAGGAATTATCAGATGAAAATAGGAAAGTAGGACTAAAGATAAATGTTAAAAAGACTAAAGTAATGTTTAATCGATTTGCTCAAAATATGAAAATAAAGATTGATTATGATGAATTAGAAGAAGTTAACAGTTACAAATACCTTGGTCAGATTATTAATACAGATGGAAACATAATGGAAGAAATTAATCATAGAATTAAACTTGGTTGGAATGCTTTTAGTAGAAATAACTTAATACTAAAAGCAAATATGCCTATGTGTTTAAAAAGGAAGATTTTTAACAAATGTGTTTTACCAGTTCTTACTTATGGATCTGAGACTTGGACACTTAATAGAAGAGCAATACAGAGACTTCAGACCACTCAAAGAAGTATGGAGAGATGTATGTTGGGAGTAACAAGAAGAGATCGAAAACACAATGTATGGGTAAGAGAACAAACAGGTGTTACTGACCTCATTGAAAAACTTAAAAGATTGAAGTGGAGTTGGGCTGGACATATTGCTAAAAGAGATGATAATAGATGGACAATTGAAATTTTAAACTGGATTCCAAGAGATTGTAAAAGACCCAGAAAGAGACCACATGTGAGATGGATGGATGAAATAAGAAAGTGTGCAGGGGTGATGTGGAGAAGAGAAGCTAAAGATCGCAGAAGATGAATTAAACTTGGAGAGACATTCATCCTGCAGTGGATTGATAATGGTTGATAATGATGATAGAATTAAATATTTTCATATATATATACAGAATTGATACTTTTTTTTTACATACAAGTCTCTATTCCCAAAATTGTATCTTATTTTGTCACTCCAATTATAAAGAACTGTGAAATTTTATCAAATTAATTTTTATTTTAAAAAAAAATGGACATACCCATTGATCATATGAGATAATAACATTTGAGCGTGCTAATAAACTGAAGAAGTGACTTAAAATGTTCTAGAGAAAATAATATACTCCATTCTAAAAACAAAATATACAGCATTCCCTAGAATCTTATTTAGAATACATATTAAAGATAGTCAAAATCATATATTAAAATCAAATAGTGATATGGGAAAAGTTTTGTTTTATATATCGATATTATCTCTTAGTATCAATGTGTGATAATGCCTGTATATTGTTCTCAAATATAATTTGCTCTCCTAAATGTTATTTTTATTTATTAATTAAAGGCTTAAAAATAAAATATTTATATTTATTTTATTTAGTTTTTAATTAATTTTAGTCCTGTCCATTGAATACAATAAAATTAGTGACAATGCTGACATAATAGACTTACATATTTTCTAGACCAAAAAATTAAAACTAAGGAGGTTAGTGATATGTAAATATGAAGAAAACAACAACAACAAAAAACATTGAAAAATATATATCAGGAGGAGGGGGGAATATCAGGAAACCAAATGTACTGGAAATATATTTAAAAGAGATGATATGTTGGAAATTTTAAGGTCTGCTCTAAGATAGAAAAAACATACATGAATATGAAGGGAGCTAATTTTATTAGTGATTTAAAAAGCAAAAGCAACAAAATGGAGATAGTGGCTTAGAACAGAGGATATATAGTAATAATTTGTATATCTGAGCATATACATATATATTTAAATATTTATTTGTAACTAAACATAAAAATAAAATTTTGATAAAACTATTAAAATAATAGTTAATAAAACTTTCTATGTATATATTATAACATTTATATTGTGATAATCTTTTTTTTTCTCAAAAAATGTTGATAAAATATGATTCAGATTTGTTTATCATAAATTTTCATTATATAATTACAAAACTTATCAATAAGTTTATAGTATATAATTACATGACACAAATATATATATATATTTAGAAAAACGTAATGACGTTTTAAATTAAACAACAAGATAAGTAATTTTATAAAATTTATGGGGGGGGGGTCAAATGTATTACATAGAAAAAACGATATAATATCTACATTCTTATTTCAATATATTAGATGAGATACAAATCACTGTAATTATATTTTTATATTTAAATTAACTACAATAGAATGTTTTAGAAACTTGAATAAAATTAAACACAAGACAAAAAAAAAAAAAAGAATATAAAAAAGGTAAAACGCCATTAAATAGTCTAATGAAAAAGCATTATTCACCAATTCCTGTGTTACACAAATTAAAAATAGCAAGACATAGTATACATATATCTAGCTATTTCTAGATATAGGGCAAAACAAGGTATAAAATCTCTCAAATATATAACCTCTGATTTCAATTTCATTAATCCTCTTATAGGAAGTAGTACTATTTGATAAATAGGTTGAGCTAAACCATATCTAAAATAAAAAAGAATTCATACTTTGAGTAAATTAATCTCAAATGCACAATAAATATAAATCAGTATCTAGGTTTCCATTGTTCAATGTTCTTAATTCAGGATGGTACATAACCCCAAATAAGTGTATCTCAATTAATTTCATTATTCAGTTACTTAAAATTACTGCTTCATTGTATCTAATGTAGATCATTAAATTTTAGAATATATAGCAGAGCATTATTTTAGCTACTACGAATGAGAATTTAAAATACAATCTCATAAATAAGAGAAATACTTGTAAACTATTTAAATATTTCATAATCTTCTGACTCCTAATGGTTTTTTAAAAATCTGATACACTCCATTCATTTAAAAAAAACACTGTAAAACCATTTTCTTTCCAAATCTCAGAAATGTGTGAGTTACAGGAATGAAGGTAATATTGTTTCCCTTTTTTCCATAAAATTTTCATATTTGTAAATTTTTTACATTTTTATACATATATAAAAGATGCCAGAATCAAATATTTATTCATCCTAGCAAATTCATGGTACTTACGTATTAGATCTGCTGTCTATGTTTGCGAGGGCAGAATGCTATAGTTGTGACTTTTTAATATGGTTTTAAATGTTAACCGCCTTTTTGCTAGTTATGGCTAAAAATATGACTGCTTCCCATCATTCAAATCCTGTTATTTTTAACATTACGGTAAAGATTTTGCCGTCATTTGAAAGGTTATAAAAAGTTCCATAAGATGCTGCCCTCTCTTGAATTATTTTCCAAGTAAAAAATCAATAAAACTGATATTTCAGATCTAACAAAAGAATAAGGTGGTCTTTTCTTAAATCTGATTGCTGTTAAATTTTGACAACAAAGAAAATGGTTGTCAATAACGTCCATCATTACGATTTCTTTTGTTTCATTTCGAAAATGATAAACGAATGTTTTAGACCATTTTAAAAGTATTTTTTGACAAATTATAAATTATTTTGATAAAATATGCTAAAAATAAAATTATTTTAGAAAAATAGTCAAGATTTTAGCAAAAACTATTTACTTATCCACAACGTAAAATTGGGAAAGAAATCACTGACATCAGCAAAACTTTTTGGTTGGTGAGTAACGTTCGTTTTAGATTTGCCACTATTGAATATTTTTATAATTATAAATAAAAAATTATTTTTGAAAAAACTTTCGTCCACTTTCATAACCTGACAAATTATTAGTATACTTTTTACAAACAAAACTAAAATGAATATAATATTAAAAGATGAATATATTTTGATGCTTGAGTTTGTGAATTGACCAATTAAAAGTTTAGATTTTTACCTCACTCGGCCAATAAAATAATCAGCAAAAAAAGATGTTAATATGCCGTATTAAAAAATCACAACTATGGCATCTTCCTGTGTCGCCCCCTACACACAGGAGAAAAATATGGGAAGCAGGACTAATACATAAATACCAAATTCATTTAATAATGCATACTCATTGTTCCCAGAGTGAAGTGCTCCTATAACATCTTCTAACAATGATGCATTGTCTTTCTCAATTACAAGTGCTGGTGAAAGCAATTTTTGAATGAAATCCACATAAGTACCAATGTTTGAGTCCACTAGAGGTAGCCAAGGATCAGTTAATGCTGCTACTGGTTTCCCCATTTTAGTTCCTTTTTCTTAGTTTAGGGAATTAATTTTTTCTAAAACTATTCCTATTTAAAAGAGTAATTTCTTAGCTCTCTTTTCATATACAAGTTATGTCAACATGTTATCACAAGTAAGAACAATTTTAACATTTATAAAAATGCTGTGCAAATTATATGGCAGTCATTGAAATTTCAAATGATTACTACAGTGATTTTGCGTTTTAATGAAAATTCTTCGTTTTATTTATTTTTGCTGAGTGAATGAGAAAATCTGATGGTCGGGAGGTGTACTGGGAGACTAGCCCTAGTTCTGTTGAATATGGAAGCTGGGATGAGTGCACTGTGGATCGTTTCCGACGTTGATTTTCTCATTCATAGGAAAGGAGAAATAACATTATTTTTTTAAGCATTTTTTTAACATTATTCTTATAAATGATTTTATCCATGTGTTATTGCAAAGTAAGCTGCAGTTTAGTCTAATGTTTTTAATTGCAAGTGATTCACCTTATTTATTATTATTTCCAATGTGATTATTGATAAGACTGGCCCTTTGCTGTTCATGTAGCTTTTCATGATGGATTAGAATGGTTTTCAGCAGAGACATTTCAAAGCTTAGTTTTTTTCCTAGTTCTCCATAAGACTTCCAAAGTATACCGAATTGCTCTCTTCTTGGGATATTCAAGGCCATTCCGGAGAACTGAACAGTAGATTGGCTTAGCCTGTATTTTATATTATCTCAAGTGTTTTTCTATTCCTCATCTTATCTACTGCAAATTCGATTTTTCAATATTGTATTCTTAAAATGCTATTCATATTTGAACTCTAGACTTTACAAATAATTCCTAATTGTAACCTAGATTTACTTTTAGTAATTAATAATCTCATGGACTAATGCTCTGAGTTGTCTCAGGATGATCAAGTTTAGGAAACGCTATGGACAAAAAATACAGTGTATCATCTTAGATCTCCATATTATACTATGTAAATCAATGCTTATCTTGTAAAAATTTGTACCAATAAAGTTTAATCCCTTTTTTTAAAAAAAAAAAAAAGAAGTACCAGATCTAATTCAAATATATTCATAATAACATATACATAAATTTTTCCGAATCAAAAAATATTTTAAAATTAAATAAAACGATATGCTACTGTTTGCCAGAATAACATGGCAGTAGTTCAAAGATATTCTCAACGGCTTACCTTAAACAGTATTTTGTCCCATGGACAAAATGAAGTATGTATCTCATTTTTAGCCAATGGATGATATTCAAAAATACAAACCATTTTGCCTTACATATGTACTACTAAAAAAAATCACCAATACGAAATATGCATAAAAAAATATCTAAATAAATTTTTGTAGTGCATTTTATAATTATGTTTACTTTTGAAGTTTTTATATTTAATTAATGATGGATAAAAACATTTTATTTATTTATTGCTTTTTATTTTTCATGTTTATAAGGCATTATTATAATATAAAGATATTTTACTTTAATATATTTAATTCTATTTTGTTTTTTCACTATATATAGCTATGCAAATGTAGAAGTGATATATTTCATTAGAAAGTACTTAACAAACAAATCCCAAGGAATGTGTTATATTATAAATGCCGTCTATGTGCAATTGAATAGCTAATTGACTGCTATTACTTTTCCTTTATATTTGGCATGAGCAGTTCTCTATTTACAATTTAATTGCTTTTTTAAATCATCTGAATTAATAAGCATTTATAATTTAGTTGATTTTAAAAGCAAAGATATTAATAAACTTGAAAATATAAATTGTCTATAATCTTGATTATACCTTCTATCAATACATATGAAGAATTAAGGAAATGTTTTTTAAAAAAAGATGTAATCAAAGATTGTATAAAACAAGAAGGAGTGACAATTTTTAAATAAACTAATTTATAAATACTATATTAAAAATAAATATTTAATTAATTATATAAAAAAAAAGAATCGCCTCTCTCTCCTAATATCATCATATATTAATTTTAAATCTTGTTTTATTTTTAATATACACCAATTTACCTATAGTGCTAGTACATTATTTAAGATGAGTTAGCTGATGATAAATACACTTCTCATTGAACAATTATTTTATATATCTGTCAATAATGGTGCAGCAAAATCCAGATTCCACACTTTCATGGGAACACAATTTAGGGTTATATAGGTGAAATCTAACTTTAGAGATTTATTTTAGTATATACTGACACCATCACCATTAATTAAAGTGACTTCATCATTCTTTAGTACCCTACCAACTTTAGATCAAATTTCACACTCCTCGACTAAAATAGATTTGACAGCATGACTCTCAGATTATACTAACCCAACATAAAATGTACTTTCTAAAAATAATGATTACATTTGATAGAACTTTAATAACAATTTAAAGATCCCCACAAAACAAGTTTAAAAAATGTCAATATTAGTAACTGAAAGTTCTATGTGTTCTGATACCTATTACAAAAAAAAAAAATTAAATAGCTAAATATACTATTAAATATGCTATATTAGTTGTCATTGGTGATTCATGTGAGAGCTATAATCAGATTTCATAACAGAAATTAGTGTAATTTATGCAGGTATTTATCTATTAAAATCAAATTTAGAGACAAAAGGTACATGTTACTAAAATGCTTACACTCAAGTTGTTTTGCTCAATATTCTATTTAACAAAAGATAAAAGTTAAAAAAAAATTGTATTTATTTTAAACTAAAATAAAACAATATGGTATGTATATGAGATACTTTGATTCATAGGTTAAATCAGTATGTATTTCATAGTACAATTTATAGAAAATATGATAAAATATTAAGTGTCACTAGAAAAATATTCTACATTAAATTATTTATCGAATAAGACTTTTTTAAAATATTATTTTAGATTTTATAAAATTTGAATTCTCACCTACAGTTTAAACTTGTATTTCACATACTTCAAAAGATTTTGGCAGAGCTATCAAATGTAGCTCTCTTAACTAGTTTTGTACATTAGAATTTCCTTTATTGCTGGTTTCTTTGGTATTTATGTTTTATGATTTTTTTTGGTACCCAACATCCTATAGCAAGCAATATATTCCACATAAGTTAATTATTTTCCAAACTCATGATTTTCTTCCTTAGACATTTGAAGCATTATCTAGATGTCCTTTCTTTATACTTATTGTGGAATTACATGACTAGGAAAAAAATAATCCAAAAAAGGGATTGCTGTTATCTAAACATTTTGGCATTTTTATTTGGTATGGTGAGGTATAGCATATTTAAGAACATAATACATACAATTCCATCTCCTGTAGCAATTAATTATTCTAGGATTGATTCCGACTTTAGCTTAACAAATACTGGTGAATTATTTTCACTTTTCTCCCAATTTCTACATACGTTTTCGCTCTCCAACTTAGCATGAATATACCAAATTATTTAGATAATCTGAATAGTAATGCATAAACAAATGTTAAAGCATTTAATGACTAAAAAGGTTTGGCTTTGAAATACAAAATACCATATAGTATTATAATCATAGCATAATAAATGGGGAGGGAGTTGTCATTCATAAATAGTGTAAATGTTGATAATAAATTGGATCTAAGATCTGAATTGGAATAGTCAATTATCATGCAATTTATATTATTTGAAAAACATCACAATTATCTTTTTTTAAATTAGTTTTGCATTTAATTTATATATATTGAAATTTTTCATGATTTATATTTTAAAATTTAATTTCTAAAGAATTTTAATGAATAGTCAACTTTCATAAAATGTATTCATATATAAATGTGGTTAAACCACTAGCAAAGCAAAATAATTTCTCTTACTTAATTATTTCAATTAATTCCTAAATAATCACCTAAAAACAGTGATAAAAAACATTCTTTTGTATTGATAAGTGTGCTATGAAATATTGATCATCTATACCTTGTTTTCCAATTTATGTCTTTAACAATATTTAAGTTTTGACAATATACAGTATTGTTAACCTTTTATAATAATTGCAATAATTTCTTCATATTTCATAATATTTGTCACACTAAAACTTGGTTTAAATTCAAGCAAGGCTTATAATATATTATTTAAATGTTATCAGATACATTTCCTACACTTCAACTATATTTTTTGATCATTATCAATAACTTTTTTCAATATAAGAAGCTGTTAATGGTAAGAAACAATCAAAGTAAATTAATGTAGGCCTAGCACTTTGGAGGTTTTGTCCCTCATATTCATAGCCAAAACAGATTTTAAATCGTTGTTGTGATATTGATAAATGGTAATGTATGTAAATGCTTATGTAAATTAACATGTCCATTTTCTGGAGATAGTGAAACATGGGTCATGTCTATTGATCACATTATCATTGATGATAAAATATGCTTCTTTTATCTTCCTTTTGCAATCATTAGCTTCAACACACACTATTTTGGGGTTGGAGGGTTTGAATATATGACCAGCCTTCTTCTCATATTCAAAAAATATTGAGATTTTTTTTTTTTTTGCTCTTCTGTATGTATACATGTGCTGAGCAGCTCTATTATGGACAGTGACCTTGGTCTCCCAATAATATGTGGCGCTGAATCCAGCCTGAGGGCATGAAATGTTATATAAGACTCGGGGTATTTGAGATGGATCGATTCTGTCCTTCGCAGTATTTTTTTCTAAATGAAAAAAAAAGTTTTTGATAATGATCACAAAATATGAGCGAAATAAATAATAATAATAATAATATACACATATTAAAAATAAAAACAAGATTTAGAAAAAAAAATGACATGTCTTATAATATTTATGTGAATAATTATAAATTATACATTATTGATAATTACATTTTATTTTTATCAATAAGATATATAATTCATTTTGTTTTAATTTCTTTTAGATATTCAAAGTGTAAAAAATAGTAAAAATAATACAAAACTAAAATATTTGTTGGATAAATTAACTTTTATTAATATCATCTCAATAAATAAATAACTTCTTTACTTTGGTCATCAATGTGAATAATATAAAAATATAAACTTAGAAATATTTTCTGAGACTTTATGCTTTCAGATTCTTAATTTCCTTTGGATTTATAGATGATAAATATTGCTTTTACATGTTTTTATGTATATTATAAATAAATCATGTTCAAGTTGATGACTGTCATATAATAAATAATTATTTTCAAAATATATCAGTAAGTAATCTTTCACTATTGTTCTGAAGCATATTCATTTAAGAAAACATTTTACCTTTTATATATAAAAATTGTACAAGTTTATACCATACCTGCAAAGTGCTTTATATTGAAATTACGTGGTTACATAGCTGCATTAGAAAACAAATAGATATTTGGCAGCATGTTCCTCGGGTTTGAAAATAAAAAAAAAATGTTTTATTAATGGGGGGGGGGGGTGTTTAAATTTTCTTAGACTGATTTTTTTTAAAGGGTCATTATTTAATTCAATGTTTGTAAAATCCCCATATGATAATATAAAATTTTTCAAACATTACATATATTTAAGAGTTTTGTTTTTTTTTTAAAAAGGATTTGTAAATTTTATTTTTAATTAATCAGAATTTTTTCTTTCTTTATCTCTCTTTAATAAAAAATAAAAATCAAATCAGCACAATTAACTGATTATCTTGTTGTTATTGCTTTTTTTTTGCAAGAAGATTTGGTTTTTAATTATAAAGAAATGTCAAGAATTTTATATTGTTAAATTTAAGTTCTTGGCTTGTTTTTAATTTACGATTAAGGAGATAATTAACTGAATAATTTTAGTTATAAAATTTTATCTAATTGGTTGTCATGAAAATTATTATATAAAAGATAGGTTGTAATTGGCTTATGGGTAAGATTGTTCTAAAAAATATATGTGGGGTGTGAATAAGGCTAATACCCAAGTGTTTGGAGAGGTTATTGCTAACTTAATTGTTGAAGAGAGCAATCTTGTGGCTAAAAAAATATAGATTTATTGTTAACTTAACTGTTGAAGAGAGCAGTCCAATCTTAATCCCGTGGTTGGAAAAAATATAAAAATTTGCTAACTTAACTGTTAAAGAGAGCAGTCAAATCTTAATTCTGCTGCTGAAAAAGATAGAAAAAAGTATTCCTAACTTAGCTGTTGAAAATAAAGCAATGAAGTTTTACTGTAGCTGCTGAAAAGAAAGAAGCATTTACCAAGCTGTGACATAATACCAGCAGGAATCTTAACCAAGCTATTGAATATAATAGCAGTTTTTTTATCCAGCTTTTAGCATACTACGAGTTTAGCACTAAAAATGGTTTGTACAATAAAAACCATGCACTAAATTCAGCAAAAAGATACACATCACATTCCTCCATATAACCTACTTTCAGTGGAAGAAAATGTAGGGGTTGTAAGATCCCTTTAAGTAGTCTGCAACTTTGCCTTCAACCAAGAACAAGAGTCTCTATCTATATCTGTCTCACCTGGAACTTTAAGAGAACCAAATGGACAAAATGTGCTTTTTTTATTAACCTGGAATTGCTATAGACCTAGGAAATAACAAATTTAATCAGGACCTTGTTAAGAATCCTTCAAGGAGCTCAATTATAAAAAAAAACAAGAAATTGCTAATGGAAGATTCCATGAATACTAAAGCCAGAGCTATAGATATTTTTTATGTGTGCATACTATATTTTTATTAATAGGATATCTGTTTTTGTTTCATAAAGCAATGTATTTTTCTCTCAATTAGCCCTCTGGGTAGAATAAAATAGTTATCTTTGATTTTTGAAATTGTTTAACAAACTCTTAGTTATTTTTAAAGAAAGAACCTAATGAATTTAAAATCAATTCATGAATAAAAATTAATTGGTTGCTTAATATAATTTTTGTGAATGTATATATATATATTGAAATGAGTGTTTGAAATGTCATACTATCATGTCATCTTTGTTTTTGTTGTTATTAATTAGATATTACATAATTGTTTTTTTAAAATATTCTTTTCAGTCTTAATTACTTTATTCTATAAAATTCCTGTTTAACAAAGGGTAGTATGTGTGCCACCTAATATCATCACAGCTTATATTCTAGGATTTAGTTTTTTTCTTGATGAACCCAATAAAACTAGTTATTTAGAAGTAAGGGAAGCCCATGAATTGTTTAAGATTTATAATAAGCTTTTATTTACTTATCTCCCTCTTGCTCATAGTAATAAATTATAGTTCTTGCTTCCTGAGCTAGATTTGTGCATAAGTCATATGGAATAGGGTGTTTATATTTAATGTATGGGCATCCAGATAATGATGATTCTTGGATTGGCATGAAGAGAATATTCTTTAAAGTCCATGCACTACATTTTATTTAGTTTGATCTCTACTAGAAATTGTTTATATTTGGCCAGTACAGTGGCCAGAGCATTGATGATGATCAGCATGTTTTAATATCGATCAGCATGTTTTAATATCCTAGCATTATTTTTTGATCATATTCTTATGGATTAGTACTTAAGTTTTTGCAACCAAACTATGATTTAAATAAATGCCCAAGATGGCAAAAGCTCAATAGTTAGCCTGGTCTACAAGAGACCCATTTCAAATGCAGTCTCCAGATTGACTGTTGATTTATTTTGATAGATCACTCATGATGATGAATGATTACTACTTTTGGGGAATACTGGTGAAATTATAGTTAGCTATATGATCTCTCAGAGTGATCTATTATGCTCATCCCTTTTGAGATTAAATATATTTTTTTAACAGTGAGAATAAATATACAATTCATCTGATCCCTCATTGTTTAAACCCCAATGTTCTATAGAGTTAGAAATGCATACCCAACTTGGGCAGTTGATGTTCACATACTGGTAACCATTGCTCCAGGGATGACCCTGTATTTCTCCATAGCACTACAATTGGTGACCCAACTATGGGGAATGATGATCAGGTTCTGATAGTCAGTGACAACATAACTTATATCTCAAAAATATACCTAAAAAAATTCTTTATTTTGATGCAGAATTAATTTAAACATATTATGGTAAAATGTAACAAGAATATAGAGGATAATTGTTATAATTCAATTATAAACTACAAAATAGAAATATTAATAAACAATGAAGATTGCCAATTCCTCTACAAGCTTTATGATAAATGCTTAGCCAGAGCCAGCACTTAAAATATCTGTCAGGAAGCCCTCCCCAAACCCCTGACCATAATTTTGTGCTTTGGCACTCCTCAGAGAGGTGTCAGGGTAGGTTCAGACACTAGATCTAAAAATACCAACCCAAAGCCAAGCACTTATCTAAAAGTTATCTACTGAGTGGAAAATCTGAAATTTTCAGGACATCTACATGTCTTCAAACCCAGCTAACCATCTCAACTAGCTATATGGAGCTGATAGATCTTCAGCCATACCATATATTAGTCTTAGCAATATAAAATTGCATAAGACTTATGGCAGACTATAAATAGTCAAAATAAGAGTCATATATCACATGACCCTATCTCTTAAGCTTGTAAGTTATAAACAATGAGGATTGCCAATTCCTCTACAAGCTTTATGATAAATGCTTAGCCAGAGCCAGCACTTAAAATATGTCAGGAACCCCTCCCCAAACCCCTGACCATGGTTTCATGCTTTGGCATTCCTCAGAGGTGTCAGGGTAGGTTCAGACACTAGATCTAAGGATTGGTATTTTTAGATCTAGTGTCGAACCTATCCTGACACGTCTCTGAGGAGTGCCAAAGCAGGGATTTGGGGAGGGGTTCCTGACAGAGATATTTTAAGTGTTGGCTCTGGCTAAGCATTTATCATAAAGCTTGTAGAGGAATTGGCAATCCTCATTGTTTATAACTTACAAGCTTAAGAGATAGGGTCATGTGATATGTGACTCTTATTTTGACTATTTAGAAATATTAATGTTTATTTAAGATGTTCATATTAACCAATTAAGGGGTCATTATGAGATGATTCGAAGCTGCTTCAAATCGCTTGAATTTCATTACTTTTAATGCTACGATAAAGATTTTTCGCTATTTTTAAAGGTTAAAAAAAGTTCCGTAAGATGCTGCCCTCTCTTGAATTATTTTACAAGTAATAAGTCAATAAAACTGAAGTCAAAAGTATAACAAAACAAGTAGGCTGGATGTTCATTTTGATTGGCTGTAACCATCAAGTTCAAAGAAAGCCGCTTGTCAAAACGAAACTGCTAAGATTTCTTTTCTTTCATTTTGAAAGTGATAAATGAATGCTTTAGACCATTTTAAAAGTATTTTTTGACGTGTTTTTTTAGCATATTATAAATTATTTTGATGAAATATGCTAAAAATAAAATTATTTTAGAAAAATAGTTAAGACTTTAGCAAAAATTATTTACTTATCCACGCAATTTAAAATTTGGAAAGAGTTAACTAACGTCATCAAAACTTTTTGATTTGTCAGTAATGTTTGTTTCAGATTTGCCATTATCAAATATTTTTATAATTATAAATAGAAATTTATTTTTGAAAAAACTTTCATTCACTCTCATAAACTTTTTACAAACGAAACTAAAGTGAATATAATATTAAAAAATGAATATATTTTGATGTTGAGTTTGTGACTTGATCAATTGAAAGTTTAGACTTTTACCTCACTCGGCCAATAAAATAATTAGCGCTTCAAAGATTAAAAGTTGAAGAGATAATCAAGGCATGATTTTAAAGATTGGATTGAGTTTTTGACTGTTGAAATTTGTTTAGATGTACTTTCAGTTTTGGTGATGGATGAAGTGTTTTGTTGTTGGCTTGAGGATGCAGTGTTTTCCATGCAATTCCATGGAGTGTTCTTTCTCAGGTATTACTCCAACCCTCAGATTTTCAAATTATTTTTGATTCTTTATCATGGTCCAGTTAACATAGTCTTGCCATGACCCCCAGCCTCTAAACCTCCAAGAAAGAGAGCCAGGCATAGTTTATATTTTCCAGCCTCTAAGACTCAAAGGAGCAGGACTTTGCAAAGATTTTGCATCTTTATTTCATATCAAGGGTCGTGGTAGCTTATAGTGCCTAAATTGAGATAGCCCTCTTGGTGTTCATGATGCATTGTGTATTTATAATCCAGTGGCTGAATTGTGTATCTATACCAAAGTTGCAAGTCACTATGCTTTATTTTGCTGTCAGAATCTCATCAGATCTCAAGAAACATTTTGACAAATGTTTCTTGACATGAACTTGTGTTTGTATATACATATGTGATTATAATAAAAATGAAGATTAGTCACATGCAGATGAACAGGATATAATTGGAGAATAATGCAGGGGAAATAAATTAATGAAATAAAGCCAGGTATTGAGACAATAAGGTTGAAGAAAAGGCATATTAGGGGTAAAAATAATATAATAGTCATGTTAGTGAAGGTGAAATATGATTGTGTGGAAGAGGAGGTGATGTCAAGCTTATTTTACAAGAAAAATATTTTTAAAAAATTCATAATTCAATAGTTTTTTTTTTTTTGAAGAATAAATCTATAATAAAAACATATATGCTGACAAGAGGAAAAGTGAAAAGGATGGAAGAACATGATCCAAAAGATGATCAGCAACCAATGGAAAGAATTTGGAGAATAGAGGAGGCTTCCACATTATCACAATTATTAGAAATGTTTAAGGAAGAGAATAAAAAGAGACCAACAAAAAGATGATAATAAACAAAGAGAAGAAGAGAATAAAAAGAGAAAGCAACAAAGAGAAGAAGTGAATAAAAAGAGACCAACAAAGAGAAAAGGATAATATAAAGAATCAACAAAGAGAAGCAGAAAATAACAGAAGAAATGTTGAAAAGTAGATATGCTACAGAAAATTGATGAAAATAGTAAAAACATGGCTAATGAAATAGCAGACCAAATCAAACAAGAACAGGATATGAAAATAAGATACAAGAAGTAATGGATAATAAAATTAGCCAAGTGCAGGAGGCAATAGAATCTGTGAATAATAAAAGTCAGCAAAACCTGGAATTGATAGAAGAGCACACAGGAGATCTGGCTAATCAAATTAAATTTCTTTCATGTCAGAGATGATGATAGAATCCAAGAAATAGTAAAACAATTGGAAGATAACCATAGACAAGATGTTCAAACCAAAAGAAAAATAACTGTGTATACATTAAAAAAAGAAGAAATTGAAAATACAAAGATAGAGGAAGTAAAGGTCATCCTTAAAATAGGAACTTTTCAGAAAATGCTGGTGAGGCACCCATTGAATTCATCAATAGTTTGTAAAGATATTCCACCATTAATCCCATGACTGGTAGCAATAGCTTATAGCCATCTTCAAGGTGCATTCCAGGCATGGTGGGATTTGTTATTCACCTATCCTTATAATTTTATCACATTCAAGCAGGCAATCATGAAGTGCTACTGAAGAGAGGATTACCAGGAAGAAGTTAAACATAAAGTATACCAAGAGAAGTATCCTCCTGGTGAACCCTACACTCCATTTTTTAGAAAGCAAGTAACAAAACTGAGAGCACTCACTGCAGATCTTCTCTCAAAATTTACAAATAATAAGAATATTAAGACATATCTTCTCAAGCCATATTGAAAGTATGTTGATTGGCACTGACAGGTGTGCAATTGAGCAGGTGGCTGAACTGTTAAATGCATTTGACAGCAGCAAACCTGCACATGTTAAAAAGGAATTGGAATTTAAGCCTCCAACTAAATCAATATACAGAGAAGATAATAATCCACATATGAATGATATCCAATATGAGAAGTGAAAAATCAAGACACCACCATGGTTTATAACAGAAGAAATGAAGTGCCACCATGGAAGAGGAGAAGTTCAACTGGTGACATAAATAGTCCTACTAGAACCTGAATAATTAAAAGATCTGCAAGTGGATCAAACATTCATGAAGAAAATACTCATCAGGAATATGGTTCTTCATCTCTTGACAGAAAATAATTAGACAAACCAGGAGTGGATCACCTCACAACACAGAGGTATTATCAGGGAACTGATCATGATCCTCAGTCTCCCAAAGCAGGTGCGGTTATACTTCTGACTAAGGAAACGAAAAAAGATTATGAAACTGAAACCGAAGAAAGAAGATATTTTGAAATAATTGGGGGTAAATATTAAGAAGCATTAATCAAAAGAAAAATATATATACACTATAATTATCTACTTACTTAAATTCTTATATTTGAGTAAAAGCTGTTTTAGACCTATCTATTATGATTTTTTAAAACTCTATTATCTTAAAACAATGAAGACAAAATTGTAACTTTAAAATAAATGCTAATCCTTTGTAATCATGTTAATTATTTTCTTCTACATTAAACCAAAATATATTTGCTTTAATTAAACCTTATCTTTTTTTTATTTTTAAGATCTATATTTTTTTAATCTATCTTAATTAGTTTTATTGTGGTGTTTTGAAATAAACACACATTCCAACAATACATTCTTTCACTTATAACTTTAAGTACATTTTTTTTCTAATTCTAAATCTTTTAGATTCTGATAACAAAAACTAACTACATTATTTTATTCTATATTATAACAGCATATAATTATTTATTTATTTATTTTTAAAATGTAAATCCCTCATATTTTAATAACTAACCTATTACATTTTTAAAAAAAAAATGTTTTATTGTATACATCCCCCCCCCCAAAAAAAAAAAATTCCAATACTACCTTTTATTATTTATCCACATGGGAGACTACAAAATAGATATGATATTAGGTATTTCTATATATATATATAATAAATATTGTTGAACTAACTGGTTCTCTTAATTAACTATTCAGATTTTTAAAAATCATTAATACAATATATATATCATTTAAAACCAGACAACACTTAGACAATCCCAATATCAATAACAATCAACAATCTCAAACTTCTGTCAAGGCAACCTCCTTTTAACTATATATATATATATATAGAAATTGCATCTGCATATAATGAAGCTATACTATATGCTGTTAAAATGCACTGCTACAATTATTCACTACACAAAAGAAAAGTAAATAAACAAAAGGTTGAAATATTAAAATTTGTAAATTTAATAAATTCTATAAGTATTTATCACATGCAATATGTTAGCAACCACCTTTTCATCTTGCAGCAATCTCAATATACCTAAAGCAATTTCATTTATTAATTGTGCTTTCATCATGTTAAATAAGTTGAAATCATAACTATTTTTCTTTGCTTTTTTTTATCCAAAAGTTTGATACAGTTTAATATTTCATTTGTTAAAATGATTTCTAAAAGTAATTTAAGAAAATCTGCATTTTCCTTAATAAGTGACAAAATGAAAGTTATTCATTTATAGTAAAAAACAAAGATAGTCAGATGTAGACCACATGTTTAAGAAGAATGAATAACCTATTAGAGAAACAATAAAAAGTGAAAGACATATTCATGCCACTCTTATCTGTGCCCTTGAAATGGCTAAAGTTAAACCCATATTAAAAGATAATTTTTTGGTAAAGCATTAAGTTACAGATAGCAGGTATGAACCAGAGAAACATTTGTATAGATGTTATTATATTGCATCAGAAAGCTCAAAATCTGCAATAAGAGTCTGGCACTTCATGTAAAAAAAAATGAAAATGCAATACTGTAAATTTATTATTGTTACATTTTTATTTACCATTGTCAAACTCACTCCACTCACAACTTTGATACCATCTACCTCAGATAAATATAATAATAATTATTACTAATCATTTTCTAAACTAGAGATTATCTCTAGCACAGATATGTGGGGATCATTTGTCTTTTATTGTATCTTTATTTATATGAATTTAAAAAGAATGGGGAAGTATGGAGGTTGTTTAACATATATTATTATATTTTGAGTGAATGTGATTGAATGAATACGCAGTTAATATGTGTGTAAATGTACTCTCTCAATTTATTATTAATAATGACATTAATATTATTTTTTTAAATTTTGATATTATAATCTTAATTTGTATATGCATATTATATACATAAATTTATCTATGCTACAAATATACATGCAAGTTGAAAAATATTGTACATCTGTAGTACAGTAAGCAATGCATATTGCATTATAATCGAAACTTATAAACAAAATGTGTGTTAGTGTCTGCAGTATATGAAGAGGGATTTGAAATAAAATATAACACATATTATGGCTCCACTATATTTAATGAAACTGAATGTATATTTGTTATACAAACAATTAATTACAGAAATATTTAGTTGTAGTAAATATAATATACATGTTATAATAAAGTTAATATCATTTTCATTATATAAAATAGAATTTTATATATATATATCATTTTAATATTAATATATATATAATGGTATATTTAAAATATGTTCTGAATAAAGTAATAATAGAAATAATTGGAATTAAGGAGAAAAAAAATTGGTCAATCTAATTGTAAGATAATAAGAGCCATTATTTAAAACAACTCAACTAGGTAAGAAAATGTTATTGTTATGCAGAAAACACAAACTAATGGATATAGGCAGACATATTGTTTTTTTCAGTTTATATTGTACCTTCAGCATGTGTCAATTTTGATATACTTGTATGTACATAATTCCCAAACATGCACTATATATATATATATAAATAAAATCATAAGATAGATTTGATTTATTGTTTTCAAATAAAGTCTGGATTTGATTAGGTAATTTATTATATATAAATAAAATAAAAAAAGAAATCAAGATATATGATTGCCATTATCACTTTTTAAAAAGATTAACAACAAAGCACTAGTTAAAAGTAAAAAAAAAAAAAAACGAATAAAAATATATAATTTATAAAAGCTACAATTTATGCAAACAAATATTTAGAATTGATAAAACGAGTATTCCCCCCCCCCACCCCCCCCC
Source organism: Epiperipatus broadwayi (assembly GCA_028023455.1). NCBI lineage: Eukaryota > Metazoa > Onychophora > Udeonychophora > Euonychophora > Peripatidae > Epiperipatus > Epiperipatus broadwayi. The sequence continues at coordinate 170,784 of JAQFVV010000008.1, read as the reverse complement.
ACACAAAAGAAATATAGCAATCAAACAAAGATTGGTATAGTTATTATTCCTAAAAATCACTACACTGTTTTCCCTAAATGATCTGTCAAAACAAATAGATTTTTATGACTTTAAAGAGTCTCAGGATAAAATTCACTGTAATAAAGAAATAAACATTTGATTATCATCAATAGTATTTCATGAAAGCTTTCCATTTATCTTATAAAAAATTATTAGTATGCTGTTTAGTCATCCAATTTTTTTCAATCCTAGTTATATACAATATAGCATGTTCATTTTTATCAGATAGCTGTAGAATTCCCAGATAAATTCAAAATATTTTTAAATATATATATTTTTAATTCCAAAGGTATTGATCAAATGAGTGTCAATGTATTTAAAAAAAGAACACTACAATTGAGGGTTTGATATACTTTTCACCACTAGTTGAAGATTCGCTTCGATTTCTTAGATAGGTGGTTCTGGACCTATTATAAAAATAACAAGTAGTAGTAACAATATTAGTGATAATAATAATAATAGTCCTGCAATAAATCCTGATATTCCCTGTTATACATGCTCAAAATATCTGGATTCAAATCCCAAAAAGTTACTCAAAACCTACATACTTTAAGATTAAACTTACATATACTGAAACAGTAAGCAAAATTGATTTATTTTAAACAATTTTTCTTTCAAACTTCAAATTAATTTAAATATTGCAATAAATGTGTAGTCTAACAGTGTCAAACAAAAGGTGACCACACAGTCAGCTGATCAAATGGATGGCGCCAAAACAAATTTCTATGCCTGCTAGAACTTCAAAGCCCATCAGAACCTATGCAAATGCTGCTAAGACTAACACACAAACATTAACTTAAGAAAATAATTCGATTTCATCTAGTAATACATTGATGTATAGATTTAGCAAAACAAATCAATGTGACCTCAATGAACTCCATCTAAGAAACCAAGAAAATTGAGACCTCCCCCCTGCACACTGGAATACAGACATTAAAAATCATTGGCAGCCAATTCATTAATACCATACTAAAGGGACTATTTATTTAAAATATTTTTTTTGTTCATTCTATCGTTCTTTCTACCACAAATGCAAATTTGACATTATACAAATTCGCCAGATTCCTATTATATGAAGCTATTACTTTGTGTGGGCTGTGGCATACTGTTCTGTGAATTGTTAATCAAACCAACTTAAGATATCTGGTGATTGAATTCTTTACTACACATCAAAGGATCGTTTTCAAACACAGATAAAAACACTAGGAAATTATGCATTAGTCGCCGAGGACCAAAATTTCCAAAATTACATTACCTGGGTTATACATCTCAGGATTTTTAAAGAATGATGTAGCCATTTGGTAGCATTGTAGATGTCAATGCTATATATCCCAAGGACACAATAAACCAATATACAGTATATCAATAATTTTGATTTCAAGATAAAGTTAAACACTAACATCAATCCAAGACATATATCTACCCAGATTTTAGACCAGGAGGTCATGCTCTGCCTCTATATTAAGGGCTTAAAACCATAATGTTATTCCTATGGCTGGCATGGCCATCTCACTCTACATTTCCATCATGAATTAAATTCCAAAAGCTCAGCTGACAGATAACCAATTTGACAAACACCAACAAGAATACATCATGGATGCCCATGCCACCAATAACACCCAGATAACCAGCAAAAAATCAACAGACATCCTCATTCTGAAGAATCTAGTAATATTACCATAGACAAAGACCCGCAAATATTTGGTCTCTCAATAAGTAATATAAACAATCAAACTCTCAATATAATAAGCTCTGTCCAGATGTCTCCAGACTTCTCACATGAAATGCCTAATGCATCTCATCCCACAGCTAGCATATGCAACAATATACCATAGTCAAATCATAATACAGAAATCAACATCAGAAATCAAAAGAGAGATCTAGGTGAAAAAAACCACAAACCAAAGAGGGCTAAAACTAAAGGGGCAAATATTCTAGAGAACTTCAATCAGATGAATCTTACCTACAATCAAACCATAGATATACATGAAACCAGCCAAAGTGAACAACATGAACTGCTGCAAACATTGCATCCCAACATAGATACCTACCCCAATATAGTTTTAACAAAACTTAAAATCACATTTCACAGAGCCTCAATCCCCACAGTTTCTTCTAAGCATTCTGGTCCACACAATACACTTTTCTCCTAAAGAACAATACCACGTAACACTCATTCACCTGTTTACAATAGATTAATACTTTTAAAAACCTGGGGATAGCAAAATAACCCTGGATCTCTCTGTTGCCACTTGGTTACTGCTAATGCAGCAACCATGCATATGATGATCTATATCACTTACCAATTAGTATCATACCAAGTCCACCTATATCCAAACTGAAATCAAGCTACCATAGACCAGCTGGCCATCTATGCTATACTCTGAAGGACTTAACCAGCCCAATAAAATACCAACAATAGAAAACACCTTCATGGACATATCCAACATAACAAGTACCCAGAATACAGATAGCAACACAACATGGACTTAAACCAATGTGTATCTGTAAAAATTAAAATTACTCTGATTTTTCAACTGAATTCATGTACACATTGCATAAACTTAGACAATTGTAATATTATATTGTGTGCTTAATGTCATAATCCTCTGCCCTTTCAAAGTTGTAACCCTCCTTTTCCCATTTTGATCTATGTATTTGCATATACATCAACCTGTTAATGTAAATTTTATAGCTGCAAAAGTAAACAAATCTATGTAACACTTTTTTTTTTGCTCAATAAAATTCCTTTTTTAAACATAATTATCATCATCATAATAATAACAATAAGAACAACACTATTATTAGAACTAATAATATTATTTGCATTTTATACACTATACAGACAATTGCTTTAAAAAAATGTAAATTTTCATTATTATATACTATAAATAAAATTTATCAGCTTTTGTTTTACTCAGATTTGTTAAAATTTTATTTGAGAAGACAGCTTATCTTTCCATAAATTGAAAGATAAAAATAAATATTTTTAGAAATATATAATTTTATCTGCAATTTATGGTGTCGAAATTCCAATAATCATATTGTAAAAATTTTTAAACTATAAGATGAAACTATGATAATGCAAGAAAAAAAATTAAACAATTAAGACATTTATTAAAATGCATAAAACAGTTTTATATGTATAAGCCATGGCTTGAATAAACCAATATGTCACATCAAAAAGGTGATATCATTTCATAAATCTGATTAATTAATGTACGATTTGCTATCTTAACATTTTAAATAAATCCCAATATATAGAAAAGTCTATTAAAAAAAAGATATTTACAGATTATCTGTTGTATATTTGAATTCCAATCATAAGACTGTTTGAGAAATATGGTAAGTACAATAATATTTGAAAGATAAAATATTTGTTAAGTATTTACTTATATTTTTAACTATGTTTTAACAGACTTTCAAATATATGAGGTTTATACTTAGCTTCAATGAAAATAATAAATTAAATTTTGTGCTATTACATAGTTGATGGTGATCTTTTTTCTTTCCAGTTAAAGTAACATAATTAAGGCTGAATGCTTTTGAGAGTTACAATACTCTCATATACCTAGCTATGAATATGAGAATATTGTATCTCTTGAAAGTGCTCAGCCTTATTTTGATATTTTAATTGAAAAGAAAAAAAACAAAAACTTCTTTTCAGCTGCATATTAACACTTTTAATCTAAGACTTTCAAATAGTATCTCAATTAAGTTAGTTAAAAGAATAAATAATATTTACTAAGGCTGTAACCTCAGGAATATGCGTCTGAAAAATGCGAAGGTAGAGACCTCTACAGGTCTTAACCACAAGCTTACACCTTGGAAGAAAAGATGGGAACCCCTCTTTACTTCAACCTACTTTTATATATGAATAGGTGAAGCTGAAGTGGTTAGACCTAAGAGCGTGAAGCTATTCAATACTTCACTAATTAAATCCACAATTCTTATTATACATTATTACTCGCGAAATCTTTCGATTTACAACGAGTCAATGGAAAGATCTTATAGTAAGAAATGTATTACGATAATTTAAAGTTGTAATTATAAATTTATTTTAAACGCACATTATTATATTAAGTAATATTTACTAAGGCTGTAACCTCAGGAATATGTGACTGAAAACCTTCGCATTTTTCAGACGCATATTCCTGAGGTTACAGTCTTAGTAAATATTACTTAATATAATAATGTGCGTTTAAAATAAATTTATAATTAAAAGAATAAAGTAAAGCAAAATTATATGATTAATTTCATAACTCATACACCAGTGAAGAAGGAGCAATTAGCAGTTCACTCAGATACTTTGAATCAAGATTTTTTAAATTTACATTATTTGCTGAGAATTAAACCTAAAATTTTTACTCCACCACACAACATTGCACTGAACCATACCGAAAAGTTATAATGAATTTCATATCCTCTGACAGATTGTTCTTTAGTTGTTCTTTTATTTCAAAAAAATACTTGTTTATTATTAATTTATAAATAATTACCATTATCTTTTTTTCAGAAAAAAAAAATATTAAGAAACCTGATGGGTATTTTTTGGAGCTTTTCTGGATAGAAAGTAATATATTTAGGAATATAAATTAATGATGAAATAAAATAGGTGGGAGAAAAGCCCTGTAATAATATGAATAAATCAAGTTACAGAAAAAGGACTAAGTTTGAACACTGATATTGAATTAAATATTATATATGATTTGATATCTTCATTATCAGGTTTATTGTAAGTGCAAAAAAAAAAAAGAAAAAAGAAATTGTATTAGTTAATTAAATTAAATAGTAAAAGAAATAATTGTTAAAGTTTTTTTTTTTAATTCTTATTTTGAACATTCGCGGCAATGTGCAATTACTTATATGTCATTGACAACATATTCGTTCCATTGATATTATTATTATTATTTTAGGAAAATAAAACAGGAATTTTAACTTTAAAATTATAAGCATAACAAAAATAAAATATTAATGATTAGTATATTTAATTAAGGTATGTGGGTAATATTTAAGGGCTAAACTTATAATTTAATTCTAAAACCAACAAATCCAAACTAAAAAGTACTCTCAATATTTTATATAATCTATTATTTTATGATTTTATTAATAATCATAGTTTTTGAGGAAAGTCTTTTTACTGATTTTTTTTATTTTTTAAATGATATCTGATTGCCTCAAGCTCAGAGAGAGAGAGAGAGATTATAGAAGTAGAGTATTTCTACTCAATGCAAGTTTTCCTCAGATTTTCATAATCTTTTCTTATATATATTGTAAAGTTGCAATTTCGGATAGCTCTAGCGCATGCAAACCTTCTAAATTAATCAAGCTAAGAATAGAGGACTAAATCAAATGACGTAAAATGTTTGCAAGAAATATAATATAGAAATTTTTTTTTCTCGAATGATGTTTTAGACTCGTTTGAATATATAAATTAAATTATATTTGTAATATGTTTATTCATAAAAAGATATTTGTAGAGTCTGTAAAGCATCATGCACCTTAATTAATATGTGTAAGTTATTAATATATATATATATATTTGTTAAAGTTAAAATCTATCCAAAAAAAAAACTAATTAAAAGTAATTTTCCAGATTAATTAAAGTTAAATTCAATTGTATAATGTATAATTAAGGCTAATCATAAAATTAATTGGTAGAGACAAATCACTAGAGAAAGTAAAAACAAGTGAAGGCTTTTTTGGAAGAGTTGTACTTAAGAGGGCAAAAGCTATAAAAAAGAATGAAGAAGAAAAATGAAAAACATCTGTGGGAAGCCAAAATGAATGTTGTAGCATTGTATAGTTAGTAAAGACTTCAATTCTAGCTTCTGAAGCAATATACATAATCTAAGAAGAATGTTGTTATAATACTTTCCAGGACAGATATAAAAATAGCTAGAATGTTGAAATTCTATGAAGTAAAAATAAGAAACATAATTTACTAAGTTCATTTGATGAATGCCAATCAAAGCCTAAACAATGTATCCTTATTAACTTTGAAAATGCCTAGAAAAAGCCAAGGGTTTACCACAAACCTGATTTCATCACCTGCACTTGTATGGTTCATATATTTAAACAGCAGACTAACATAACCAAGGAAAACTCAACTAGAATCAACACCCAAACTTATCCACCAGCAATAAACTTATTCAATTTTATAGAGAAATCTATACTGAGAACATAAATGTATATGCATATAGATAAGAGGCCTCCTTAAAAATATAACTTTACTTATATTTTTGAATATAGACATTAAATTTTTTTTATTGTTATTATTATTGCAAATTTTTTATTAATGTAACACAAGCTATTATATATGTTCTTTAAATGTGTATGTAGATTTAATTATGACATTTATAATGAATCTTCTATATTCTTTCATGATGATGTTTATTGATTTATTAGTTTAGTCATCGAGTAATCATGTCTATAGGTAATTCCAACATCAACAGAGATTATATAAAATAAATTATGTTTCTGTGTTTTCTTCTTTTAATAGTTCCAACTCCAATACATACACAACTATACTCTGCTAATCCTGAGTGCTCATATTCTGAGGGAAGCAAAATGAGATTGTTATTGTGAGAACTGTGGTGATGATACCAGAAGGTAATAAATTCATATGTGGTCATTCTTAGAAGAAAATGGGGCTTAAATTAGAATTAATGAAGTTCAAACTCTGTACAATCAAATAAACCTTTATGAATGAATGTTAGATGAGATTTTCTGACATAGATTTTATGTATGATGATCAGTAAATATAATAAAGATCTCTTATATAAGCAGTTATATAAGGAACAGAAAGTTTGATCATAATCATCAATATCCATTTTTAATAAAAATTAAAAGGTCAATTAATCTTTGATAAACTGATGAAATGCATATTATTTTAAAATAATTGAGTTATATGCCAGAAGTTATCTGCTCATTAGTGTATAATATGTATACTTAAATGCAATACAGAGAGCATTCACAAGCTATTGGTATGTTCTCTGTATTGCATTTTTGTAACTACAAGCTTATAAAAGTAATGTCACGTTATATATGACTTACTTTTTTAATTAATACGTATACTTATATGAATCATTATAAGCTCCATCATCATCATCAGGAAGACAGCTATTGCTACAATGTATTGATTTTAATTTTGAAGTCTATATCTGAGCTAATAATTAATACAACAATCTACAGCTTAACAAATAATTATTAGTAACATCAACATATTTATCTAAAAATATAGAAATCTTAGTTAAAATGTGCAACAGTGTACTGTTTATAGATTAAATCACGATAAAATATTATATTTAAATAATTAATAAAAAAAATATTTGAGATAAATATAATGATTTGGATCAAGACACTAATTCATTAGAAATAAATATTCAGAATCACTTACATTTTCTGATGTCTTTACTTATTTTTTTAAAATATGATAAAGTAAATAGAAGTTCTTAAAGACGTAACATTTATATATATACAAGCAATATCTTCTTATGCAAAATAAATGTTCCATCTCTTGTTTAACTTAAATTTTTACATGAATTCCTATTTAGGTTCATAGTTTAGAATATGAAAATATTTTTAAACAAATAAAAATAATCGCTACAATATATCATAAGCAATTAATGTCCACACTGCATGAAACAGCCAAGAACTAAGTATACTATATTGACTTTATAATCACATTTTTGATTTCCTTTTTGCACTTTGATACATTTGGAAACATTTATGGAAATTCTGATTTATATAAGATAAATTTATGAAAGTTGAGAATTAATATGTATGTATATATTATTTGTATTTATCACAAAATATAAAAATATATTTAATTAAAGGGTAAATGAATATGTTGAAATACGGAAACAATTTGAGATAAAAAAGAATATTAAAATTGTAATTAGATGGAAATTATAAAGCAAGATATTGCTTTAAAATACTTATGAAATCAGATAATTGATTATCGAAGGTAATGATAAAGATATGAGACAAATGGAATGTTTAAACAAATCTTCATAAGGTTAGGAGGGAATTTATTTTATGGTCTATAAAAGTAGGGGAGAATTAAAGGGAATATAAAAAGAGAAAAAATCAGAGGTTTTAAAAATATGAATTTAGAAAGTATAAAAATTAAAAATGAAGAGATGTTGAATATATATATTGAAAAAAATTAAAAAGAACCGTAGTACAAATACTTTAGCAGTAGAGACATATTTTTTTTAAAAAAAAAGATGTTAAAACATTTTTATATGCATAAATCTCCTATTTTAAAATGGACGTTTTTAAAAAAGATGTTCTGGGACAATAAACAAAAATTTTGGTGGATATCTAACAGGAAAAAAAAAAGAAGAAGGAATGATTTTTTCTTCTTTTACAATTATCAACATTGTGATCATTATTGTTATTACAATATTTTTGCATTATCGTATTAAATTTTATCACAAAAAATAGTGAATGTTAAATGATTTTTAATTCCAATAATGCGAAAACTTGTTTAAATCTTTGTAAGAGATCTTGTTATAATTAATGAAACTAAATTTAATTGCGTAGCTTTATCTCATCACCTGCTGATACTTGTAATGAAAAAGATAAATATAAATTCAAGCAGCAGGTCACAAATGCATACTCAATATTATAATACCTTAGAAGTTAAAAAGATTTAATAGACATTCTATAGTACTAAGAAGATGATTGCAAAGGCAGCAAAAGTACTTATTTATTTATTAAAAAACGACTGACTGACAACTGTGATAATTCAAAGGTGAGCATTTAGTAAAGGTGATTATGTGAGAGGAATAATTTATGCAAACGTGTAGACATGGAAGTGTCAGATTGCAAAAATACGAAGAGAAAAAATAACTCAGAATTGCTTCGTTCTTACAAATATACATATATATATACTTTAATCTTCTTTTTTATCTTTTAACCCGAGGCTAAACAACTATTCGGAATACAGCCCAAGAATATAAAGCTTTAAATAGTGCAATAATTTTCCGTAGCTAAAAGTTAGCAGAAGGTCAACTAATTATTAAAAACATGTAATATACTTTAATAGAATAACATATTAAAAAAAAAAATTGCAAAATAATTTTGTATTTTTTCTTTTGCGATCATTTATTTACTTGTCTTCCCCTTCTCTTTGTCTATGTGTTAATGTAAATTTGCATAAAATAAAGTTGTCTTCTGTTATTTTAAGAGGTTTGAATAAAAAGTGTTAGAACTTTTGATAAGTAAAAGCAAAATACATAACGATGAACACTATAAGGTCAGACACTGACTTGATCTCAGTAGCATAACCGCTGTCATCATACTATAATACAATTGTGGACTCAAACTAATTGACAGATAAAACCATCAAAACATCACATGATATAGAGAGTTTGCTATTAATTGACAGATATTAATTATCAACTAAAAAATCCCCAGATCAATTGAAATTATTGTGTTCGATGTATTACATGGACATAAAGCTTTAAAAATTCAATGAGAATTGATATTCCTACTAACACTCACAAATAATTTTTCAGCTTGATTTAAACAAAAGCAGTTTTTTTTTTCTCATGTGTCATAGCATCAGCTGGGAAGCGAAACCGCTAACCCGGGACAACTGCTTGTAAAGCAGCTGTCGCTGACCTCTCGACCACCAATGCTTGACAACAAAAGCAGTTTTCTTCACCCATTCAAAGTAAATAATGGACACTAAATGTCAATTCTATTATGTTCACACTGGATACCGTTTCCGACTTTCGTCATTGGTAAGAATTTGATATTGAAAACTAAATGCACTTTTGCATTTATGCTATCATATTAATAATAAAAATACATATATGAAAGTAAATTTTAGAATTCAAGTCAATTTACTTGTATAAGTTATTTGTAGAGTTCTTTCATCAAAGCTAATAATATCTACAATGTTTTTCACTGCATATTCATAACATATGCTTACAAAAGCAATTTTCTGCACACTACTCCAGAATTATAGTTGCAATTTTCAGATTACTATGTTGACAATATAAAACGATTAAAGATGACCACTAGATGCATAAATGAATTAGTTTCAGCAAATCCTTACAGATAAAGGCACAAACCAGACACGTGTGATGAGAATATAATAGTACTATCATCTACTAAAACTTATAATAGATAGTTTAGAGGAGAATGAAAAGAATGATCTTGAAAGTAAATGAAAAATATATGGTATACACCAAATCTTTTGAACGCTTGAGTAAAAGTAATTTGTTTAATTGTAGACTATCTGAAAGCAGAGAGTAATATACAAGTATATATATATTTGTAAAAATAGGCATACATACAATTATATATGTAAACTTATTAATTATATTTTCATAAAGTTTATTATTTATAAAATAGTTACTCTTCACGCTCTAAATTTCCCGATAACTTATTAATATTAATTTCGGAAGCAATTTCCCGTTCTTTTGAAATCGAAACCAATCGTATAAGCATACTTGTTTCTCAATAAAATAACGAATATTTGAAGTTTCAAATTACAAAAAAAAAACTTTTAAAAATTTCATTTAATAATTTTATTCCGTTATTATTTTTACGCAAAAATTTCTGTTTTCAAACTCACAAGAGGATTATCTAGGATCGCAGAGTTTAAAACTGCCTCCATTTTTTAATATTCAAATACCAAATATAATATTAAATAATGATTTTCGTATTTTATAAATAACGTTAAACATATTCGTCGTAACAAGATTACATTATCATCATCCCAGGATAAATTAAAATAAAGTGAAACAATTCATTAAACTTAACCTTATAAAAATCATTGCCACTCCTTAAAAAAAAAAATTTCTTTTAATATTTTATAGCTTACACATTAAATTGTTATCAAATGTTTTTTTGCCCTTCTCTTTTCAGTTTAACTTTAGTGTTCGTTCTCTTTCCAATACAGTACAATATATATATTTTAATAAGAAAAAGAACTTGTAATCAGCTGCTTACTAAAAAAAAAAAAAAGTTCCAATTCTAAAAAAAAAAAAAAAAAAGACAAAAAATAGTAATACTCTAGACATGATTTTTGCATTATAACACAAATTAATATGTGAAACGCAAATACGTCCATATACAGAATATGCTGCTCCATTATTCTGTTTGATACTTTACATAATGCCTTTTATCTTATTTTGTGGCAAACTATGATGTCTATTTATAACTCTCAAACGTTTTCTATTCTCAACCATAACTTCCCGTTAAAAAAACAACAACAATACTACAACTTTAGCATATCTTTGAACATGAATGGAATCTATCTCTCATATGAAAATCGTGCTCAAGTTCACGATGAAATATTTTTTTGGAAGTCACGAAAATATGATTTTATAATTGTGGACTTTATAATATCATACTTAGTCTGTTAAAGAATAACAATGATTGGTTTTATGATCTTGTCATTACATTTAAAAAATTTTACAGAACATTTTTTAATAAAATTTTCTAATGCTTTGTATTATATCAATAGGATATCTAGGTCTCATTTCTATGCAATAAATTAGCGAAAATAACAGTTTTACGTACAACTAATTTAGTAGAGTAGATATTTCACTCTGATGGAAAAACTTTTAATTTGTTAAAAGGAGCAAGCTCTAATAAGTTCATCTTTCTACTTAAAAAAATGATTAAGATATTTAAATTGCTTTCTATTCTCAAGTTAATAATTATCCCAACTAAAGATTACTGAGCATATTTCTTCCATTATTAGCGTATAAAGAACTTGAGTTTTTTGAATATCAATTACTAAACTAAAATCTGCATATGTTGCGTTCAAAACATTAAATACAGTAATACACTATGTATCTTATTTTTGAACTAGCAAGAATGGTGCAATTATCAACATCCTGTAAATACGGAATCTAAAAAGATGAAATTCTTGCTTTTGCTTCTAATTGATTCAATTTAAACATTCTACCAACAATTTGTATGGCATCTTGATTCACTAATCTGTCTATAAAGTCACATAAACCACAATCATAAAAATTAAAAACAATATTGGAGCAAGTACACATCCTTGTTTAATACTTATTTTCATTTCAAATGCTTCAACATTCTCCACCTGTAGTAATAATACTTCTTTCAATATGTTTTGTAGAAGTTTGTATAATATGAACAATTTTTGGTGGACAAATTTCAAACAATGCCATAGACTTTTTTTATTTTATTTTATTATATATAAGTAGACTTTATTAGTAACAAAATATTTACAAGAATTAGTATATTTAATTAAGAGCTTTTTACATTTTTTTAAAATTTTTTTACATTGCTTAGGAGGTTTTTAGAATATAGTGAATTGGAATGAGATGATTTCTGTTATTGCATTAATGAACAGCTAAGGCATATATTGCTTTGCCATATTTTTTTTTGTGACATTACTGGGTATATAATTTTGAGAATAAAGATATATTTTATGCCATTCTTTATTTTTTTAGTACATTGAATTTTTTGTTGTCTAAGATTACAGCATAATGGGCAAGCCATATTGTTCTGAGAGTGTGAATGGTTACAAAGGCATTGAATGGTTTTAATTTCTTTATATTGTTTACGAGTATATTTTTAAAATTAATTGTGCCTTTGTGGAATACAAAGCGACATAAGGGTGAAAAATATGGACATGTCTCAAAGACATGGGATGTATTTTCCGGAAGTGCATTGCATAGTATGCAAGTAGGATCTATGTTTAATTTAAAGCGTTTTATGAGAAATAACTTTGTTGGTATTATATCAAGTAGCAGATTTTAGCCATGAGTGAGGCATACATAAATTTTGAAATTTGGTCAGTGTTCTGGCAGTAGATAAAGCTGACCAAAGTTGTCTATCGGGATAAATGATTTTTTTTAGATCTTTGTATGATAAACCAATTAAAGTATTAATGTTATAATTGTCCAGTAAATCAGCATGCTCAATGGCATGATCAGTGAAAAAATGGCGATTCGCATATGGAGTAATAGCAAGCAGTAGTAGAGGTGAAGGAATTGTCTTTAGGAAGTGGTTAGTAATGGTTACGATGTACATCTTAGCTCTAATGTAGGATATGAATGATTGTGGAACTATTAGGGTTAAGCCCAACCTTGCATATTGGGAAATGGGTATTTTTGATTGATAGAAAGTTGAGATGTTGATCCCCATATATATGTTTTTGCTATTCTCATGAAATACTTAATAGTTTTTTTTGGAGATGCACCCACGAGCTGTAATAGGCAAGTATACCTACTATAATGGCATTGATGATGTGAACTTCCATAGCAATTTTGAGTTGAAGCATTTTATTTTTGTATTAAATTTGTCTATGACAAGAAGATTTAAGTGATGACTTAGTTGTGTTTTTGAAAGATTAATAGATATGCCAAAAAAAGAAGAATATGTACCTGTGAAAAGTGAGGGAAGACTGTGACCGGTAGCTATTTGCCATAAGAATGATTTGTATTGTGGATCCTGTTATAGTTTAAAATTTCTTCAGTTTATGAAGTATCATAGGTATATTTTGCAGGTCCCTGAATATTATCAAAATATCATCAACATATGATATGATTTTGACGGTTGTGCCTAGGTGTGGAAGAAAAATACCATCTATGCATTGCTCTATGTCTTTAATCATGGGGTCTATGTATATCGCAAATAGTAACAATGCAAGTGGCGAGCCTTGTGGGATGCCTCTACTTGGCTTAAAGGGTTGAGAGTCATGTAATTTTTTAAGTTTAATTATTCTATTGTTAAGATAGTTTTTAATAGCTGTAACAAGGTATGTGTGATTTGATAGCATTTAATTTAGTACAGAGAATAAGAAGTTCCAGTCTATGATGTCAAAGGCTGCCTTGAAGTCTACCTGACATGCCACATAGTTGGTTAGTTTGTTTTGTTTGATATAAAGTATTGTTTCTTGTGCTAATAATATTGCTTGAGATGCTTTTTGCCCTTTGATGGCAAAGTGCAAATCTTAGGTAAAGCATAGACATTTAACTGTTTGAGTATGATTCTGGCAAACATTTTCTGATCAATGTCTTCTAATATAATAAGATGCAAATAATTTACTGTTGAATGTTGATTTTTTGAGTTTTTTTCTTATGCAGAATATTATATTTGTTGATAAGTGAGGGATGTGATATTCCTTTGAACAAAGTTGATTATAGTATTTCTGTAGGAATGGAGATATAATGTAGTCCACTTGCTTATATATGTTACCTAGAATAAGGTCATTTGCTAGTGAGCTAGGTTGTTTTAAATACACTATTTCATCAAGAACTTGTTGTTTTGATATGTAGTAATTTTGTGTGAAGTTTGTTTCACTTGTTGATAGCTGTGAAGTGCTCTGAGATTTGAAAAGTGAATTATCTTTTGATAGAATGGGAATGCCACAAGCATATGGGATTGGAAATTTTGTATAATTTATTGTGGTTTTCGTTAGTGCTGACAGATTTGGTATAATTTTTCTCAGCCTAAAAATATGTTGTTCTGGTTATATACCTGAGTTAAGTGTTTGTTTTCACATTGGAGCTTATGAATAAGATCTTTTGCTTCATCAAATCTTGTTATAGCTTTAAGGGTTGAATTTATGTCTTCGATACGTCACTGTATAAAGTTGCTTGAGTTATAGTGTGATACACAATCTGAACAGCACATTTTAGTATTTTTTTTAGTTGAGATCATTTTTCAACTGGAGAGAGATTTTTCAGCTGATGTAGATGGTTGATTACTATTAATATATTACAGAAATCATCTATGGTAAATTTGAATTGGCTAGGGAGTTGTTTCTTATATGAAAATTTATATATAGTTTGTTTATTTTGCAGGCATTTTTTCATGAGTGTTACACAGATGTGGTCAGAAAATGAGACTGCATTTAGGTGAATTGAGGCTTTTAGGTTTATAGGAGAACTAAAAAATAGATCTATGAGAGAGGAGCCTTGTACACCCATGAATGTAATGGCATTTATTGGATATAGGTGTGCTAATAGCAGCAGAGCAAGTTGCGAGAATTTGGCTTTCAAGGTGAGTGGCAAGTCGTTGTAGCTGCAGTTAAAGTCACTGCACATGATAATTGTACCGAGCTTATGTAGTATTTTGTTATGCCATAGACTTGTTTGATACTAAATCATTCTTGTTTCTAATATTTTTATTGCACATTCCTGGTAAATCTAAAACCATATTGAATCTCTGGTAACTATTCATCTATAACTGAAACAATCTTTTCAACAAAATTATTGAAATTATCTCTACTATAATGAATAATAATATTCCATGATAATTTCTGAAATCCTGTTTATTCTCTTTATTTTTAAAAATTGGAACAATAGAAGCATACTTAAGATCAGCATGCATTTACATCTAAAATAGATGCTTTTTTATAGGTATAGTATGCATATACAAATTAAAATTATAGTATAAACAATTTTTTTTTTAAAAAAAGAATAATATATTAATAATAAATTGAGGGGATACATTTACATAAATTTTATTGAGTGTGTGTTCATTCATTCATACAACGATAAAATAAGTATAAAAAACTTACTATACCATATTTTTTAAACAAAGTAAATAGGAAAATGTCTGACTTTCATAATATACTCTGGATAATCTTTTTTTCAATAACTATTTTCTCTTATAGAAACACAATAGTAGTCTAGTTAAGAAATCATGATTTCTAATTGTTTTGATATTTTTAAATCAGTATCAACTTCATGTAGGAGATAAAATTTTATAAAACTTTTAGTATTAAGCTAAGAAAACATTTTAATATATAAAATGCTATTGAAGAATAATAAAGGAAGAACAAAATGTGTGTGCTTCAACATAAATAGAAGAAATTTTGATTAATAAACATGATCACAGAGAGTGCTCCAAAATAGAAAAATAACTGCTGGTATATTATAAAATTTATTTACAATTTAAAAAAAAAAAAGTGATTGTATATAGTATTCTCAGATGGAAAAATGAGTGTTTGAATATCATAAAATTCTATTAAATCTATGAATTTTAAAGTTTTTTTTTTTTGTTTATATTTTTTCTTTTTGGATAGTGTACAAGTTCATTGTAAATATATAATATAGTCCAATACCTAATAGTACTTTCATATTTCACTACTGTAATAAATATGATTTGTAGTACTTGTCATAAATAAGAGAAAAATAAATCCTTTTGGAAAAAGTAGTTATATCTTGTAAACAAGAGTTGTAGGTGCTTTAAGGTAGTTATATGTTTACTATAATTGGTTGACATAATAAACCAATAGCTGTTTACTTCCTTGTTAGTGAATCAAAGTCTTTAAGTTAAAACTAGTTTACAAGCTGGATATGTTCATTTAGGATTGATAGGCAGACTGGATGAGTTTTACTACATATATTAAATTTACAATCATATCGTATATCAAAAAAATGGAGCAATTTTATTGACTTTTAAAAAATCAAAAACCACAAATATCAATTTCTAAATTTAATTTTTGCAAGTATGATTACTATAAAGAAAGCAGTAACATAAAGTTTATTATAATGGGCTTTAATTTTTCAAGATACTTATTATAAATAATATAATTTTCACTACCCCATTCTCACACAAGTTGATTTGTGTCAAAATTGTAAGGGTAGCACATTTGACACTTATCAATTAAACTGTAGTAATTTGCTATTTATATATACTGAGCAATGATAAAGATATGTGTAAGAGATTGTGGTTTGGGTCAACTGATGAATAGCTGGTTCAGCATGAAATATGCATCTTGAGGATCATAGATATTTTTCATGTCTTTAGTGATAGGTTTATGATTACATACCTCCACAAGGTGTTTAAGAGGATATAAACTAATCCCTACCTTGTATGAGAGATGTAGTGAAAATTACACTACAAAATATTATTCATTATTGGATATCTTCTCTAATGACTAATAAAAATTATTAATAGATTTTTATAAATGTTTAAAAGTATCATCATTTTCAAATATTATCAATTCACTGCATTGGGGCTTCTCTGAGTTTAATCCAACTTTTTGATCTACATATTCCCACATCACTCCAGAAATTTTCCATATTTCATCCATCCACATTCAAGTGATCTATTTTTAGATCTTTTACAATCTCTTAATATTAAATTTAAGATCTTAATTGTACATAAATTATCATCTTTTCTAAAGACATATCCTGCCCAATTTCATTTAAAAATATTTTATTTCTATATCAATTATTTCTATTTATTTATCTACTTATTTCACTTTTGATATCCCCTTGTAATATCTCCATATTTTGATTTAAGATCTAGATTCTCTAAGTTGCTCTATCATTAAATATTTAGGTCTCAGAACTGTAGATAAATTACATATTTATTTCATATCATTTATTTATGTGGATATATATATATTTAAAAAAATCCCAACAAACAAGTATTTGAAAAATAACCTTGTAAATCATATAAACTTTACGATAAAATATTCATGGGTCATTTTACATAATATGAAATCAAAAATAGTTTTAAAAAGAACTTTAAATAATTTTAATTTAATAGATAATTAAATGTACTTAAACAGGTTTAATAAAAAAATTTTGATTAACTGTTATATAATTTTATGTCTATTTTAGCTACATTCAATCACACATATTATTTTAGTTATGAGAAATAAATATTAATAAATGCATTAAAAAAATTCTATTATAGATAATCAAAATATTTTAAAGTTTCATAATAATATTTGTAAAAAGAAGGGGAAGGAATGAAAATTAATGTTATTTAAATTAACCATTAAGTGGTTAGTAAATAACATTACACCCAGACCCTGAAGCATTAGAAGAATTTGTAGGTCATAACTCTTACAAATATTAGTAGTTCAACATTTAAAAAATCACAATGCTTATCAACGATTATTTATGCAATTGAATAATATACACATCAAAATATATTTTTCATATCTATTTTTCTGTGATCTGACAAAAATAATATACAGTACTATATATATATATGTGTGTGTAAATAGAGATTTCTGTCTAAAGAAAGGATGTGTTGACTTGCATGAATAATAACTGATCATTATTGGCAAAAAATTTCCATCTGTAAATTATTTAGATACATGATGCTGAACAAGAGAACAAGTATTGGATATGCACATGTGTAAACATATGTTTCTGGATTCAAAACTATGAACTAATTAAAATCAATGGTTGCAATCCTGAAGCAGGTTCTCAGGCAAAGATTTTTGGCAGGGTCTCTTATCTATCACTAAGGTTAAAGGCAGCATGATGTTCTACATAATTTAGAATGAAATGTCAGTTATAATTATAATATAAAAGTAATATCTATCATCATAAAAATAAAACCAGGTCTGGTAGAATAAGTCTTTTCCGTATATTCAGATATGACAATGAAATATATCTTCAAAATAAAACAACTAGAGACAAGTGTCATGGTCTAAATAAATAGTGTGGTTGACACAAAGTGTTCATTTTGCTATGCTGAAAAAATTCAAAAGTACTATCTTCTGATAATTGCTTTTTAATGTGTCATCTTTCAATTGTTTTTGCAAATTTGAATTCTTAAATCAAAAAGTGATTGATTTTCTTTTTAAATATATATATATAAAAGCATGTGCTGTTCATCAGCATAAATAAGAGTTTGAATGGCAATAAATCACAAAGCAAAAACAAAAAAAAAAAACGGTATAATAGACAGATAATGTAAAGTATTTAATAAAATAATTAAATTAATATTTTATATAGTCACTTAAATCTTCTGTTCATCTCACTTATTTGGTCAATTTATTATGCCAGGTCTCCAAGTTTGTCCATCTTCCAAGTGATGAATTTTTTTTGGAAAACCAGGGAATTAATTTTATGGGTCAAGTACATAAAAGTCTGAAGTAATGTTATTTATCAATTACATTTGAAATGTGATTCTATTCAAAAAATTATAACCCTCAATAAACAGAACTGTTTTAATTTAGCTTCTAAAAATCAGTTTATTTCACATTCAAATTGGTGAAATGTAATGAAAAATTAAAAATGTTAATAACTGAAGAAAAATATAACAAAAACATTTGAAAAATAGCCAGCTGTAAAACAAATTTCAAACAATCATTATGTGATTTTTTTTTGTCTTAGAAATTATGATCTCTGATTATTCATTTTTGTTGCTTTTTTTTTGTCTAAAATTCAATATTTTAAATAAAAATCTAAATCTACACACATTATTAGTCAATATAGACACTTTATTCTTCAATATGGTGTAAAAAGTAATCATAAAATAATTAAATATTTATGAAAAATAGTTGTATTTTTTTTAAAACAGCATACACCATTGATATGCAAATAGTAGTCAATGTTATACAATTGTCTTGAATAGCGGTCAAGAGCTATTCTCTTTCCCTTAATTATTTTTCTTTTAAAATTTAAAAATTTTCAAATCAAAGTTTATATTTAAGTAAATGAATGTAAAAACTGAATTATCAATGTAAAAAGTTACAAGAAATATATTTTATTATTGTTTAAAATGTATTGCAAAAGCATAAAACATTCACAAAACATTTTGGTTTGATTTCTGATTTTGATACTTAGACATGCCTAGTGGACAAAAGCCGAAGCTCAAGAGACTGTACTATGTAACAATAGACAGCAGTCAAAAAACAATTTTTGTTCAAAAATTATTGCCAAATACAGATTTTTTTGGAATTAAAATTTTAAATATGCTATTTTCTACAAAATAAGCATAAAATGATGATTTTGCAGCCAAAACTGACTGAAAGACAGTGCAAGGATGGTTCCTAAGCATAATAATTGAGAGGTTAATAATTCATAAGAATAATTTGTATCTGTTTTTTAAATATTTATTCTCTGTCTTTTATTTTGCTGTTCTTTTATTTTTTTTTTTGCTTATTTTAGTTGTAATATTTTATTATTAATAAGTTAATAGCATAACATGAATAAAGTTTTATGCTACTGACAACTGATCACAATAGTATCAATAGCAAAAAATCATTTCATATAGAGCTGATGAAAGTAATCACAATATACTACATTGAAAATTTTATGAATAAATATACCATTCATATACTGCAAAAAGTAATGATGATCTAAAAGATATTTATTAAAATATAAATGATAAATTGATATTGCCTACTATCATTTATTAAACTCTCATAGGTGGAAAGAAAGGAAAAATTATTATTGTTGATGATCAATTCTATTGACATGGTCACAACTCTCTATTAGCAATGATTCCTGAATGTGTCTTCAAGAAAAGAATTCAACGTGCATATAAATACAAAAAATGATATGCTTTTACTAGGTTTGTCTGAGTTATGAATAATTAAATGTTATATCCCTACTATATATATATTGTAAAAATAATATTTTTAATGGATGTTTTAGGTGAAAATATTTAATGTGTGGAATTGTCCATTTATAATTATTTAATTAGATAGTACTTTAGCTAATGGATGAATGCAATCATTCTGAGTTTTATTTTCACTCTTGGTCTGGGATACAACTGGCTTGCATTAGTTACTGTTCTAGGGAAAGTGCTTTCTAATTAAGTAATTATAAATGGATAACTCCACACATTTATTAAAACACAGCTGAAAATAATTATAAGATACATTATACCATATTATTATATAAGTCATAGATCAGTTATAATATCATAAAAAATGACCATAGACTATTGTTGAATATAATGTGATTTATGAATTTGTGTTGACAATATTTGCATTTTGGAAATATATTATATTGCACTTAGATATTTTATATAATATTATGGTTACTGGGATATCATCAAAGATAATTATTGTCATACTAAATTTGCTACTAATTTTGAGTTTATAAGCAATGCATGTATAGTAATATAACTGACTTGAGATTTCATTTAAATATTATATAATATACCAATTTCTTGTTATAAATAAAGTATGTATAAATAATATCAATGGTTATCAAGTGAAAATATTTATCTTTTTTAAAAAAATACCTGCAATATTATATTCTTCATATATTCATAATGACTTGCAAGACAATCCCTTAATTCTCTTTGTATTTATTCTCATTTTCATTTATAATTCCTTCAACTTATCAGCCAATATTTTTATGTATAATCTCCAGAGAGTAATTTCTTATAACAAGACTTAAATCAATTTTTAAATATTTCATTATTTTCTCTCTCTCTCTCTATATATATATATATGTTAAAACGAAGATTTGCACGGGTTAAATATATAAAATACATATTTTGCAGGTTCATCTGTGTTAAAAAAAAACAACTTTTAATATTAATATAGTGACGTTTCGACTTGGTCACACAAGTCATCCACAGAGTTATAAAAGGTAGAAAGATGGTTGTAGAGGCGCTACAATCACTGATTTGAATAAAACATTAAAATTCCACCAATAGCAAAAATGTTAAATTTAGGAATGTTTTTTAAAAAAATCTTTCCAAATAGGAGGAAGTTTGCATGTATCATCTCACTTATTGATACAATCTGGCCTTTTAAGTATCTCAATGGCTTCTCTAATTTTGCACTGGTAGAGATTATCACATCTGGATATGATCCTGGTACTAGAAAAATCAATTTTATGACCTGAATCTATAGTATGGAGTGAGAGTGCTGATGATGATGAGCATTGTTTAACTGCATTAGCATGCTCATCTCTCCTAACACTGATGCGACAATTACTCATACCTATGTAAGAAGCTTTACAATTTTTACATGAGATTTGATAGACACCATGAGATTCATGAGGGATTGAATCCTTAGGCTTGGTTATTATATTGCTGATCTTTTGATGAGCAGAAAATGCTGTATATATATATTAAAATTCATTTTCCTTTATCTTGCTTTTCTAATCACATTAAATATGATGGCTTTATATTATTCTGAAATAACAATTTGACTTTTTATTTTCAATGTTTTTGTTTTTTACTTTTCTCACCAACTTTTTTTAATGGCTAAATTTTATTTAACTTAATAATTGCTTTAAGAAATTCTTCATTATTTATGCATAATCTTAAGTTAGCAATCCTGATTATATATACTATAATGGAACATAAATCAAATATAAAACTGATAGTATTTAAATTGAATACATTGGTTAACTTATACTTTAAATTAAGTTGTCATATGCAAAAAAATGTCCCATGTCATACATAGATATGAGTGAGTTTGTAAAAAAATTTATATCTAGAGTAATAGCTAGATTATTGGGGAAAAGACACTAATTTAGGATTTTTATGAAAGCATTTCTATTTACCTTCTTCAATCAAGCTCAATGACGATGTATGAATTTACATCACAATAATAAAATAAATAATTTAAATCTATAAAACAAAAAAGAGAAAAAACTTAAAAATTAACTTAATAAGTGAATTAATAATGCAAATATGGGAATTTATTATTATTTACATAACAAATAGAAAATTACATTAAGGAACTTATTAATTTAAGATTATTGCTATAAATGCATATCCATTTTTCAAATATTATAATTTGTAATTAACGAAAATATTTGAAGTTGTAATTATAAATTTATTTAACCGCACATTGATTACGTAACTAATATTTACAAAGGCTATAAACCTCAAGAGTATGCGAGTGAAAATGCGAAGGCAGTCTACTGATATTTGGAGCAATACTTTAACTAAATTTATGTGACAAATGAATATTCTATAAGAGAACAGTTTAGTAGAAATATATGAAAATAATTTAAAATAGAAAAAGTATTATTTATGAATGCCTTATATATTTCAGAAAGCTAGTTTCTAATAAAAATAATAATACCTTCTGAATTTGAATTAATGTTATAATTTTTTTAAAAAATAACTATGTCTGTATCTTTACAAAGTAATTGTAAACATTATAAAAACTGACTTCTTTATACTAATAAAACTTTATGTTTATACGATTGGAATAGTATTTTCTGCCTTGGTTCAAAGATAAAATTCCCAGTAGAAATATTAACAATTTATAAGACAACTTTAAATATAATATTAAGATTTCTGTGATTGACTTCAAATGCAATTATTCACTTATAGCTAGATAGGTTTTTAACAAATTATTTTATTTAGCTTCAGCTGGTGGATATAGCTTGTTATATGTACATATTAGCTGAACATACTGATGTCCAGAATAGGATGAGGTATTTGGAGAAAGGCTTTCAGTAATTAATTGAAATAAGATTAACATTAAGTCATTTAGTTCTGATGATATTCTATTATTATACAACACTTCTATGTAGAGAAACTCTGATAATTGGTTTAAGTTAGTCTCAGCTAGCTCTCCACACTTATAACACACAACTAATTTACTAACTAAAAATTATTTGTTACAGCTTTTGTAGATTCTGCCATATGCTTTTATGTTTTTATATGAATTTATTTCTGTTTAGGATAAGCACTATAATCTGTTAATTAGTTTTACTCAAAATAGAAAAACAAATATTTTTAACACATCATTCTACTTATATATAAACAGAAAACAACCATTTATATTACATGAAGAAAAGCATATCAAATCCATCCTTTAAACATATAAAAATTTATTTAATTAAAATCCAAAAATATAGAATGTAACTGATTAAAGGCTATATTTAAAAAAAAGTTTACTGATAACGCAACTCATATATTATAAATACAGCATGCTATATATTTATGTGTGAGTGTAAAAGGCTTCAAAATAACTGCTAAGCAACAAAAATGTTAGGAAAAAACAATAAAAAGCAAAATATTAAATTATAATTTTAAAACTATATAATGATATAAAGATTTTTATTATTTCTATGATGCAGAATTAAATTTAAAATGTTAAAAGAAATTTATTAAGAAAGTGACAAATTAACCATCAACAATGATTAAATCCTTTATCACTTGATCATGATACCTACTTCTTAGTCCCAACTTAATTTTGGGCAGAAAATTTAGTATATATGCATACTATTTTATTAATTTTTTCCCTAGTTATCCTCTTACACACACACGCATACACGTATTTGTGATTAGGAAACAATATAAATGTATTAAAACTGTCAATAAGAACCTGATAGCTTTAAAAAATAATCGAAACTTATTTAAATATTATTATTATAAGAGAGATATGGATGAGATGACAACAGTGAAAACAAAGCAAAATAATATTCATTATTATAAATGCAGTGGTGACAGAAATTAATGAGAAAATAATATTTATATCTAGTTTAATATCTTTCTTAGAACATCAATTACAAAGAAACTGAAAAGACACAAAAGACTATTTGTATTGTTATTACAACAACATCATCAACAAAATGTATAACTTACAATAAAATTTATTTTAAAAACAAAACTACAATAATAACAATATTACAAGAATTAATTACTATAGTAAGCTAAGAAGAAAAGATTTAAAGAAAATATACAAAAGAAGTTATAGTGAATATCAAAGCAAAACAAAAAAATAAAAAAATTGTTGTTTTTATTGTGTTTTTTCTATTTTTTTTTTAAAAAAAGATCTATTTATTAGACATATAAATATTCCCAGATATATAGAACAGATCCATATTTCATGTCATTTGCTGCCAAGCCTCTACATAGATAACAAAAATAGTAGAAAAGTAAACACTATATAATAAATATTTTTAACATAGATATTTTAAATGTGCATATACATATCTATCTTATAATTTTTTATTTAAGAATTGTGCACATTAAAAGATTGATAAAAATAATATTTTTCTTCATTTTATGGTTGTTGTATTTAACTTAAAAATAAAAGCATGGGGCAAACAAAAAATAATTAATTCAATCATTAGTTTGTGCTTGAAGAAAAATTTTTTTTTTTACTTTTAGTGCATTATTCACCAAATTAAATAAAAGCAATTTTTATAAAATATTGTTGTTAATATTCAGACATTTTGGAAAGAATTTTTTGTAAATATTCATATTAAAATTTAAAAACCGAGAATGTAAACAATGTCATCATTGAAATGAAATTTGCACAAGTTGAAAATTGTTTAAGATTTTTGTATTCATAAAGGCAGTATTAAAAAAAAAACAAAAACAATCAAAAGAAATTAAGATTTCATCCATTTCGTTTTAATTCTGTATTAATTAACTGCAAACACTTTTCAATGAATTAGTCATTAAACAGTATATGTTTTAAAAATGTACTCTTTTACATCATTGAAAACTTTTTGCACTGTATGGCCCACCAACACTTTTAGGCTGGACAAGTCGTGAGATATTGTGTTGTCATTGATACCTAACACATGTACAAAATTTGACCCAAATGAACAAACAAATGGAATGTCTAAGTTAAACAAAAGTTTTTTTAAAAATAGATTATTGCAATTATAAAAAAGTCAGTGTAATATTAAATAAAGCACATTTACAGATATATTTAGTGCAATCCAATTTAGATATGTATGTAAAAAAATTAGTCTAACTCTAAAAAGATAATGTATTTAATCAAATCTAAGTATATAGGTAAGAGAATTTATTTATTCTCTCTCTCTCAAAACAACAACTTTTTTTCTTATGATGATAATACATTATGATCACAGGGATAGCATTTTCATAGTGAATTAGAAAATTAAAATTTCATTTTAAATTTCTAAACACTAAGTTAATATATTTTAGCAATTCTAACAATGCCATACCAATTTCTGAATCCTTTATTTAACTCAATACTTTCTAACAAAATACGTTATTATCTACTAAAACATTCTTTTTATTTATATTCTTTACCTACAAATTTAATGTTTTTTTAAACTTCACTAAATACTTATCAAATATAATATTTAATATCATCTATTTTCTTTATTATTTTTACAATGTTTTTTTTTACAACCTAATGATAGTTTTGATTGCTCCAGCAATCTTCTTCAGAACTATAATAAACATAATATAAATCCATGAATATAAATATACATGAACATATAATTTTACATTTTATATATATACATCTTATAATCATTATTTAATTGTTAATTTTTTTTTATATATTATACATTTTACTCTTTTTCTTATTCTATACAATTAATACTTCCTATAATCATATATATATATTATTGTATTTCATTTATTTTTTATTTTACTCTTATTAATCTTTTAAATATTTAACTCTAACATTATATCTTTTATAACATTATTATTACTCATTGTATTAACATTCAATATGTATAGTGTAGATGTAACAGTTTCAGAATCATAAATAATCCTATTATGATCCCTATCCCCTCTTTCACTATTTTAATTGAAATTTAATTTTCAAATTCACAGCAGCAACACAGCATCATGAGAGCAAACACTATCACTGTGATTATCAAATCATTAATGCATGAGAGAAAAAATGATTGCTAATATACTAAAATAGTAAGTAAACACAAAATTTATTAGTTTCTAATTTATTTATTTTTTGAATTGTAGTTTTTGAGTTTGATAATAAAATAACCACACTATGCATTTGAATATGTAAATAAAGATTAGAATGGAAATAATCTGCCAGTATCACTAATGAATATATACAAATGTAGATTAAGTTTTCTACCTGAAAGCAAAATGATGAATATAAATAATAAATATTTCAAAATCAATTATTAATGTATTATTAAATGTTTATGCTTTTAGATCATCATCAATATATTTTATATAAAAATTATAATTTTAAAAAGTTAATATATATATATATATATATATATTGTATCTACTCAACTGTGAGTTGTATATTACAATATATATAAAATGGGGAAATATACTGATCTTATTTTTTCTATTTGATTTGATGTATGGAAAATGGAGATGTTGAATTATAAAGATTAACTATATAAATATGGCAACCATAATATTAAAATAACATTTTTATTTATTATTAATATTATCAAATTATAAATTGGTTATAGTCAATTTTAAAATGAAAATAAGTGAATCATAAAATAGATCACATGAATAAAATTATTAATATTACGTGTTTCAACTTTTATTACTACATTTACCATAGCAATTTACTTATTACAAGATTAAATATTTAGTATTTCATATATATTTTTTTATTTATTAGTAGTGGAATATATTAAAGATTTAAGCTTAATAGACATTTTATTAGGAAGTATAGAAAATATCATGTGAATTGTTTGTTTTTAATTGAAAAAAAAACAACAATTGTCTTACACCACAAAGTGATCATTGAGCTCAATTGAAGAGAGTAACCTTAGTAACACTAATGTCAGCAAAAATAGATTATAAATAGAACTGAACCACTTTAACTCAACTCTTCTATCTTTTGTTATTGTCTAGAGCAGACACTTTTAAATTCATCTTTAGAAATTATTTTAGTCTAAAAGTGAGTAATAAGTAAAATATAGTGGAAGAATACAACTTAAACAGTATTCCCATTCAGTTGAGGGCAATTTGTTGATAAAATTCCAAGAAAAAACAGCAGGATGTATTATAAAAGAAAGAAGAAATAAAAATTCGTTTTTATTCCAAGTAAGCTATAAACTATAAAATATTTCATTGTAATAAAATTTGGGATTTCATCTATATATTAAAGATGAATACAAACCTATATGGATGTCAAATTTTAGATTAAGGAATTGTACTAGATCAATTCATCTAATTTCTATGAGATATTAATAATTGAAATTTCACATTATTGACATGGAAAAAAACATTAGCATTTATTATATGTTTTGATCATAATTCTGTCAATGAAAGAACATCTCTTCATATATCACTGCAAACACAGAATAATACCCGAGGAATGCAGATTTTGCATCAACTAAATAACTTATTTTAAAACGTTGGATATATTTATATACTTGAAAGAAAAATATCCGAGTGCATCTAATTGGCTGTCACATAAGCATTTTAAGGTGCTTCTGTCGAAGGTTTTAGCCTTTCACATTATTATTAGATCATTTGCTATCACTTAATAAATTTAATATATTTACATTTGTTACTATCATTTCATTAGATTTGAAAATTGCTTTGTTGTAAATCGAAAGATTTCACGTTGTTTATTTATATATAATATTTAGTGAATTAAATGTGAAGATGTTTTAAGCTTCACGCTCTTAGTTCAGAATGCTTGAGTCTGACTTATTTATATATAAATTTAAGTAGAGAAGAGGATGGATCTCATCTTTTTCTAGTGTTCTGGCTTGTGTTCTTGAATTGAGAGTTCCATGTGCAGTCATTATTATATCTGATTGGCTGTCACATAAGCATTTAAGGCATTTCTGTCAAAGGTTTTATCCTTTCATGTTATTATTAGATCATCTGCTAGTGCTTAATACATTTAATATATAGTTCATTGTCATACAACATATTTTGTGATTCATATATATATATATATTTATTTATTTATTAGTAATTTTATAGAGTAATAGATAATCAAATTTATTATATATTAAAAAAAAAATAGTATTTGTACTTCTTAACTGGCTACAATTTTAGTCAATTGTATACATTTTTTTTTTTTATATATTGTATTATTAATTACTTTTTATAAATTAATAAATTAAAATTTAATTGGAATCTAAAAACCTGTCTAATTATTTTATAAGTGTGCAAAGCAATTTGTGATAATTTAAACCATAATCTAAAATTAAACCAATATCATTAAGTGAAATACGATCATATATATATATTTATTAATTCATATGATTATTGTTAAGTTTCCTTAGAGATAAACTATACATGATCATTATATTGAAATATATGTTTGCCTTATCTAGATTACTTGATTATATATATAATGAAATTAGTTCACAGTTAATTATTATGAGCTTATCTTGCCCAGTTATAAAGATCTTGATAGATTTTATTCTGTCATGAGTCAGAATGATCTGCCTTAATTATCTTTAAACTTCTTTGAGATGGATCGTAAAAATTAATTAACTATTAATTTTTAATACCTATCTTTGACTTAAACAAATACCAATAATTGTTTTATATAGTTTAGTTATTATAAAATCCATTTTAATAATTGATTTACAGGAAATTTAAAATAGATGGAGATGATTATTTGATTATGATTCGGTAGATAACCAATAGCAACCTACTGTATATTTGATATAATGATATGATTGGATATTATAAATACAAGATTATCTAATAGGTTCATTGTTGTAGAGTATTTCATTTTGATATATAACTTAAGAGATAATAGTACATTGAAGTAAAGTATGGTATAGATAAGTTATTATTTTTAACATTTTATTAAACTAGATATAAACCGATTAATGATTTATTTTATTTGAACATTATAGATATTGTAGATTTATAAAACATTTTCTCAATGTTATCATAACCATATATAAACTAGTTTATTTAATCAGGAAATATCATTAAATTTTATCATAAATTTACATTACTATATGTAATATTTGATTATTAAAGTATATCAGAACTTAGTTGTTTATTGATTTGATTTTAGTTTTATTCAATTAGAAATTAAAAGAATATCTTAGAAATATATCATTGTTTAGGACAATGATATATAAAGTTGTAAATATAAATTTATTAAACGCACATTGATTACGTAAGTAATATTTACTGAGGCTATAACCTCGACAATATGCGTATAAAATGCGATAGTAGGGACCTCTACAGGTGTTTTAACCACAAGCTTACGCTATGGAAGAAAAGAGGGGATGATTTCACTGCTTATTGTAGTTTATTTTAGGATAATGAATAGATTTGATAATGTCTGAAATGATGATCTTGTTTGTTTTCTTTTGTTTTAAATGCTATCTGAATAAATTAGGTTGTAATAAAGATTGTCATCAGTATTTTAATTTAGTATAATGGACAATCTAAATAATTATCTACTGAAAACATTGTTATTGCATAGTGTAACTAGCAACTGAGCTACATAATTTGATACAGGTTACAACAGTTACTATTTATTGGTACTGGGGTTTGCTCTGTTATAAATAATATTTAAACCATAGTGGCATTTCTTCATTGTCTTTTATTTTATTTATATATTGAAGCAGTCAGATCTGAGTTCGATACTAGCTTCATGACCTCTAGCCATAAGCTCACTTCAAACCCTAGTACTAACCTTAAATTTCCAATGCAATGGGGCTTTATACGTTCAATCCATGCTAATTTCCATAAAGAATAACTTATTTCATAAATGTGTATTCAAATAACTAGTTTCAGATTTAAATTGATTAATTTTATTAATAAATTCATGATAGAATTATTCATGAATTTATATGTATTATAACTGCGTGGATTGTGCGTATATATTTGTAAATATTTAAATATATATAATTGTTTGAAAGTTTCATTGCGTCGGGAATGTTTGATTTTATTTTTAAATAATTTGTTATAGTTTTATTGATTAAAAGCTACATTCTTTCGATAAGCTTTCAGATTTTTCCCTTTCCAAAAACAACAGTTAATGTTTTATTAATTAGAAAAAAGATAAGGATTTCCTAATTAAAATCATTTTCTGATTTTAAGAATTCATTTTCTAATTAGAAAATGAATTCAAGTTAATGAGTTTGAAAGTCTTATCGAGGGAATGTATCTAAAAACAACCAATAAATCTAAAAACATTGATAATGAAAGAAGCGCTAGCCTGAAGGCATCAGAGAGGGCAGTATATATAGCTCTGAAAAGTTTGGAGAAAAAAAGCCATCTTTGTTGTAGAGAAGTGCAGTCAACTCTGTGCTTTTCTAAATTATAAAATTAAATAGTGTTTCAATCATGGTGAAGGGCTAAAACATCAGGAATCTGGCTATCGGTTCCTGAAGTCCCCTAAAAATCTTCAATGGAGCTGCTGAATCTTTTCCGGACCAATCATGCTGCTAAAATTATAAAAGCCACTAAAATGTTGTTCAAGTAATCGACTAAATGCATGCCTACATTTTTACCAACCTGGACGTGTAAACTAAGAACCAGCCCCGGAAGAATTGGGTAATATGTTTCCAATCTCTCTGGCCAGTTTTGAACTTTACACTCCCTTTTAGAGCTCTTTTATTCTTTAATGTAATAATCTTTATAAAACCTTTTATTCATGCTACTGTAAACTTATATCGTAATTCTCTCAACCTCTAGTCTTTAAACTTTCTCTTTTCTTACTTGGCGGTTCATTTATTATATTATATATATTTATATATATTTGTGTGCTTTATTAATGTCGTTTATTTTTAATTATATGCCAATAATCTTTCGACTCAATGAGCTCCTTTGTTCTATTTGCCTCACACAAATAATATAATATTAATTCTAATAGTAGTTTCCGCCCATTAGAACTAAATTTATAAGTTCTATCAATCATCGAGTCGAAAGAAATTATTACATGTTTACTATTTTTATAATTGGCTAATAATAAATTATTAGCTCCGTTTCCAATCTATGCCCCAGCTATTTTCTCATGTTTACCAATATGTATTTATTCCTATATATAATCTTAAAATGTTTTCTGCAAAAGAGTCGATAAAGGAATCAACTAAATATACTCTAATTCAAATTTCAGTTAATTGCTATTTAGATTCAGGAAGGGCACGATGATTGGGGCATAATTAATATGATTTGCAAATACTTTAAAATGGTTTTTGTTAAAAGCTCATTTGACTTTAATTAATTGATCAAGTCATCACGTAGAGCATTCTATATGGGTTTTAGTATTCAAACGATGACTATCAAGTCATCATCTTCGAACGTTGCTGATGTAGGGCAATCTTCCGCTCCGTTAGGCTGGTCGGTGATCATATTTCTGTTATTTAAATTATCAAGGAAGAAAGCTCTTCCTCTCCTTTTCATATTAGTCAAAGGGCATAAGACTTGTCAGACGCAAGTCGCCATAGGACTTCGATTATCGACTAGCTATCGTCTTTCAATTTCACTTTATAGCTCATAATTCGTCAGCACCATTACCTCTCTGTTCCAGTAAAGCCCGCTCTGATGCTCATAATTCGTGATGAAGTGATTTAAATTAAAGTCCAACAAATTCTCCGTTATATCTCAAAATAAGTTATCTAATAAAGATTAAAAGTTATGCCCTGAAATACGTATCTTGCTCTTCACAAATGGATTTGCGAATGTGAAATAAATATCACATTCTTTCGTATAAAATTAGAGTAATAATTTCCTTTATTAATGAATACCTTTATCTGCCTTTTATTTTCTTGTTGGGGGCATAGACATAGACTTTCAAATATTGCATAATATTCATTGGCATATAATAAGGACCGCCACTCTTATTATAATTGTAAACTTTGTTTAAGGACTAGAATTAATTAATATAATCATTATTTAAAACTCAAACAAAACAAATTATTATTATTAAAGATTTTCTAAACATACTTGGTTTCTTAGTTCTTAATTCTTTTATAATTATTTTAATGTTGATACTCGCTGTCTGTGTTGGCAACCCGAACATATACATATGATTCGATTTAAAATTATTTTAGTCAATTAATTATCCGATATTAGTGTCAGTTCAAGGGTCTCTAATCCTCACCAACCGTTGAGCTAATTTCTTGGCGCATAGCACTGTGCCGTCGATTTAGATTTCTACTAATCTGAGCTGTGGAGTTGGGTTTGAATTCAGTTTTGGTTCAGCTGAGTAGGGATCTGACTTGCAGTTTAGGTGGTGCATTTTTCGACTGGTACAATATAGTTTATATATATTTTTTTTCATCTGTAGGGCAATTTCTTTTGTTTCATTACAAAAGGCTGACCAAACCAGTGAAGAGATAATGGAGTAAAAGATCAATTATTATCCTGTTACAATGTATATAAACAATAAATGCTCTTATTAGCATTATATAAAATTCATTACTCATGATAATAAAAATCATAAAACAGAATTTACATTTTGAAAACTCCACACAATAGAATGCACTTAAGTATGGATCAATAATAGTTAGAAATATTAATATATAAGTCAGCATATTCTATAGATGATACACATTCTGGAATATATATAAAAAAATAAGAATGCTTTTGAAAAAAATAAAAATGAATAAATTATTAATGAATTGAGAGAATATGCAATCATAAACTTTGTGCCCAGACTAATATTATTTATGATTGTTGCATATTATGTCAAAATCTACTTTTTGTGCTATTGGATTTTTAATGTGCTATTAAAAAAAATTTTATGGGTGTTTTTAATTAATTATACATAAGCATAATCCCTGTGTGAATAAACTTTCTCATTGATAAAATATCTATTATTTTTATGATTATTTGTAATACCTTTGAGTTTATATTTTCTGAGTTTTATATGCACTGCTTTCATTTCTTGACTTGTATTTATATTATTATAAATATTTTGTTTATATTGTAAGTCAACTTAATTTGAAATAACAAAAACACTGAAATCAATTGCACTAATAAGTTTCTCTTAAAATAATCATACCATAATCTTTATTCTAGCTTATAATACGATGTGTATAACATGCACAGTTGAAAGGCAGCAAAAAACAATAGTAATAAAGATATAACAGTATTAAAAAGAATAATACCGTAATTATATTCATAAAATGATAAATGATAGCTGAGAAGGCGTTGAAGTATTTTAGATCTGTTTCTACTAAATAAGCTTAATAATTAATGAATTAGTTAATTAACTATATTTTGTGAATAATTAGATTCTATTCTTCCACAATTTATTTCATTCAAATTCACAATTTAAAAGATAACATTACCTGTTGACCCAATAGACAAGCTAATTCAGGATCACTTGTTCTCAAAGCATTTAATTTATTAATAATTGGATGACTGAAAAAAAAAAAAAGAAAAATTATGTATTAAAATAAATTATTTTCAAGAAAAAACATATTTAAACAAAAGAATAGACTATTTATAATAACTAATATGTTTATTTGCCAGTTAAAATTAATTTTTTAAATAAGTTTCAATTTGTTTAAATTCAAAAATAGACAAATTATATATCAATAAAAAAACTTGCAAAATCATTACCTTTATAGTTCATTTAGTTTTAATATTAAAAAATATAAATTACATTTCCAGATTTTATTTAACAAAATAACTAGCCGATAATAGATTTTGTAAAAGTAGTCAAAATTATATTATAGAAAAAAATTAAAATCACAATACAAATAGACCATTTGATTATGTCCAGCAGAATACAGGATTTCTTTTGTTACAGAAAATTTTACAAATTATAAAAGTTATATTAAAATTTTAAATACAATATTATAACTTTATAACATCAATCTATATATGCATTCTATATAAAAAAAAAAGTTTTATATATATATTAAAAATATCATTATCATCAGTCACTGCAAACGAATATAGCTATTTCAGTTCCAAAAGAAAAAAAAAACTATTTATAGGATTCCCAAGAGTTAAAATTGACTTGACTCTACCAAATAATAATACAAGTTTTGAAAACAAAATTAGCATGTTTGTCATATTTAAAAAATATAATTTCATTTCACTTTTAACAAATAAATTAACGGAGTAAAAATAAATTATAAAATTATTACTCTATATGTGAAAATATTACTTTATCATAATATCCTTCCTGGGTTGTCTTTTAGCTCAAAATTCATAAATATTTAGTATTTTGCTTTACACATTACTCCAGATAATAATTTTTTTCAAACATAAAAGAACTTGCATTATATACTGTATTACGATTTTTCAAATATGGTGTTTTTTTTTGTAGCATAATAGTTAGGATATCTGCCTGTTACGTCCATAACCTGGAATTCAAATTCAAAATAAAGTTTTTTTTTTTCAGATTTCAACCCCCCCCCCCGACACACACACAATAACAATCCACAGCGACCTGCTAACCATTGGTCGTAAATGGTTATTTAGATATTATTAGAGAGAAAGTAAAATAAAAATGGGAAAACAATAGAACATTTAACAGCCAGCAATTGGCTGCGCTGATAAGTAATTCATTCTCTTTTTGGGGACCTATTAAAATGCCTTTATTCAATAAATAACAAACTAAAACTTCCTTTTTATCTTTCAGATATTTCTTACTATAAATCGTAATGCTTCAAATTGTTCGACTTAAAATTGCATTTTAAAATGAAAAATATTAAAAAGTAAAAAGTTTTGCATTTCACTTCTCCCTTTACATTCTATGTTTTTTTTTTAAAACATTACAATAGCGCAATAATCTAGTTCTTTAGGTTTTTTAAATATAAGAATTAATATTGCAACTGTTTAAATCTTAATATGCTATCATACAAAAGGCTATTTTCCCTCTCATTCGCAGTGCGAATACAGTTTTTTCATTTAAATCATTTAGAAAAAGATATTTGAAACAGTAAGACAAAAAAATATCTACAATCTAGATAATCTTGACGTTTTATTTTTTAAATGGATAATTTCAACATGGATTTCTTCTCACGTTAAAAAATGTTTGACTAAAAATATTCACTCAAGATTAGTTAAGATAACATTTAAAATCTCGCACACAAACTTGTAGTTTATTTATATAAACTAAACAGATAACACTTCATTCTTTGATTCTTATAGATAACTGATTCTGGTTGGCTCTCTCAATTCACTTTTTAATAATGTGGTATAATATAATAAAAAAACAACAACAATAAAAATGATAAACGGCGCTTCTATTTACGGTACTTATTATTTTAAACACCTGGTAGCAAAATAAATGTTTATTGTTAGTAATTGTTCGAAACTATGCAGGGTTTCCAATTTTTAATCTCACTAAATGTTTAAAATATTGAAAACAAATCTCTGCGACACTATACTTTTAATACTGTACTGACCACCTGCACAATAAATCAGTATCATAAATAGAGAGCCTAGGGTTTTTAAGTTTATTAAATAAACACGTGCGACTTTATTGCACAAAAAAAAACA
The DNA here is from genome assembly GCA_028023455.1 of Epiperipatus broadwayi. Classification (NCBI taxonomy): domain Eukaryota; kingdom Metazoa; phylum Onychophora; class Udeonychophora; order Euonychophora; family Peripatidae; genus Epiperipatus; species Epiperipatus broadwayi. The sequence goes on along the minus strand of JAQFVV010000008.1, from coordinate 134,931 downwards.
ACAATTTTTTTTTACCTATTCAAAAAAAATATGTGCACGGTGTATAACAACCAAACGTATATGGCAGTATTATAGAGAAAAAAGGCAATTCTATTTTTTTTTTTTTAAACCATAGAATTTAATTTCTTATATTATTATTTGAATTAATATTATTACCGATGTCTATGTATAACAGTTCTTACTCATGGATCTAAGACTTGGACACTTAATAGAAGAGCAATGGAGACTTCGGACCACTCAAAGAAATATGGAGAGATGCATGTTGGGAGTGACAAAAAGAGACTGAAAACGCAATATATGGGTAAGAAAACAAACAGGTGTTACTGACCTCATTGAAAAAATTAAAAGACTGAAGTGGAGTTGGGCCGAACATATTGCTAGAAGATATAATAGATGGACAATTTAAATCTTAAACTGGATTCCAAGAGATTGTAAAAGACCTAGAAAGAGACCACATATGAGATGGATGGATGAAATAAGAAAGTGTGCAGGGGTGATGTGGAGAAGAGAAGCTAAAGATCGGAGATGGATTGAACTTGGAGAGACCTTCATCCTGCAGTGGATTGATAACGGTTGATGATGATGTATTGAATTAAATTGAGAATTAATTTCTCGTACAATTATTAAAAGAAAAGGATCAACAACAGCAGTAGTTATCATTATAATATTTATTTGTAAGCATGGTCATTTATAATACTTGCTTTCATACATATATGTTTTCTATTACTTGTTAATATGTCATAACTCTTAAATTTGCATAAAGTTATATATATATAAAATTAAATAAAAATCAAAATAAATTAAATATTTTAAAATAGTTCATAAAATAATGTTTCAACCTGAAAAAATAAAAAGCAGTCATCATCATTTTCAACAACTATCAGTCTATTGCAGGATAAAGGTCTCTTCAAGTTTAATCCAGTTTCTCCGATCCATAATACTAAGCTAGAATTAAAATTTAGCAGACTAATATATTTCACAGATAAGATATCCAAAATCTTTCTTTCGTTTAATGCATACCGTGAACATTACTGATGATTGTGGCCAACACATCAAATACTAAATATTGTATTTTCTTCATCCTACATAATGCTTTACACATTGCATTGTAATTAATTTCTAATATGTTAATTTTATTTACGAATATTGTTTTCCTACAATATCCAAAAATGGTAATATATTAATTATTTAGCCCTTAAAAAATACTTTCCATACTTCATTTCAGATTTATCATTCAGATCACTTTTTACCCCCCCTCCCCCAACACAATTATTTACGATAATCATTAAAATCAGTCAACACCTAGACAATCCCAATATCAATAATCTTAACCTGTTGTCAAGGCAACCCTTTAACAATAAAGCATTATTACAATTGTATATATATGTGTGCAAAGAAGGGGGAAGGAAGAGATGGAGAAGAACTTTGATTTCATGTTTAGTGCAATGAAAACAAAATGGGGAAAGAAGGCGTCGGAAATTAAAAGCAAAGTATACTATATTATTAATAAAAAGAGCATGTATGTGACTTATACATTAGAAATAACAATTTTTCATTATAAAATAATTTTTATAACAATTTTTCATTACAAAAAAAAAAAGGGGGGGGGGAATGTTAATGTCAAAATGGGACAATAAAATGAAAAAAAATAAAAACCATAATTAAATGTAATAAAGATCAGAAAATTAATGCAATATGTTATTAAAAGTTACACTGAAAAATATTTTGAAATTATTAAACATCTTGAAACAGTAATTTATAATTTAGAAAAGACACTTGTAGGTAGTTAAGACCCCAATAAATAAATGATGTATCACAATGAATTACAATTTCTTTAACTTAAAAAAGTACAGTAACTAAATGTTGATTAGATTCTTGTATAAAAATATTTCTAAAGGATTAGAAAAGTGTTATTAAAAAAACAAAAAAACATAACTAGAATAGTAATGACTTATAATAAAAAAAGTCTGTAAACAGGGAGAAATATCTTCATTGAATTACTTTGGTGGATATTTTGAAAATAACATTTAAATAAGAATCTTATAAAAAAAAAAAAGATATAGAGTGAGATTAAAAGTGGATATGTGGTTTTGATATCAAGTTAGCAATGGGAAATTAAAATTCATTGTAACAGATTTGATGATAAAATGAAAAGAAAAGTTAAGAATTGATGGATTTTTTTTTTGAAAAATATGAAATGGAAATAAATACTGCTATTATACTTTAATACTATAAAGGGCTCATTAAAATATAAGATGTAATTTTAAATATTGAGACTCTACAATAAATAAAATTATGTTTCAGAGATGGCAAACAATAACAATTTTCAATTAATGACGATAAATAAAGTACTACTTGATTGTAGGATTTATCCTAATTATAAATAAGTTCACTTGTGCATATTATTTACCTGATATTAACTGTGTAAGGGCACGTAATATTATCTTTAATTTTTTTTTTAAATAAAAGATTGGAAATGTTAATTGCATAGGAAATTGGTACTAACAAAGAATGCAAAATGAAAAATAACAATAACTAAACAGACTTTTAATAAAACCAAGATATTATTTCGTGGTTTTGAAGTTTAACAATAATAAAAAGATTACTAAATCTTTAATCGGAATGTAGGTTTATATGGACCAGAAATATGAATTCCGTCAATATATCTTTTCTAAATGATATAGAGATTTACTTATGTTTTCAGTTTCTTTGCTTAATAAAACGGAAAGTAAAGGTGTATGTGTGTGCATATATAAAAATAATGATCACGATCTGCTTTTTATCATTGTAAATAGTTATTTATACTATTCAAAGTAGTACTCTGTTATTTAATTTTAGAGCTACAATTACAATAGCATAATTTATATTTTTCATAATTAAGTCCAAAAAAATATTTTTTTTATTTTGTAATGAATTGCTTATCTGGAATATTATCAACTAACTCCAGACTTTGAAATTATGAACAATTATTCACATATTAATTTTATTTTTAAATTTGAAATCTGATAATTTTTTTATTTTTTTTAAAGTGATGTAATAATTCAAATAAGCAAGACCTTCAAATTAAAACTTGTATGCAAGTTGAATAATACAGTCCTTTATAAAATACACATTTATACACAAACAGTTATATATAATTGAATAATAAGTAAATATAATATTATATATATGTAAAATAAGATATGCAAATAAAGAAAAGTCACAGTAAAAATATATATATTATTGCATATTTGATAAATTAAAAAAAAAACTTGAAAAAAAAAAAAGAGTGCAAAATCCTTTATTGCTCTGTGATAATAATAGATTAAATGAAATGGCATTTAATGTTTTTCAAATACATAATATTGTATTTTCTAAAATTCATTTCTCAAAATTAAATCTGATTAAGATATTATTGCTACATACAATCAAATCGACACCAACTCCTAGCAATAAAACATCCCTCTGGAATGAGCTGTCATCTGTTTAGTTTTTTAAGCTGCTCAAACACTCATATTTTATTATTATAATGACTTAACTCACCTGGATGATGATTTGCTTATGTTACCATTTTTTTAAGCATTTTATAATTTTCTAATGAATAGATTATCTCTTGATTAAAACAAAACAATTTTAATCTGGTTATTTATGCTTCAAACAAGATATCTTGTCTGATTTCATCAATCAGCCATTTGTTTTTCTTTCTGCTCATGAATTCTCAAAAATCTTTGCCAATATGATAATTTAAAAACAGCAATATATTTCTACCTTTTATCAGCATTCAACTTTTCCAAGTTTTTCATATGAATTCAGCACAATGATAATGTATGACAAACTGCTTAATTATTAGATCCTTTATTGTTGATAAATACTCTATAAAAGTAAAAATTATCAAATATTTTATATCTTAATTAATAATTTTGAAATCAATTGCTGATTTTTTAATTACAATATTTGTCTCCTTCAAACAGAATTATAATCCCATCTTTTCACTCTGTTTCTAATTTTCCTAATAAAAAGCTTGGGAGTCTTCTGCATTTTCAATATAAATGTGATATCATCAACATATTAAACAATATTTTACCCATGAATCATGAATCTATATTTGTTTTCACTAATAGAGTTTTCCCCACTTTAAATATTCAGTATACACATTGAAAATGAATTTGATAATGTGAAGTTTTGTTTAATTCATTTGCGATATGATTCGAGTCTATTTCACAATAGCAGATTTTAATTTTGGCATTTAATTCTATATAAAGATTTCTTTTAAAAATAATAAAGTGTTACACTCATTTTTCATTCAATAATTAAATGGAATCAAATAAATCAACAGAATTGTTTTCATATGCTATTAACACATGTAGATTCTTTCTGATATTTTCTGGCTTTTATATTATCCAAAACATATCAACAATGATGAATAGCTTTTCAACTTTTCCTGAAACAATTTATATATCATTTTTAATATAAAGTTTCAATTTGTGTTTGTATGATTAAAAAATAATATTTCCTAAATGTAATATAAGGAATATAATAGTTTTTATACTATGTCAAGATTTTTTTCATTAGCTTAGGAGTAAAAACTGACTTCTAATCTGTAGCCAATGAATAGTTTTCCATTACTCAGTATTTTTATTGATTTTTCATTGGTATCCTAAAAGATTTTTGATGTAGAGTTAAAATTTTAGAATGTAATCTGATCTCACTATTTATTTGATTTCATTTTTCATTACAAAAGATTCTCAATGCAAGTTTCTAAACAATTGTCTTGATCGAGCTAATCTGTATAATACTTATAAACAAAGGCAAAACTCCCCATACAGTAGTGCCACCTGTGCCAAACAGAGTAATCAATGGATGCCAGAAGGCTTGTGCATAAAATCCCTATCTAGTGCCTACTCATCCAATATCCCCAGACTAGTTTCTGACTTGTGGCACTAGATAGGGATTTTATGCACAAGCCTTCTGGCATCCATTGATTACTCTGTTTGGCACAGGTGGCACTACTGTATGGGGAGTTTTGCCTTTGTTTACAACAAATTATGTGCTAGTATAGAGATGGTGATCATGTGATGTTTGACTGTATAATACTTCCATTTCTGATAATTTATCATCGTCAGTTATAATTTGCCCATTGATATTTTTTCAGAAAGTTACTTATGGTTAAAACTTTTGTGAATTAATGAATCCCTAGAGATATCTCTTACTTTCCCAAGCTTGTTTGTATTTTCAATATCTTGAAAATATTATAATATTGCTTTTTGTTTTTTAGATTGTTTTGTAATTTATATTTTTGTTTTAAAAGATTTTTATCTGTTTGTTTTTAATTATGACTTTTCTTTTCTTCTTTACAATTACTACCACATTTTCTGATAAATATTATGATATTACTAGTTGATTACTTTACTTTTTTTTTTCCATTCCACTTTAATCACTTTTTTCACTTCAATCAACAATTTATCTGATTTCTATCAATTATATCCAAAACTCCAAATCAATGACTGATATATTTCTAAAAGCAATAGGTATTTTCTCTGGGTTATGTGAAAGATGACTTGGTAATTCTTTTAGACTCCACTGAAAAATTTATACATGAATAATTCATGATTTGATGATCTGCTTTTGTCAAGTTTTTACTATTAAAATTAATGTCTTCCATCACTGGACATCAACAATATAATTATTTTGATTTTTGTAAACTCTTACCATGTGAATAATTGATTCTTTTGGCTGTTTAAAAAATGTTTTGACAGTTTTTTTATTGAAAGCACAAACACTTGTTAGTCATTTTCCTTCTTTCTGATCTATAGTAACTAACATGATTTTTTTTCTTTCCATTTAAACTTTAGAATTCTAATCACCAATGATTAATATCTTTATTGTCTGTATAGTTAAATTATTTCCATAACTGATTTTAAAAATTTCCAATTCATATGCTTAAAATATAATAGACCAGCATTACAGTAATTTTTAAAGAATATCCATTAAATAAAATTGATATCAATAGATCAATTACAGATTTATATTTGATGACTGTCTCAGCAATATCCTTTGTAGAAATGAAAACCAAACTATTTCATCTTTCTCCTTCTTAGTGAATAATAGACAATGTTTTCTTGATCTAAAATTTCCCAGTCCAATTATTTTCATTAAATTCTGAAATGCCAATATATAAGATATCCTTTTCTATCTTAACCATATTGTTTTTTTTTTTTTTTCAATTCAAAGTCTACATATTTTATATATCAATGGTGATATCTTTGCATTTTGTAAATTTTCTTTCTTACATGAAGACATTAGAAATTAGCGATATCGGTATAACTATAATTGAGTTGTATCAATAAAGCTTGCTCTATTAAAAAATTTTTTTTCTTCATTTGGTATAAAGTGCTTTCACATCTGAAGAACTCACCTTCCAGTAGTACTCATGATTTTCAGTTTAATAGATAAAAATATTTTGATTGGCTTCTTCCACATAGTTTCAAATGGTATTTAACTATTGATATAACTATAATAACCTATCATGAGAAGCATTTTATGTTGCAGTTACCTTGTGTAGGAATTAGAAAAAAAATGCAACATGAAATAATAATATAACAAAAAATAAACAAAATATTGATCTTTCTTATGAAAATTGTTAGAGAAATAGCGATTTCAAAATGAGTTTCTTATGAACTGAAAACAAGATACTTTGAGATTCTGAAAGAAAGTAACAACAAAAAAAAAAATCCATTTCACAAGTTCTTGTTAGTTAATTGTAAATATACAGGGAATCAGCATAATAACCTTGATTTTCATATAAGAGTTTGGGAGTAAAAAATCAGGGTTTTCTTGAAGGCAAAATGAATGTATACAGTTGTGTAGGTGTATAAGTGCTTGATTTCTGCTAATAAAAAATGATTGTGGGGTATTCTATGATTATTGTGACACTATGAGAAGCAATGTGACCATGGCTGTGTTCTGTCCTAGGTAACTGGCAGAATGAATAATCAATTAATTCAAAAACAAAACTTCTTGCAGATATATATAAAAAAAAATATTTACCTCAAAATCTATGAAGTAAAGTTTTCAAATTTTAGACCTAAGTTAATTTTTTTAAATAATTGTCTGCCTACAGTTAGAATTCAATTTTAATTAAAATTTATTTGACTTAGAAGAGGAATTATCATAATTAAATAACTTATTATTAAATATTGTAAATTTTTTTTTTTTAAAAAGTTAATTTGAAATGTGAATATACATTTTATTTTAAAGGTGTAAATATTGAAGATACAAATATGATAAGATTTATCATAAATAAAATATGAAAGCATACCATTCTGCAGATTGTTAGTACATTACATCAAATAATAAGATTGGGTATTGAACTTATTTGAAATAGTAAATCAATCAGATTTAAATCCAATAAATTCTTATTAAATGGATAAAATCTTTGAAATCCTTATGGAACACCTTGATGTGAAAAATGAGAAATTCAGATAAAATACTGTGGAAAATCTGGATACTAAAACAAAAATAAGAGTACCACAGATTTATGAAATTTATGGAGACATAAAAACTGTATTATTTGAAGGAAAAAAAATACAAAGAAGATGTGTAACTTGGTAGATCCTCCCAGAAAAATTTTAGCTGAATAGTTTTATTTTGTAGAAATACACTGATTGATTTTTTTGATAATATTTATTAGTTATAGGTTTGAAATTCTTTAGCACACAATGATTTATATGTCATTTTCAAATCTTGTTTTATTATATGAAGCATTTTTTCATTTAAATTTTTTCCAATGTTTCAACCATATTGTATGATCATTGTCAAGGATTATTCATTAGTTATCTATATTTTATATACAAACAAATCTGCATAGTAGCTGATATAAATCTTACTAAATCATTCATCAATATCTTTTGATTGTCTATTATTATCATGTTTTAAAAAATTTCCTTTCTCTTTGGAGACTACTTATAACTCTAAGATATATATAACAATAAAAAAAACTTTTAATAGTTATTTTCTATATGAAATTTTAGTCTCTAATTCTATTTGAATATTACTTTATATCTTGATCTTTCCTTTCCTTCTAATATGAATTATAAATGTAAATATGTTTTTATATATATTGTAACAATTATTTATCAATCAATATGAATATGTATTTGTAATTATTAAATTAATATAAAAGATATGTATTTGTAACGATAATTTGTAACTATTTTAATATGTCACATTTGTAATCATAATAAATATTTAGATAGGGGAAATTATTAATTATTAGATATGTGCCTATCCAATCTGTACCATTTGTAACTATAGTAATTCATCATAGCATAGATAAAGAAATTATAGAATCACTGTGCCACTTGAAAATATCAGCATTAAAGATTCTTGGTATTTATTTATATATTGGGGCAGTCATCTGAACAATAAAACATACTGGCCATTGTCATCTAATAAAAATAATATTAACTATAGCAACTGAATAAAAGTACCCACTGTGAGATTCCTGGAGTGCCTTATGCTTATCTCCAATACTAGGTTCTTCTAACAAAGAATCCTTCCTATCCTTCTTTCCAAATATATAAGACCATTCATGGTCATATGCACACACGGGTGCTATTCATGACAACTTATAAAAAAATATATTTTATAAAACTAATATTATGAAGTTGGAAAGGGAGGATATCACTCTTTATTCAGTTTAGCTAAGTACATGTGTTTTCCCATGAGCGCCACTAGATTGTTTTCAATCTAGATAAGTATCTATTTATAGTGTACTTGAGTTCAAACTCATTCAGTACATATTTATTACACATGACTTGGATGACTATTGAACAAAATGACATTCTTACATTTTATCTATATTGATAAAATTACAAGATCCCAATATTACCAAAGTTTATACTATAGATCAAAGATTCTTATAGACATTGCTAGCTCATTAGCGTATATTGATGAACAGACATGTATAATCCTATTAATGGCTTCCAAACAAGCATGTGAAGACCATTATTGATATTGATGGCCATTTAACTAAATTATTTATCACAATAAAGGTAATAATGATGATGATGATAATATCATAATGATAATAATAGTGATATCATAATAATGATTATAATAGTGATGATGATACCAGCCATGGCTTATTAATAAACTCACAACAATAAATTCATCTTTATAAACTTATAGGCATCTATTAAAATTATCCTATTTCATACTGGGATTTAATAATACTAATGGTGATGATTGATCACCATGAATCTCTTTGCATAATATTCAATTTTCTATAAACCCCTATTTACTAAAACATATTCATTACGCTAAACGTTAAATTTAATGATTATAATTTATTAATGATGATTGATGGCGGTCATAACTTTTATATAGTATTATTTGAAACATTTTTAACTAATAACATGATATCCATCTTTGATGAGGATGATCTAAATTCATGGACACAACACAATTTTAGCTTTCTATGATGAACTATAATTATCAAAATTTGGTTATTCTAAAGCATAATCCTTAAATACTTAAATATCAACATTCTAGTTTACCTATTATTTTGCGGACGCTTAATATTTGCAAGTGATTGCTCATTATATATAAATGGTAATACTTAATAACTGCGAGCAATGATGCTGAATTAAAATGATAGAATTAAGAAAAAAAAAAAAAAAAACACAATATTCTTAATAATTACTCGGAAACCAATTAAGATATATAATTATATTTTATTAACACTACTACTCTTTCTTTCCTTCTTTAAAGTCAAATCGACAATTAAATAAATGGCTTATTAATATAAAAATTCATATAAGTATAAGCAAATAAACTTAATATATAGGTTTGTCACTTCTTGATATCTCAAAATAAGCTGACTTAAATCAATATTAAAAAAAAATACATATTCTATAAATGCTTATTTAAGACTTTTCTTACTCATCATATCATAAAATAAATTTCAGGTGAAACTTGTATGTGTTATTTCATTTCCATTCAAATGTAATGCCCTACTTTTTAATTTACCATTTTAAACTAATCATATATAACCTATTCTTTGATGTGTTTGGATAAACAGTTACACATTCACGCATTCGGTAATGTTAACATATATGTTTAAAATGTATACCCATAAATTACATATATAAAAATATCTTTTTTCTTTTGCAACCTTATAGCGAAAGAAAATAAAATACATATATTAATTTTTTAATATGCAACAAGATAAAATAAAAATAAAAAACATTATAAATGCATATATCTATAGGTTGCTCATTATCATTAACATCTGAAGAACAATTTAAAAAAAAACATTTCAACATTACAATATATAATAAAAAAAAAAATAATGAAAAATTTAAGTTTAAAGATTTAAATTATGTTTGTGCTATGTTGTGAGATATTGCAAATAACTATAGATAAACAAGTCTTTAATGTTTCTGTATCAAAAAAGAAAATTGCTTTGACCAGTAAATTAAGGTTTACTTTTAATAAGTAAAAGAATAAAATCGGTTAAAGAAAGTTCATATTTACCCGTCTACTTTTTACTTCTTATTAATGTCCTGAATTTGAATTTTAGACTGCTTTTCTTTGCTCACCAACAACAACAACAACAAAAAAAAAGTTATGGCAGATACTTTTAAGATAATGCTGAATCAATTGACTTTCTTGTTTCTTCAATTCCATTATTATTCACTGTTGATTGGCTTCCTTCTACCATTTAAAAAAAAGTTATTATAAGTACTTTGAATAAGTAGGTACCGGTGGATTTGCTTGTTTCTCTTCTTTAAAAAATAATTGCTGTCGACACTTTAGATGATTGAGGTAAATCAACAAAAATTTGATTTATGGCTTCAAACTTGGTTCTACATGGATGTTATAAATTTTCTTTTTCTTCTATTTCCTCTTCTCCATTCATTGGAAGGTAATGAGCTTTTAATAAGCCAGGAACTAGAAATAAAGCATTCCATATAGCTTGTGGGGTTTGCTTCAAAATCTATCATTTTGTTGGTTATTACTGGATACATGACTTCATAGACAGATCAGCGATTGTGACTCTTTCTGTATTAACCAGGAAGCAGAAAAAGATGGTTTAGCAATGCAGAGGCATATTATTATGCATAACCAAATATGTTAATATCATTTTTATAATTATTACTAACTTATAATAAATTCAATCTTGTTCCATTTCTCTCCTATTCTTTAATATTGCTTGAAAATTGCTTTATATAAACGCACATTTCATTTGCTCTTTTTTTCAACTTTCAAGGAGTGAAAAAAAAATTAAAGCGTTCACTCTCTTTTAAAAAAAAAATCCCCGCTTACATTTCTGCTTAAGAATAATAACAAGGAAGGACCGACTGAGTAGAGTCTCAAAATAATAATCATAATTTGAGTGACTCTCACTCTAAAAAAATTTATGACTGACTCCTCTTTAAAAAAATTAATGATTAACTGATCATCTCTCTAAAAAAATTTATAACTGACTGATTAAAAAAATTGTTTTAATCATTTATATCGCGAATTTCAACCAAAGAAAAAAAAACATCTGGAAATCTTTATCTTAAAAAAAAATCAAAGCTTCACAAGTTTGACTTAAAATTGATGCTATCGTTATCTACATCAAAGCACCTCTTTTGTAAAAATAATCTTAAGATACAGATAACAACAAAGCTGGCCATCTATAGCCATCAGAAATAAGTGTAAAAGCATCTTTGTGTTTGTACAGATCTATTCATTGTTTCACACGTGTACAATTTTTATCTTCTAATCTAACAATCTTAACTGCTTTATTTCACACTTTTCTGATTTACTTTATTTTAACAAAATGAAAGTTAAATAAATTTAACACATATTATTTAATAAAAATAATATTATATAATAAATCACAAAAAGAACTGCTTATTCATAATAATAAATCTATACATATAAATCTCTGTATGTATAAAAGAATAAAAAAAAAATTTTTTTTTAAATAATTGAATACTATATATATCTACATTTGCCTCACCCCCAAACAAAAAAAAAATTTTGAATATAAAAAAAAAATTGCTTAGGTCATGAGTACCATTGGTTTTAGGCTACGTACATTACATGTGCCTTTTACTCCTTCTGACGATTCTAGTACAAATGCATTTTCCCCTTTTCTTTCCTTGAGCATGAATGGCCCTTCATATATATTATAGAACTTTTTGAATGTATGCTTCTGCGGGTCGCTATTTTGCATTTGCTGATGGGAATTATTCCTAGGCCTACCTATGTTTGGTTTACTAGGTTTCATGGGATAGTGTCGGCCTAATTGGTTGTTTATAATCCTAATGATGGAGATCTTATAACTATATCTCTCCTCCATCCTAGAATAACCTTTCATTTTCCTTTCTGCAACTCCCAGGGCATCCAATAGGTCTGCCACTCTCATTGGGGAGTACACATCATCCACTATCATATATATATTCCCAGGCATTCCTATGTTTGGTTTGCCAGGTTTTGTGGGAAATTGTCTGCCTAACTGGTTTGTTCCCATTCTCATATTGGAGACTTTATAGCCATAGCTCTCCTCCTCTCTATGATAACTTTCAGCTATCCTTTTGGTAGCTCCCAATGTCTCAAACTTGTCTGCTACATTTACTGGGGCATATACATCAGCAGCTATCTTTAATTCTAAGAAACTAGCTTTACTGACTACATCTTTCCTGAGGTCAATTTGTTCCTGTACAGTGGCTACCTTTATTTCTAGGTTATGTATCTCACTGTATATATACTCTTTGGGATTACATTGTTCTTGAATAGCAGCTACCTCATCATTTTCATATGGCTTGACTACAGTCACACAACTCTTGACTTCTATTTCTTGTTCTGGACTGATCATCTTATTATCAGTTTCTTTACCTAAATCAGTTACTTGATCATTCATTTCTGGTGATGGTTGATCCATCTTATTGTCAAGTCCCTGAGACAGTCCTTTGATAGACTCATGCATTGTTTGGAAGTGCTGATCCAACTTCTGATTCATTTTTTTGAAGTGCTGATCTATTTTCTGATTCATTTCTTTAAACTGTAACATCATTATTTGCAACCACTCTGGTTGGCTTTGCCTTACTACCTCCTCCTTTCCTTCCATGACAAATTCTTTTTCTTGCTCCATCATAAATTTATAAAATATTTATATTACTTATTTCTGTTTGATCTAGTATATTCTGTTTTATTCTGTTCCGATTTATTGTTCTGCTCCCTGATTTCCTATACGTCCAGAGTCAATACCTTTATCTATCCTCATATACCTTAAAATTTTCAACCACTCTTTCTCAGCCATAATTCTCCCCATCAATCTATCTATATCTTTAGTGCCTTTAATTAACTCAACCTCCATCATCACTCTTTTTTTTCTTTTACCTATATATGATTGATAAAGTATGAGGTCATAGTACTATTTAAAACATTTATTTAAAAAAAAGCTATCTCTGTATTAGTGTGTCCTTTTTATGCCATCATTTATCTAGTTTTTCATGCTTTTATAAAACTTAACTCTCTCTATGCTCTATTTTAATACACTAAGCAAAAAAAAAAATTACTTATATAACATATGTGCTAGATTTATAACAGAGTTCATGTCTCAAGTCATTTATATACTCATCTATCCTTCTAGAGATCTGACAGATACTGACAGCCAAAAGAATGATTAGCAATTCACAATCATGAGATAGACAAAAGAATTCAATCACTGCCCTTAAAGCACACAATGCTCCATGAACACTCAGATGATCACCCCAATTCAATCACTCTAAGCTACTACAACCCATAATAGTTTATTGCAAACACTGTTGCATTTCCCTGCTTGCGTCCAAGTCTTAGGGGCTTTAATTTGTCAAATACTGCCTTGCTTATTTTTAAAGTCTTAGAGGCAACAATTATATATCAGTAAAACAAAATACTGCCTTGCTCTCTCTGGAGTCTTAGAGGCGAAATATTATGTATCAGAAAAATTATGCCTTGCTCTCTCTGGAGTCTTAGAGGCGAAATCATGGCAGGCCTACTGTTAACTGCTTCATGATAAAACAACTGATATTATAATCTGGGTTGGAGCAGTGAATGAGATAAATCAATCACCAGTGGCATGAATACATCACATTCTCAAGGCAATGACAAAAATTCTCCATCCATCATCACAACCGTAACACAACCAACCACACTCCAACAATCAAATATCCAATCCAACCTCCAAAATCATAAATTTTCTATAACACAAACTTTTCAAATATGAACAAAATTATTATTCCACACTTCAAGGCTATTAATATTTCTATGCTTATTTAATTGATAAGCAAATATATAAAAAAAACAGTGTTATTAACTTTAACACATTATAAGTTGTGATATCATTATATTTTAAAAATTGAAACTAAGCTCTATAATGACTGTATTCATTTATCATCATCAAAAATGCAATAACAGTAATCATCATCATCTAAACATCAGGCCAAAATATTTGTATACACTAATAATAAAAAAAAAAATTGCACAGAAAAAAAAAAAATTCTTTTTTTTTTTTTTTAAACTATACATCTGTCATCACTATATACTACCCATCTCTCATGTATGTGGGGTATTTCAAGCCCTTATTTGGCTTATTTCGAGCCCTAGTTGGTGCGCCATTTGTAACAATTATTTATCAATCAATATGAATATGTATTTGTAATTATTAAATTAATATAAAAGATATGTATTTGTAACGATAATTTGTAACTATTTTAATATGTCACATTTGTAATCATAATAAATATTTAGATAGGGGAAATTATTAATTATTAGATATGTGCCTATCCAATCTGTACCATTTGTAACTATAGTAATTCATCATAGCATAGATAAAGAAATTATAGAATCACTGTGCCACTTGAAAATATCAGCATTAAAGATTCTTGGTATTTATTTATATATTGGGGCAGTCATCTGAACAATAAAACATACTGGCCATTGTCATCTAATAAAAATAATATTAACTATAGCAACTGAATAAAAGTACCCACTGTGAGATTCCTGGAGTGCCTTATGCTTATCTCCAATACTAGGTTCTTCTAACAAAGAATCCTTCCTATCCTTCTTTCCAAATATATAAGACCATTCATGGTCATATGCACACACGGGTGCTATTCATGACAACTTATAAAAAAATATATTTTATAAAACTAATATTATGAAGTTGGAAAGGGAAGATATCACTCTTTATTCAGTTTAGCTAAGTACATGTGTTTTCCCATGAGCGCCACTAGATTGTTTTCAATCTAGATAAGTATCTATTTATAGTGTACTTGAGTTCAAACTCATTCAGTACATATTTATTACACATGACTTGGATGACTATTGAACAAAATGACATTCTTACATTTTATCTATATTGATAAAATTACAAGATCCCAATATTACCAAAGTTTATACTATAGATCAAAGATTCTTATAGACATTGCTAGCTCATTAGCGTATATTGATGAACAGACATTTATAATCCTATTAATGGCTTCCAAACAAGCATGTGAAGACTATTATTGATATTGATGGCCATTTAACTAAATTATTTATCACAATAAAGGTAATAATGATGATGATGATAATAATATCATAATAATGATAATAATAGTGATATCATAATAATGATTATAATAGTGATGATGATACCAGCCATGGCTTATTAATAAACTCACAACAATAAATTCATCTTTATAAACTTATAGGCATCTATTAAAATTATCCTATTTCATACTGGGATTTAATAATACTAATGGTGATGATTGATCACCATGAATCTCTTTGCATAATATTCAATTTTCTATAAACCCCTATTTACTAAAACATATTCATTACGCTAAACGTTAAATTTAATGATTATAATTTATTAATGATGATTGATGGCGGTCATAACTTTTATATAGTATTATTTGAAACATTTTTAACTAATAACATGATATCCATCTTTGATGAGGATGATCTAAATTCATGGACACAACACAATTTTAGCTTTCTATGATGAACTATAATTATCAAAATTTGGTTATTCTAAAGCATAATCCTTAAATACTTAAATATCAACATTCTAGTTTACCTATTATTTTGCGGACGCTTAATATTTGCAAGTGATTGCTCATTATATATAAATGGTAATACTTAATAACTGCGAGCAATGATGCTGAATTAAAATGATAGAATTAAGAAAAAAAAAACAACACAATATTCTTAATAATTACTCGGAAACCAATTAAGATATATAATTATATTTTATTAACACTACTACTCTTTCTTTCCTTCTTTAAAGTCAAATCGACAATTAAATAAATGGCTTATTAATATAAAAATTCATATAAGTATAAGCAAATAAACTTAATATATAGGTTTGTCACTTCTTGATATCTCAAAATAAGCTGACTTAAATCAATATTAAAAAAAAATACATATTCTATAAATGCTTATTTAAGACTTTTCTTACTCATCATATCATAAAATAAATTTCAGGTGAAACTTGTATGTGGTATTTCATTTCCATTCAAATGTAATGCCCTACTTTTTAATTTACCACTTTAAACTAATCATATATAACCTATTCTTTGATGTGTTTGGATAAACAGTTACACATTCACGCATTCGGTAATGTTAACATATATGTTTAAAATGTATACCCATAAATTACATATATAAAATATCTTTTTTCTTTTGCAACCTTATAGCGAAAGAAAATAAAATACATAATTTATGTTAATTTATAAATATTGTTACAATATATATATAAAATCAATCACACAAAAAATGAAACTTTTTTTAAAAATAAACAATATTGTTAAGATTATTTCTGAAAGAGTTATATTAATAAAGAGATTAATAGCAGGATAATAATAATACAAGCCAAGATGATTTTGCAATAAAATAGAAATTTAGTTTATTTTAATTGAAATTGATGCCCAGAGTCTGAAAATGATGTTAGTTTTTCTTCATTTCAAATCTAGTTGTGGCGATATTGTTTTTTTTTTTAGTATCTGCAGTTATAAGATGTAATACTAAAAAATATTCTCATGCATCTCTCTTTATAATACAATTATATAACTTTATTCATGATTGTTTGTGCATCTGATTATTTAGTGTGTATTGCAGTCATATTAATTATTGAGTTTCGGTGGTATATTCATAACAAACTCCCTACAGACATACAATAAGAACATAATGAAAGTTTAGATGTAAATAAGAAGCCACATGTGGCTCTCAAGCCATTTATATAAACATAAGTGTTTTAAACCCAGTCTTATTTTATTCAGTCAGAAATATAGGCTGATATGCCTTTTCAAGATTATCTATCAGTTGTGCTTGAGACATGATCCAACAAGTTCACATTCTTTTATTTTCATTTGTATCCATGCATGCAATATTGTGAATATAAAAACTGAATTTTAATCTTTATTCATAAATTTTTTATTATAATTATTTTAAAAACATCATGGATAGTATATCAGGGGTGCACAGAGTGCAATGTCTACAAAGTCTTTCAAAAAACACTCAAGAATTTCAAAAATACACAAATTCTATGGGAAAGGGGCAACTGAGGAATTCTAACATACATTGCCAAGGTGTGTAATGTGAATAAGCTTTAAACTCATACATCTTTTACTTTGTTTGTGAAATTGTTTTGTTTGTGTGTTTATATCTCTCTTCTATGCACATATGCTTTATTTTGTATTAAAACAATAAAACACAAGGAACAAATTGGCAAATTTTTGAAAATGTAAATTGTTTTAAGTGATAAAAGACCACTCATACTTGTAAAAGTCCTTCATAAAATTTCAGGCATTTAATATTTAATCTAAACAGCATTTTGAAGCATATACAACCATAAGTTTCACTATAGGCATGGCAATTTTAATATATTTTTTGATTCAATAATTTTTTGTTATATTATATTGTATGGGCATCATTTTCCACATAAATATTCTTGATTATATTTATATAAAACTATGTATGGATGACCCTGTAATTTTTATTTCAAATTAGAGTTTATAATTTAAATGTTACTAGTATTTACTTGTTTAAAATATGCATTTATTGCTTCAGTTTCACCAGCTTAAGCATAAGTAAAAACAACATACAAACCATCTTAATGTATACAAAGCAGCTTTTACTTGTGTTTAACGTAGGGAAAAATAAGATGGTATGTGCATACTAATATTTATATTCCACCTTTATTATTAAAAGGAGGTTGCCTTGACAACAGTTTGAAATTGTTGACTGATTTTTTATTGGGATTGTCTAAGTGTTGACTGGCTTTTAATGAGTGATGTTTATATGTACAATTCAATCAATAAAGTTATCAAAAATTTTACGTAATGACAAAATAACATTTTGCATTATTGTCAAGCTACCTAATTTTATTATTACCACACACACGCACAAAAAGGTTTCATTTGCAGGCTAGTATAATAAAAGAGACACAGATTGAAGAGCAGTAAGAGATTGATAATTGACTAGGAATAACACTATATTGGATGATACTAAAAATTCTGCATTTTACATGAGATGATTTTCTGTACATGGTTAAGCTAAATGTAATGTAAATGCTAATAATAAAATAATATTAGGACAATCTAAATTTAGAACTAAATAACATAAATGTTTTAAAATACAAATACATAAAAAATATACTTTTCATACTTATAAGAATTTTATATTCTTCGTAATTTTAAAATGTGTTTTAAATTCGGAATGTTTAAAGTACATCAACATTTATATGTTATCAAATTATAAATTTGAAGGAAAAAAAACAAAACAATTGTTTAAAAAATTTGTCTCCTATATTTTTTTTAAAAAGACACTTTAAGCAAGAATCTCATGGGAAAGTGCTCTCATCCATCGTCTATATCAATAATCTAAAGTTTGAATCTGAATGGAATTTAGAAATTTTTTCAACTAGTTAAAAAATTTCTAAGCAAGCTTATTATTTTTTTTCAAATCATATTTCTCATAACTAACTTGGCTATTCATCTAATTAACAACAAGGACTTAGTTGCTCTTAGCCGAAAATAAAGGTCTGGATTATTCAGATGAATGATAGGGTTCTGATTATAAAACAAATTATATTTGTAATATAATGCTTTTTAGAAATAAAACCAAATCATTTTATAAAAACATTCAAATTCTATAATTATTGAACATAGGAAAAAAACTTAAGATTTGAAGAGCATGCCCAGTTTTGTCATCAACTTGTGAGCAAAAAAGCCATTTGATTAAAAATATTTGAATACAAGTATAAGGTATACATTGCACTTTAGATGTTATTAGAGGGGATTTGAACACAGACTTTCAAACTCCCTTCAGCTATCCACTCCATCTTATATAATTGGTATACATTACCACATTATGTGAAAAAGATAAATACTCTCCAATAAACATATTTCATGCTGAACCAGCACTCATCAGTTAGTCCAGATCATCATCTTAATATAAACTAAAAACTGATTATATACATGTGTGGAAGATAATGATTTAGACCAAACGATGAGTGCTGGTTCAGCATAAATATATATATTGGAGATCATTTATCCTTTCACATGTATGTGGTCATGTGTTTCTGTTATGTAAGATGGAGTGGATAGCTGAAGGGAGCTTGAAAGTCTGTGTTCAAATCCTCTCTAATTGATTAAAAATAATAGATCTAATTAGTGAGAAACTCTTAAATTTAGAAAACAAACAGTCTAGAACAAAATTTGAATAATTTTCAATGGATGTGAAGTATATATTAAGAGTAAACGCACTATTATTATGCTGAAAATAGAACACAGTGACATGCTATGATTGGAATATATCCTCTAATAATCATTTAGTTTAATAAATGACTTCAATATAAATTTATTTAAATCTTGTCTTTTTATTTAAAGATATCATTTAAATTCTTTTAATTATAAATGATGAAATATGATTATCTGTTATTATTTCTATCTCCTATTTTTTATTTTCTCAGCTCAATCTGATTTTTTTCTCCCTAGTTAAGCTCTCTTTTAACAATGATTGTTACTCTATCAATGTATATATATATATATTAGTTTATTTAGTTGCTTATTTTTACCATTTATGATTTTGTTATTTAGATTGCTTTTGGTTTCACTTCTGTGTGAGATTATAAAAATAAGTTATCTGTATTTAAATTTATTTTAATAACATCGTTTTTTATTTTATTTATTTTTTAGAAATATATTTGATTCCTTTTATTTTGTGAGATAATAAATTATTATTACTTCCTACATCTGTTGTATTAATTTCTATATTGTAATGGGAAAGCAGGTACACCTGGGTCTCGTTTTATGCGGTAGATAGGTGCCTCAGAAAATGCGCACAAAAGAAATCGCACAAAAATAGACGTAACTTACCTTGAAAAATGGGGATAGGGGTTGTAATTTTCAGAAATAGCATAAAAGTAAAGCAAGAAGGAAAAATTACTTTAAAATTCACATTAAAAAAATAATGAAATAAAGTATGACTAATAAAAAATTTCAAATATTTGAAAAAAAAATAATACAAGACAAACATTTCTTACTTTTTTTATTAACTACAGTATTTAATTTTACATTTTTTCATACATATTTTAATCATTAGTGGTTATTTGGCTATTTGACAATATGCGTTCGTTTGTGAACTGTTAAAAAATCAGATTTGTCATGTGACATACAACTAGCGCCACTTTCAGTCTTGAGCTTTGTTAATGGTTTTTTGTTTTTATATTAAAAAAATGAGATTGTAATCAAAACAAAAAGATTATAGATTATCATTAGAAAGATTATTTTCAGTTTATAAAATCAATAAAATCTTCGTTATTATTTATTTTAAAAATCTAAAAAATTATTTATTTCTGTTATAATTAACAAAATACGTTTTAAAAGTTAAAAATTTTTGAATATTTATAGCAATATTTTTATATGTAAATATAAATCTATTATTATTATTTACTCATTAGTATATGTAGGTTATTTACATAGAAGCTAATATTCTAAATGCAGCTTTGGGCCATATTCACGTTAGCTGCTAATATATCATTATATTTTTGGGAAAAAAAAGTATTTCAAGTCAAAATAAGTTATTAATAATTTAAATTTCTTGATATCTAATAAATATAGTGAAATATAAAAGATATTAAGAAGAAACATGAATTGCATAACTTCAAAATCGCATTAAAATAATCCGCATAAAACGAGACCCAGGTGTATTTTTGAAGCCTAAATGAATATTTACATTTTCATTCATGATATAAATAAATAAATAAATGAACAATTTATTGTTTGGGAATTCATCAGAAATTCAAACACCCACTGGAATCATGATTTTATGGATCTTGAGTTCCAAAACCTACCATTCTATCATTGCATTAAAGCAGGCAGGGCAGCCATGATGATATTTTCATTTGATAAAATTTCATCCTGATTTTGGACTTTTCTTATGAATCCATACTTACAGTTATTTCTTAAGAAATTTTATATTTATCAATTTTTAACACTCATCTAATCAATAAAAAAGAATTAATTTTAATATTCTATTGATTCAAAAAAGCTGCATGCTGATGCAAAGCATCATGGGAACTATAATAAAACAATGATTATTATATTAATACTTGTATTTTATATAATTTTCCCATCCTTAGAATAACATATGAATAATTAGATTAGTAATTGATTTCTTTTTATTGAGATATTCAAATAATGATCTGGCAATTATTGTAATAATCTGAAGTTATTTGCTTAACAAAAAAACAAAACAAAAGAATATGCTTTTTATTAAAAAACAAAACGTTATGATGTCAGACTTCAAAATACAACTCCCTATTATATATAAAATAGGGTCTATATAATAAATCAAATGTTATAAAAATATTTGAATTTTTCTGTTGATAACTTCAGCAAGCAGTAAATTAGCATGTTATCTAATATGTTATTTAATAACTAATATAATATGTGATAATTTTTAAAGCAAATTACAGTCACTTAAACACATACATGGCATGTATAATAATGCAAAAATAACAATGTTACAAAAAAAAAAAAATTGCTAGTACTTTGTAGAACCCTTTTTCCGATTATATCTAAATACAAATTATACTTTATAAATAACCTTGTAATAAAAAAAATATTATAGTTTATGAAGAGGAAATAACAGCCTTTCTCTGAATTCTAAGCATTAATGTGGCCTTTCAACTGACATCAACTATAATTGACAAGAGGAAGTGGTATAAAATTGAATATGAAATGACAGACAATTTACAATACACACAAATATATGTAACTGCATCATTAAGTAGAAGCTATGAATTTCTGCAAATCTGAATAGTAATGAAAACAATGCTATATTTGTTTTTTCAAAATCAATTCAGTTATGATAAATCAGGTATTTTGGTGTATTATTCAAATTAAAAAAAGAGTTATAATAAACAGAAATTAAATTTATAAATGTAATTATACATTTGCATCTGCAATAAAAGTTAATAGAATGTAAAAATCATATGAAATCACAAATGAATATTGCATAATTTTATTATTTATTAACAGGTATACATTTTAAACATTCTTTATTTAAACAGTAACAAAAAACAGTTAGATAATCAAATTTAATAAGACATGTAAAACATCATGTAAGTCTAATAATAATAATAAAAAAAAGATTTTCCAAGACAGAATTATGAGTTATTTTTAAGACACTATGTGCAAAAAGTTGAAAATCAATTCAATGATTTTTTTTTTGATTAGATGAAAACTAAACTCTGCCATTATTTTAAGAAATTTTGTAATAGCATGTTGTCAAAAAATAATATAATAATGAAACAAATAATAATTCAGATCTCAATATAATTAACTGACAAAGAATTATTAAAAATCTTAATTTCTCATATATTACTCTGTGAAGAATTTTTCAGATCTTACAAAACTTGAAATAAAACTATAAAATTACCACAACTTTGCCAAATCTAAAGTTGAATTCTAAATAAAAATAATATTAACCACATCAAATTATTTTAAAGCATTAAAAGGAAAAATAAAGTAGTATATGAATTTAAAAAAAAGATAATTATAAATTCAATAAATGAGAAATAAAATATTGAAAAAGCAAATAAAGAACATATTATTAAAAATAAAAATAATTAGCAAGCAAGAGATATAGAGACAATATACTTGAAATTAAGCCCAAACCCAAAATCTTTGATAGTTAAATGCTTGGAAAACCAAATGCATATATTTTGGTGTAGCAAATAAATTCATTAAAAAAGAAAATTAAAATGCAAAATTTTTAATTTAAAATAAAATTTCAATGCAAATTATTCCATAAAATGAGCTTTCTATATATATATATATATTCTTGTCTTTAGCTGTAATCTTCATATAACATTTTTGAAAAACACTCTATCCAGAAGACATTTTCCTTCATATTTGCTTTTATTAAAGTCAGTTATGAACAGATTTTGTTAGTTTTAATTTTTTCTCACTTGAAATATTATTAACTGTGGATTTCAATTTTTTAATGCTTTGATTTAACTTAGAACCTATGTTTGTTTGTTTAGGATAAATTTTGTAATCGAGTTTTAACAGACTTCTATCAAATGGATCTCTTCAAATTTTGTACGCGCATTAGAAATTGGTGACAAAGCAATATAGCAATGAAATATTTCATAATTGTTCTTTTGTTTTTTAGTTATAGAGATGAAAGCAAACCAAATTTCAAATGTGTTTATATTGGTTCATTAAATTTTCAGTGATGTACATGAGAGGGCTGTATTTTTTTTTCTAAAAAATAGAAATCTAAAAATAAAAGCACTGATGGTAAATTACAATAGAAATAAGAATCTCACTTTCTTATGATTGTAAAGACTGCTTTAAATTTTAATTTCTCTTGATTATAAAATTTCTTTTTTTAGCTAATCAAAAACTAAAGTTATTTTTTTAAAAATGCTTCTTTCATTAAAAAAAAAAAGATTTTTAATGTGCAAAAATTTTCTTTCAAATATAAAACAGACTGTGATATTATTTTAATTCTTCATTTTAATTAAAATTGAAATAAGAAAAAAATTCCAATACTAAAAAGTTAAAAATAATATATATATAATATTTTATAATAAAAGCTTTTATTTATTGTGCACTAAAAAACCAAAAAATAATGGGTTTCTTCAATCACAATTGGGCTTTTTATATTTAACTTGAAGTTAACTCTTTTAGCTCTAAGTATAACATCTTCAGCAAACTGCAGTATAATGCCCTGTTTTAAAATGGCAAAATAAATCATATCAGAAAATGTTGGTTGTATAAAGTTGAAAAAGTACAATTGAAATTATATATATAACTTTACACAACCAACATTTTCTGATATGATTTATTTTGCCATTTTAAATTAGGACATTATACTGCAGTTTGTTGAAGATGTTATACTTAGAGCTAAAAGAGATAACTTCAAAATGCTATTATCAATGGATAAACCTCCCAGAAGCTAAACAATTGCTGTAACAAATTTTTTACTTAATTCAAAACAAGTTTTGAAAGTGAAAAAAGATTGTCATATTGGGAAAAATTGCATTATTATTAATTTTGAAAACATTGTTCTAATACCTGCAAGTATACTGATAGATGTGGGGACATACATTAATTTTCTCATACACTGTTATATATTGTTAGGCAGTCTTGAATCATATGCTGTGAAAATTTATATATATGTTTTAAAATCCTTTTTCCTGATTTGATGCAAAGAGTGACTCTGAGGAGAGAATTTCAAAACAAATGCTTCAAAATGGAAATACAACAGCTTTTAGAAAATAAAATAAAAACAGTGCTAACTCAAATTCATTTATGTTCTTCATCATAGCTCAACTATCATTTGTTTGTAAGTTTTCACCCAATTTTCTCACTTCAATATCAGTGACATAAGGCCTCATTTGCAATTTTTAATCTAACTGCAATCATTTACACTACATATGTAGAAGGTTCTTCTCTTTGAGATAACATCAAAAATAGTTTGAAATAGTTGGAAGGTCTGGAATGAACTCTGCTTTTCTAAAGAACTACTTAAACTAAATATTAGTCAACAATTCTAAAGTTGGTTATTGTTTCTCCATATAACAAAGAAAAATTATAGGAATAATTTTCTATAAAAATTGATGTGTGAAAAATAAAAACAATTCCTTTAAACATTTTATGGCCTCAACCAGTGATGAATATGAAAATATCTTCCATGATCAAAATGCTTATTTATTTTCATAATACATCGTGCATTATATATACATGCAACAAGTTTCAAGATCAGTGAAAAATAAATTTAATTGTATATTCAATTTTAGTAGAATTAATTTATTCACATTGAGATTAATTCTTAATATATATATATTTTTTCATATGTCATAGCATCGTCCGGGAGGTGAACCCACAACTGTCTGCAACCAACTACTTGCTTGCAAGGCGGCTGCGATGACCTCTCGGCTAACAACGCTTGACTAATTCTTAATATTTGCAAAACCTTTAACGAACTAACTAAATTGTTAGCAAAAAAAAATCGAACACGGTCTTAACAGTTTAATCACTCTTCATGTTCCAAAAAGTACGACTCATATTGCGAAATCATAGTTTTTCTTTTCATTTCTAGTCAATAAAAACATATTTGATTAATTGAAAATGCAATATAGAACATAAGCACAAATATTTGTATAATCAAATGATTTAAAATATAATTACAAAACCATAATGCAAAATATACCTAATTTTTTTTTTTTCTTTAAAAGAATGAAACTATTTTTATGAAAAATGATCCTGCAAATATATCAATATAAATACCACCTATATCGTTCAAAGATGTTTTTTTTTTAACTAAATTTAAAAAAAAATTATCATTCAAGTAATTGTTACCCTTTTATTGGAAATGTCAATTTCCGTTTATCCAAATGAGCGGAAGACATACAACGAATTACATATAGCAGAAGCAAAAAAACTAATTTTTTTTTTTTTGCAAGTAACAACATATTGGAAACTTGTATTTGTCATAGAAATATTGATTGACAGTTATTCTTTTCAGTTTTTAAGTTTTGAGTGAATGCAAAAAAATTCTACTTTTATGGCATTAAATAAAAAACAACACATTTTAAATGTGAAATCTATAAATATGTATTAAATTATTTACACTAAGACAGACAGAGTAGTAAAATAATGAAGTCTATGATAGCATAACATTTGAATATCACTAATGATATGGCTTGCCATTGCTTGCAAATTTAAATTAATATTCAATAGAAGATTTTCATGGATAAAAGATGTGAATTTATATTTTGGATATGATCCTACGTATATTTGTTTGTAATTGACATTAGTGTTATATCAATGTTTCAATTAGGTACCGCCAGCCATCTTCTGAGTAGTAAAAGTGATTCAAGGATTTATTTTAATTTTCAAATATTTTAAATATCTAATTTTAAAATTTATAAGATGTGTGACTGAAATATCAGACTAAAAAAATTTGGAACCTAAATGTAAAAAGTGAGTAATAATAAAAGAGAAGCTGAGTTTGAATCTCAGCTTTTTGTAAATCAAAATATCTAATTTAAATTATTTAAAACAGGAGATAGCAATGGATCAGAAGCAAAAGGAAGAGATACAGAAAAGACTAATCCAGAATTTCTGGAAGATAATTACATTTTTGCTCAATATATTTTATACATTTTTTCCAAATGGAAGGGAGGTCAGCTGAATCAGCATATCATTAGAATTTGGTGTTAGTTAAATCTATTTTATAATTAGTGTCTTAAATCTGGAGAGTGAATAATCAGAATGTTGGGAACGATTTATTGCATTATTATGTTAATCTTTACTAGCAATTATGCAATGATTACTCATATCCAAGTAAGATGCTTTGCAAATCACATGAGATTTTAGATACTTTGTGATTAAAATAGACCTTTCTAATTTTTGGAAGTTTCTACAATATCAATGAATAACTTGTACATCTTGAAGGTGATTGATGGTATATAGCCAAAATATCAATACAGTGCTAATGCTAACAAGGATAAATCTGAAATATAAGTTCACGCAAACAAACAATCAATAATTTCATTTGGTAAGGTAAAAATAGATAATCAATTGTATGCTTAGCAAAAAAAAAAATCATACATACATTTTAGATTCTTAATAATAAACCTACTATTTTGCATGGTTCTTCAGATTAAACTAACTTTTTCCATAATCTGATTGGATCAAAGTTGCCAAATATCAGCAATTTGTACATCTTTCAAACTTTGTAAATGTAAATTATCATAATCTCATTAATATCAGATAATTAGAAAATTAAATAAAATACAATAAAATAGATTTTAATGAAACTGAGTTCTACTGAGACTATATACTCATTCATAAACCATAATATATTTAATGATGTAAGTCTATTATTTATATACAAAAAAGTTCACTTATAAATATCCTCTTTTTAACTGAACAGTCTCACTAAAATTTTGAAAGACAAATGGTTTGTTTAAAATACTTTAATTGTATGTAAATTCAAACTCTCAAAAGAGAAAACATATACAAAATCATTTGAATTGATTTGTATTCATAAAGTATACATTGAAAAAAAAAATTGTTACATAATAAAAATTGCTGTATAGTAAAAATTTCAAAAAAATCAAGATAATTTCATGATTATTCAATAGAAATAAAATCATTTGTTAATAATAAAACAATTTGTTTTAACAGAATTTATGCACCAACTACTTAATTATTTGTTTCTCTCTCTTCCCCACTTTATTTTCTCAATTAGCAAAAAAAAAAACAACAACACTATTTTCTGTTCTAAATTTAATACAATTGCCACTATTAAATCTTCATCATTTACTTTTATTTTACATCCACACGATCAATTTGTCACCAGCACAAATGCATGCATATATATACAGTAATCAGCATACCAAAGTGTTCTTAAAAAAATATCCATAAGTTCTTCGTTTTAATAAATGCCATTTTTTAAAGTTGGTATTGAATAAATAAAGTGCATTAATATGACTAGTAAGTCCTTATGTCTTGTTGAAAATGAAAAAAATTATTAAAATATGCTGTTGACTTTTAAAGGTAAGATGAAATTGAATTTGTATATGCATATACTAAATATTTAAAAATTAGAATTGTATTAAAGAAATAGCAAGAAATGGAAAACAAATGATGATAGAATTTGGGCTTAGTATCTTGCTCAGTAATAAAATTAATTGCATTTAAATGAATAATTTAACATAGGCATGTAAACGTCAGTTATAGCTAATTTACTTTTTGGCACCAATCAATTTTCCTGAAAGATTTGTAGAGACTTTAAAAGTTATTACTTAATGGTTGGGTAATGGAATAAATTATATGAATTAAGTGATTCTATGTTTTAGTAAATATATATATATATATATATATATATATGTGTGTGTGTGTGTGTGTGTTTTATGCTCATTTATTATAGTATCTAAGTTCAAAGATAATGTCAAAATAGATATATAACTAGTTTAAAATGTTTAGTGCCAAACTGGATTTTTAAAAAAATGATTTGAGACCAATTGTCATAATAACTTCAGTGTTATTAATGTTAGAGCAAAAAACTTTACATTGATGGAGACTAGAGAAACTAAGGTAAAAATAAGGCTAAGAAAAGTAGTGATTACCATTAAAAATGTAAGAAAAAAAAATTTCAATATCCGAAAAAATTATTACTTTTTTGTTGTTCAAAATTTCTAATTTATCATTAACTAAATTTAAAATTATATTTTCATTCATAATTTACTTATGTTCTTCACAAAATTCTCATTCAAACCATATATAAAACTTCTTATTTGAGATAATCCATAGCTTCAGAACTTTCAAAAAAAAGAACTACAAAAATTTGCCATATTTTCTTGTACCCCAGAAGTTAAAAAATCTCAATTCTTCCTAATAAAAGATACAAAATAAATCTTTTCCAGAAGGTGGATATGCATTTGTTATCATAACAATTGGCTTCTTGTCTATCCAAAATTAGAAATTGAAGGTCATTGTCTTTATCAATGATAAAATGAGTCTTCTCTCTTCATTTTATATTTTTGTGCAATCAGTGATGCTATCTTGTTATATTTATTGTTCCACAGAGATATAATTTATTTGCATATAATTCATTTTCTAGCTGTATACTTGAAAATAATGTGATCCAAGATATGGCAAAACTACTGACTCCATAGCATGAATACAAGGCATAGGCAAAAATCTGGGTTTGATTCTTTGCCCGCAAACAATTCCGAGTGGTATACATAATTATTGTAGCTATCATGACACATCCACCACTTGAAAACTTTATTTATTGGATGGTCATATGTTACTATGCCCAATAAAATTTGCAACTTTTCTGTGCATCTGATAATCAGCCTTAAAATTCACAATGCACTGCTTTAAAATAGTTTTAATTTTATAAATGCAGTTAAAATCTTTAATTGTTATACAAAAAACATGCTAGTAGACACTAATACAAATACAGACATAACCAATAAATTATTAAACCTTTTGGGAGTCTTTATGTCTACAAAATAAAGTTGCCTTAAACTTGGATCAGATCCCCAAAATTACATTGTCAATAATGGTTTAATTTTCAAACCATTACTTTCATTATATTTGAATACAAATATAATTTATATACTAAACAGACACATTAGTACATAGACTAACACATTAATAAATTATACATTTATCAAATATCAAAAAAAGATAAAATAATAATCAAGTAATAAAAAAAGCTGAAATTAATACTCACATATAATCTACAGCATAATATTTATTTTTGGGTTGAAGGCCTTGAAATTGCAAAATTTTTGAAGCATGTTGTTTTCTCTGTACAATCTAATAAATTGAGCAGAAAAAAATTAAATGGACTTATCATTAGAAATATTAATAAAAAAATCAAAATTTTGTTAGATTTTAATATGCCATGCAGTCATATTAAAAAGAAAATCGAACTACAGAGAATGATGGTATTGGCACATGCATAGTCCATTTGGTTTTCCTGCACTTTTAAAATGAAAACAAAGAAATTTTAATTACAAATGAATGAGCGGCAGCCATGCTAACTTTTGCAAAATTTGAAGACACATCTCAGTAAATTAAAATATATATATTTAAGATTTTTGTACTGAATTAAGAACATGCAAGGGTGACAGATTTCAATGTGTTTTAAGTTTCTAAGAAAAAAATACATGGTTAAGTCTATTTATATGTGAAACATGAAATAAAATACATCAAATATTATAATTATTTTAATCAAACTGAGACTAATAAATTTCATAGCAATAATTAGGAGAATGAAAACAAATAATAGCAAATAAACATGATAAAAATAATAAAATGAAACTATATAAATGATCTCAAAACTTCACTAAATAAAATAAGAATGCTAGTTAAGTCCATAGTTGAGTTTTCCAAAGAGCATAGATGAAAAATTGCAAGCATGAAATCAGTAAACAATTTAAACAAATTGGCATTCTTTCTGAAGAAAAGTACAAATTTAAAAATGCAGTTTTTACATTTTTTCAAAATAACACTCAAATGATAATGACAAGGTATAACTTTTATCTAAATGGAATAATAGCACATGAGAAATAAAAAAAAGTTTCATTTACAACATAAAGTAATAATTAAAGCATAATCGAACGGGTGTAAGGTGAAACACATCAAGAAAACATTCATCAGAATTAATAAAATGGACCTCAGAAACCAAGAACTATTTAGAAACTGATCACTATACTGAATCACTTTCCTGTCCACTGAAAAAAAAAAAAAACTGATTAGCTATAAGATAAATATCAAATGACTAATTTTACAATTATAGTTAGGAGTAACAAGATTTTTTATTTGTTAAATCACTCATAAATAAAACAATTTACTTTTCACATCTGCTTTATTCATATCCGGAATCTTCATTCAGATAATGATAAAAAGACTGACATTTTAAGTAAAAACATAATGATAATATAGCAAAAGAACAGTGAGAAACTACCTAGAATATTTGACATCAGTAGTGCAATAGTTCAGCAGACATCTATCTAATATAAAATACTGTGGTTTGAAGTAGTCAATATTTGATGCAAATGTAGTATGTTAGCATGTTTAATATTAAATATAGTGGCTTGATATTGATTGATGTAAAAAAAATATTAAGGCTCACTATATATACAAAAACATATAATGCAGATGAAAAAAATTGTTAAAGTGAATCAAAGCTTAGCAAAAGCTTTAAAAATACTTTAACTATTTATTAATTAAAGTCAAACTATAAAATATATAAGATAATGAAAAATTATTTCTATACATGAATTTTATATACAAGATATAACTCCATTATAGAAAATATTAATGCAATACAATACTAAGATTTTATAATAATCAATTTAATTTGCATGCTGATAAAGTTAATACAAATATTAAATAGCTATATTTTAAATATATGAGACATATAAAAATTAGTTTGAATTTAGAAAAAAAAAAAAAGAGGGGGAAAGGTGTAATTGAGGCAATGAGGACAAGTAATGAACAATATGAAAAAAAAAGAAAATATTTTTGCTTTATTTATCATAAAGAAGCTTTTGGTAAACTGAATTGGATTATTTGGCTGAATATTCTAAAAAAAAAAAGAAAAAAAACAATGAAAATTTGGAAAAAACTAAGAAATTTACATGTGAACCAGAATATATATATATAATATTAAAGTTTTTGAGAAGAATTAAATATAAAAAAAAACAACTAAAGATAAATTAAGGTATATATGTATTTAGATGAATCGAAATATTTATTTAGACAAATTGCCAAAAGCACATGGCCATAAAGATATAAAAGTAACCAAATAATTGCTAGGTGATGGAGCAGAGTTGTGATCCATGGAATTTTAACTTTCAAATTTATCATTATATTACTAGTTCATATAGCCTGTCATAATAATAAAGAGGTTAACACTGAAATTGTTTGTAAAAAGTGAGGGGAAATGTGACATAGTATTAAAATAGGGAAATAGAATTTCTAGTAATTTAGGGATTAAAATAAATACATTTAAAATTAAATCAACAAAAATAGAGAAATAAGATAAAAATTTAGTAAAAGCAATTGATATGAAATTACAATAAAAGTTAGTGGTTTATTTAAAAAGTTGTTTAAATGATAATGGAAACAATGATAAAGAAAGTAAAATAGTTCATCAGAACAATCTATCTTCTATGGACATTTGAAATCAGAATGTAAAAACAGTTTGTAATGATTTATTTGGAGTTTTCCTTTATATTGAAATGTATTAACCAGTTACCAAAGTTAAAAGTATGGGGGGGGGTATAAAATCAGTCAGAAAGAGGGAGTGAGAGCAACAGCATAGTTTTTTTTTTTGGTCAGGCTCAAGTAAAAATCTATATACACATCTACACATATAAACATCTTAAATTATTTGTATTCATGTGCATGTGGAGAAGTTAAAATTTCCAGTATTGGTTTACATAATTTAAGTCTTAAGCCCAATTCTAAATTTGAAATGGGTTGTTTTTCTTGTAATAAATCTATTTTTGTTAAACAGATTTAATTAAGGTTCATTTATTAAGAATTCAACATCAAAGTTTTAATCAAGTCTAGTTTTAGTAAGTATGTTTTAAAAAAAAAACAATGTAATTATTTTTGATAAATGTTTTTTGCAAAACACATTGTAAATAGGTAAATTCAAAATAAAAGTTTTAATTAAATAATTTTGGTAATGGTTTTTGTATAACAGGGTAATTAGTAAATTATATTTAATACCAGTTGGTATGTGATTCAGATAACTTGTTTATCAAATTTTATGCAAGGAGAAAAAATAAAATAATTATCATTAACTTATATGAAGATCAAAAATGACATGTTATTTAGGTAGTCAGATTGTTTTTTTGTTTTTTTTTCATGGATTTCTCTCTACAATAGAGATAGCTAAAAAAAGAACCATAGTGAAACACCATAAAAACTTAAAAGTTAACAAAATAACTGCTATATGGAAAAAAGAAACCACAAATGAGTAAATAAAAATCCATAGAATCTCTCTTGGTATCCTGAATATTGTTTTCCATGCTTGCTTATTGTGAATCACTCCCAAACTAATTATGAGAATTAGGTCTTTTCAGAAATTTTACAAGACTGCAATATTTATTAGATATATACTATTTTGTGCAAGAATAATAAATTTTTCTGCTGAATTCATAAACAAGTTAGATGAGTGCTCAAGGATTACCTGAAAATTAAAGCTATGAATCCAAATTATTATTTACATATGTAATACCTTGATACTCTGCCATTATTAATAATATAAAAATACTATAAGAGAGTAAAAATGTATTAAATTAAATAAATTGAGTATACTGACACTCATGCATTGAAAGTATACTTGGTTTACTTAATTTAATATATTATTCTTTATTATAGTATTTTCATATTATATATATTGAAGCTATATATATATGTACATATATATATATATTTCATGTTCGCATATAAAACAATTACAAACAAAAATTTAAGAAATAAAAATTAAATATATGTATTATAAATGCACAAATAGAGATATACAGTATAATTAATTATAAAGTTAGTTTGTGTTAAATGCATAATAATTTCTAAAAATTAAAATGATAATTGATTTTAAATTTAACTTAAAAGTAGTTTAAAAGAAAAAGGTTTTTGTTTTAACAATAAAAAAAGGTGGAAATGACACTCTAGAAAAGTAATTAAAATGCTTATAAACAGATTACTAGATTAAAATTTAGGAGATAAATGATTAAAATAATTTAATTAAAAAAACTGTTATTTCCACACAAAAATAAGAGCATGCAAACAGGATATTTGACAAATAAACTCAGACCTCAGTGAAAGTAATGGAGTTACCTATATCCAATAAATTAGAGGATCCAAACTATAAGAGATCGATCTGAATTTTACAGATAACTCCAAATCATATATATATATATACTGCTGAAAATTACATTGGTAATGAATCTACATTCATTATTAAGATTCTATCTTGAATCTTAGATCTTGAAAGCTTGCTATCATTATTCTGCGTTCATTCTATTTTTATTCAGTCAGTGATTATTATTTTGTCAGTATTATTATTGTTTTAATTAATTTTTATTTGCAAGTTCCAACAAGTCTACCATGCCAGAGAAGAGAAGCAATTATCTGCCTTATTCTGTCAAGCTGGCAGAGGACATGCTAAAAAACCATCCTGAATCATATCAAAGAAGCCATCAACAACAACCATCTGAACATGTGCCCACCATGTATCCACCTTAGAAGAGGAAAAATCTGATGTCTAGTGAGTGGTACAGGAAGAACTAGTCTCAAAACAAGACTTCATTGATATTTGTGCATCCAAAATGAATATGAAACAGTGATTTCAACCTTCATAGACCATAATTATGGTTTTAAGAATCAACTCCATCAATACCTAAAGGATAAAGCTGAACACAAATTAAGCTGAAAGAATAAGTATAACTTTTAACTAATATTTAGTTAATTATTGTCTCCAATTTAATAAAATATATTAATAGTTATGTAATTAATCTATTATGACAAGAGATTGTAATTGTTCTATTTAAATATCATGCCACAATTTAGTTGGACTAATGGTAATAAATTAAGTTTATAAAAAGGCAATTAGCTTATAATTGCAATCTCTTGCCATGCTATTAAAAGGTGTATATTAGTTAAATTTTTACTTCTACTTTATTTAAAAGATAAATATGTTAAAGCAGTAAATTTATTAAATTATGAGTGGAAGGCAATTGGGCTACATAGTCAAGCTAAATTGGGGGTTCTGTTAAATAGATATCAGTTTCAGCTAACTGGTCTTATATTTGAATTATTAGTATTGATAAGTATGTATGGCTGGTATACATTAATTTAAGTATGTATGGCTGGTATACATTAATTTATGTTATGAATTACATCTGATTATCATTCTTACATAACTCATTAATATTTAGTGATTGTAATATCTTTTGTGACTGCTGATCTCTTACAATGATTATCTTATTTAAACAATGATGTGAAATATATGATGAATTCCTACCGCATGCCATCCATTTTACTTTCATACATGTTATGGAGTGATACATATGCAACTGTCAGTCACTGTATGCTATACATGTGGTAGAAGATTAATTCCTACCATAGGCAAACAATTATCACATGTATTTGTTCTTATATAACTATTGTAATACAGATGTAAATCTGTATTTTACAATTATATTTTATTATCTATTGCATAATAATATCACAATCTGTAATCGATCACAACAGTCAAGTAGTAAAATCTGCCTTAGTTTATAAGCTTGTATCAGTTAGCATTAGAACTGTGCATATGAGAGTAGAGAGCAATTAGGTGTCTATGTAATAGATTGGCATCCGTTCAAATAATTAACATTAATAGTATTCTAAAATAATATCAATTGTTTTAAATCTTTATACCACAGTATACTATATCTGTGCATAATTAAAATTAAATAATCTAAGAAAATTTGGAAAAGTTTATGTTATAAATTAATTACTAAAATCACCCCAGTATATATTTTGTGTAGTATATACATGAATAAATAGTGTTGTCTCATTATTTTTGGCATTTTATAATTTTTATTTGCCATCAACAATTTAGCTAATTAGTTAAGTCTCTTATTTTTTCTCTGATCTTAGCGAGCTGTAAAAGAAAAACTTGGACTTGGTATTCTGTGATGTCAGAATGTGGAAAGTATATGTAAATTGTCCTTGGGTGAATGTAAGTTGTGCAATTCTGACAGTTACAATATATATTACACATAATTTTGTATATAAACTTTAAGAAAGAAAAGAAATTTGTCATTACAAGACTTAGAAATAGATTCAAGATGTAAATTTATTTTATCTTGGTCTAATTTACATTACAAAAAAAAGGAGCTAATCTTATGTTTCTTTATTTAATATAATGATTTTTTTAAAAAAATTATATGTCCATTTATTATAGTTAAAAATATGTTGTGAGATCTTTAAGAATATGCCTAGAGATGGGAAGGGGAACAAAAAAAAATAATGACTGTCACTTACCTTAATGATTTAATTGTGGTTGAAAAAAAAAACAAATCATAAAAATAAAAAAAGATATTGAAATGTATTTCTTTTTAAAATAAACAATTGTTTGTACATTATTTTATATATGTTGCTTTGTGCAATTTCAGGTAGACGTTTTTTTAAAATTAATATGCATGAAAATAATTTACATATAAAAAAATTGAAAGGATTTAAAATAAAAATGAGCTTTACAAAAATCAATTAAAATTTAATAAATGTACCAAATGTTAGAATAAAGATAAATTAAAGTTAGTGCATGAAAAATGTATGCATAGGAATGTACATGTATAATGCCAATTCATTAAGTTTCTGCTATTGGAAATAGAATTATTTATTAATTGTGAAAATTTACATAGACATTAGAAATATATTATTTATGACCATGTTTTATTTAAATGAAATCAAGTTAAAGAGATAGTATGCTAAATAATTGGAATTTATTTTTATAACAATCATCATTTATGATTTATAGCTGGTGTTGAAGCAATTTGGATTAATGTTACCGATTAATGGAAAGATTTAGATAATTAAATGCAGAGTTATATATGCTTTATATATAAGATATTTATTTGTCAGTGAATATACTTATTG
The DNA here is from genome assembly GCA_028023455.1 of Epiperipatus broadwayi. Lineage (NCBI taxonomy): Eukaryota > Metazoa > Onychophora > Udeonychophora > Euonychophora > Peripatidae > Epiperipatus > Epiperipatus broadwayi. Next base: position 98,227 of record JAQFVV010000008.1, on the reverse strand, counting down.
TTAGCTATTATCCCTTTTATTTGAATTAAAAGAAGTTTACCATAAACTTATTTTATTTGGTTTTCATGAACAATTATTTGGTTTTCATGAACAATTAATGTAACCCTGCACTATGAACCCTGTATATGGATGTTTGAGCAAAAACATTGTCTTAATGATAAAATTATTTCTACTTGCCATTTGCAGTTAACATAGACTTGCTATATGTACTCCATACAGAATTTATTATTTTTCATGGCTAGTATTCTTTATATATATATTTGGTTACATTTGATGCATATAAATTAATGGTGTGATCACATATTTATTAGTGTTTTTATTATTTGATTTTGTCAATAAGGCATTTCAATTCTGATATCTTATCATTGTATTATATAATGTAGGCAAACATGATGATCTGAGATGATTAAGACACTTCAAACCTATTAATAAGAAAATAAGTTAACAATAAGAGAATGTTTAAAAATGTCAGGGATAAAATAAATTTCCAAAAACAATGTACTTCAAAATCATAAATAAACACATTGCAATCACAATATTTGTTAAAGTCATTATTAAAGTCTACAATATGAGTTTTAGAATTTTTAAACCTGAAAATCAATTAAAGTTTTAAAAAAATCATTTGGGAAGTGTAAAAATAAATATCTAGTGTATTTAAAAGACTGGTTGTAACTGGATAATATCATTGTGAACCTGATAAAAGAAAAGCAACCCCTATGAAAAGTAAAACTAGTTGTAATATTGAATTGAAACAGAAGATCTTGGCTCATCAATCAATGGTGACATTCTAAATAGTTTGATATACTAATAAATTTATTAAAATATTTGTCAAATTAATATTGTCTAATGTTTATTTTCTTTAATGGTTCAATAGATGACTAAAATGGAAAAAGATAAGAAAAGGTTTTCAAAGGTAATAATTTAACTGTTCTTTTATTGCTAGTTTATTTTATAGCATTGAAGGAGAATACTGACTATAATGTCATTCATTAAAAACACAAAATAGAAGAGTATATGTCCAATAAGATTGGAGTTTAACCCAATTTAAATCATCTTCCAGACTTGGTGGTATTCAGCTAAAATATGAAGAGTTGTTAAAACATTAGATACATATTTAAACCTGTATACGGATCTCTCATCTCCAGTATTTCAAGCATCTAGCAGTCATATTGGGAAATAACTCCAACATTAGGCCAACAATTGCAATATAGAGCAGACATTTAGGCAATTAGGTAAAAAAAAACAGATTCTACGAATGTGAATTTGCTAAAGAATAGGAAATATATTTTAAAAACCAACAAAACCTCACATAAAGTACATCTCAGCCATTTGTTTTTTAAAAAAAGTGGAGGGGGTGGTGGTTTGGTTAATGTGTAGAGGAAATGGAATTAACAAAGAAAAACATATTGAAAGGAATTTTGCACATTAAGAGAAAGTGAAAAAAAAATTGTAGAAAAGAAATTGATAGATGATATTAAGAAAGAAAACAATTCCAGAAAACAATATAAACTGATGTGCAATGCCAATCTCACGGGAGGCAAATCATTGAAGTATCTATATGTAACACTTGTGATAATGACGGCAAGTATTCCTACACCTTAGAATCATTAGAGAAGTTCTGAATGCATGAAGAACAGTTTTAAATTTAAATAAGTTTATTTAAACATTAAAATAAGATCAATATTATTTATTTTAACTTTTAAAAATATAAAAAAACAATAGCAAGTTTTGTAATAAATACACACTTTAAGGATGTAAACAAATTAGCATACATAATTTAAGAGAAATATAAATATTAAAATAATTTACTTTTTAGAACTACTATCTAGTAGGGAATCTGAAATTCATTTGTATAAAATAAAATAAATTTTCAAATGAGTGATTTTAAATTAGCAACCAATAGAAAATATCATGATAAATATTAGGCCATTAAGTCAACCTTAAATCCTGTTAAATTAAAAATCAAAGTAGAAAGCAGATATCAAAAATTAATTTATATTATCCAATTAAATTTGAACATACATACCAAGAATAAAAAAAAAAAAAAGAGTCTAAATTTACTATCAATTAAAATAAGGCTAACCTTTTATTAATTTTGACAGGTTAGTGAAAGGCAGGACTGTATTAGGTTTCACTGGAATTAATCCAGTTTATCTAGTAAAAGATTTATTATAATCTTTTGAAAAGTTTTATTTATTTCTACTATAAACGATTCATTTGTTATAATTTATAAAGTTTTACATTCAATTTAGAAGGTTTTTTTTTATTATTTAATAAAAAGTTATCCAAAATATATCACAATGTTTTTTTTTTTGTCATTTAATGTCTTTTCTTTTTTCTATTGATATGATGCCTGAAGAGTTGCAGGGTGGAATAGATTGAAACCTGTCCATTAAAGTTTAAAGATTTGCTATCTTAATATAAACCGAGCATTGATTATATATGTACGTGGGAGATGATCTGATCTGGACCACATACGTGTGGTCACGTGTATCCGTTGTATGAGATAGAGTGGATAGCTGAAGAAAGCTTGAAAGTCTATGTTCAAATCCCTACAATTATATTCTCATTTTCATAATTATCCTTTCGTCTTTCTTCAACCATTCTGCTTATAAATAATAATAATAAAACTATTTATAAACAACATCAATCATTAAAGTTATACATAAATGCTAGATTTTTTTTGTCTAAAGGTAAGTTGGATAATCAGGCAATATGGTATTATGACAAAGAGATAAGATTTGATCATCACCATTGATCGTTTGTTTCTTGTTTGCTAGCCTATTTAACAATTTATTTTAATCTTTCAAATCTACCATTATATGAAGATTTTTTTTTTTTCAATTTTTATATGCTTTAAATTTTTCAGTGTTTTAATAGTTTTTTTCTTTTTAAGTGCCATAGTATCGTCCGGGACGCGAACCCGCAACCCGGGCAACTGCCTGCAAGTGCAAGGCAATCGCGCTGACCTCTCGACCACCAATGCAAGACAGTGTTAATAGTTAAACCAGTAAACACTACAAGATCACTATTCCTTATGCTTATCTATTGCATCTATTGATTAATCTGATTTGCACTGGGTGGCACTAATTTATGGAGAATTTTGCCTCTATTTTAATAGTTTATCTAGTTAGCACTGGCCTAATATAATATAATCATAAATTAACAATATTACTTGAATCTTATTAATGATTTATATATCATTTTATATTTAGAATCTCTCAATAAAACTTAACAATGAAAATCATTTTGAAACAAATTCAAATTTACTAAGTTTACATTAAAAAATGGAATTATTTTCATTTTCAATAATCTTCTTATTCCAAAAATATATATAAAAAATTCTATTTGCATTCCATAACATAATGTTTATTTTCAATGCCATTAAAATATTGGAAGAATCAAACATTATTTTTTCACTACAATTGTAACTTAAGTGCCTCTTTATGTCATTTGATCCACCAGATCTAAAAAAGAATAAGACTTATGAATATAAAATTCTATATTATGTTCTTACACATTAGGAGAAAAACATTTATCAATATTAATAAAAAAAATTTGTGTGGTCTAGCAGTTACAATAACTGGGTTTATCTACGAAATCTGTGATCTTGTGCATAGAACAATGCTAGAGTGATAGACTCAATAGCTATATGTTCCTGAATTGAATCTCAACTAAATAAAGTTAAAAATAACATGTTATGTTTAATTTTCCACTTGAGTACTCAAACATGACATAATTTCCTGAATAACAACTAATCAAATAATAATTATTATTTTTATAATAAAAAAAAAACCCACAAATCATCTAATTTACTATTTTATACTATAATAGAACAAAACGTTTAGGGTCCTAATCCACCAATAAAACTTCTACAAATATAAATAAATAAAATTCTCAGTCTCAATTTAAGTAAACAGAAATTTGCAATTTAGTCTAGTGGCAAGGTAAGGAGCAAAATATTTTTGCATAAATAGCCATATGAGGTAAGTAAAGAAAAAAAATCTCAGTTTGGTCAACTGAATTGGATTGTCATGTTTAACGTGCTTTATTGGTGCTCACATATTTCGGATATATATTTAAAAAGAAGTGAACAATTTTGTTTATAATTTAAAAATTAATAAAATCATATACCTGAAAAAAAGATATTAAAGATAAATATATGATATACTAATAAGAATATACAATACACAAAAATAGAAGTTATAATAGAATATCCCTTCTAAAATTATCTCAATTTCACTTTAAAAGTTTAAAGCCATTAAATAATGAAAAAACTACTAACAAATGAAAATGAAGAAATTTGTTAAAGAAACATAAGAAATGCAAAGATTTAATTTTATTACAACTACATGGTATATGCTCACCATTTCTCAAAATAAAATCAATAAAAGTTATAGGTCCATTTTTGTTTTTGTTTTTTAGATAAAAAATAATAAAATTATAGCAAAGACTAAATTAATCTATTTTTTCTGGTAATCGTGTGACATCTGACTTGATTTTTTTTTTGTAATTATATTAAACTTATATTGAATTCAATTAAACTTTATTTTCTTATATAATTTCACTATCATAATTAGATAATGAGTCCTCAAAAATTATTTTCAATCATTATTCCTGCATAGAATATATATATAATTCTAATTTTTAAAAAAGCAAGTACAATTTATAAAACAAGTTTGACATTAATTAATTCATTCCAACTTCATAGCAGCTATTTAATATTAATAGTTAAAAATTAATACTTTTATCTAGCAATAAATTAAAAAGCTCATAATTCAACAGTGAATTAAATAAAAAGATAATTCAATTAAAAAAAAATTAAAAACAAGTATAATTTATAATATTAATTAATTAAGGGTCTCAGAAGTGAACCAACCAACCAGAGGGAAAAAAACCTATTATCACTGATATTGATTTTTTTTTTTCTGAAAATGGTAATATGTGTTTATATTAAACTTTGCTTTGATTTGTAGTATTAGTAGACCATCATTATACATTATATAAATTATAACATAAATAAAGACAAAGATTTATTATTATATCACACAAAGCAAAATCATATAAGAGATAAAAAACATTTTTTTAAAATAACTTAAATTTTTTTTAATTAGTACTGAATACAATAAATTAATAGATAATCCAGAATGTTGTGCCATCTGACAAATTATGAGATAGTATTGAAAAATTTCAAATTAATTGGATTTTATTATTTTAGTATGGTTAAGATTCATTCAAGCAACATATTAAAAATCTAATCTTGAATAATTGAATAAGATATTTTAAAAATAAAAAAAAAGGGTTTCATTACCACAAGTAAATTAATACAATTAAATAACTGATATGGCTGTCATGTTTTTCTTTCATTTTATTAATTTTCCATTTTCAAAATTTTGTGATTTTCACTTTTATTTAGAGAATTATTAAATAACAGTTATAAAAATGTCTTAAAAGGCTAGTAAAAATCTTACAATAAACTTTCATTTCAAAATATTATTAAAAATCTGACATATAGTGAAGCCATGATATATGCTGTAGCAACATGCATGAATTCAGTTGTATGCCATCAAAAATGCATATAAACAAACAAACAAAAAAGATAAACTAATAAATAATAATAACATTGAAATTCACAATCTTGATACATTTTACAAATCTTGGTACAGTACATTTTTTTTATTTATGAAATATAACATTCTCAAATTTTAAATGCAAATTTACTTAACCAAATTTTCTTTGCAATTAAAGTAAACTCAGTCCATAATTGTATTGTAAACATATGTAAATAAACAAAAAAAAAATTGTAAAAAAAAATTGAAATTTGTAAACTTAATAAATTTTACAATAAAACAGTAGTCAATTTCCCATCTCAGATCACATGTTCTGCTTATATTGAAAACTTCCCATTATTATTCATTCAGAATTTGACAGTATTTTGTGTAATAAAATGTTTTCTAAGTGTAATGCCATTTCTTTATTTTTTTACAAAATTTAAGAATATTAATGAAGTTGATATAGACTTTAGAACATCAAAACAATTAGAGAGGGTATAATCTGCTGAAAATGGACTTTTCTCTTTCAAGATAATTTTATTTGACCTATAAGTGATTACAAAAAAAAAAAAAAAATAAAAAAATAACAAGAAATATCTAGTCGAGGTTACAGGGTGGTATATACAGAGAAGAAATGATTCAAAAGTCAGTAGAATATAACCTGTGGATGCAAGGTGAGTATTAATCATCTAGTCTATAACGAAATACCTTTGTTAGTAAACCCTGTTTTGGCAAGTTATGGTTGGAGGGTTTTATTAAATCATAATAAGATATTAAGTCATAATAAATATTTTCATATAAATTATTTAGGGGTTGGTTGGAGAGGTGCTGTTTAGACCAGTTGTGAATTCCCATGTTAATATGGCCAGGTATGGATCGGCCTCTCTCTTGTCTGTTTCTTGGATATTTTTAATTATGCTGAGAAAGCAGTTATTGATTTCGTTAAGCGGTAATTTTTGAAAAATCACCTTGCATCTGGTCAACCAGATGGCAAAGTTTATGTAGGTGGCGAGCCTGATTTCAGCGAAAATGCCTCTATTTAAAACCCCTTCAAGAGATGTTAGATCTGGACCATTATTATCAATGTGTTTCTGGAAGTTTTGTCTTAGTCCCTGCCAGACTGGACAAAGGCGAAGGAAAATGGACTTTTATTATGTTCTGATAGAGAAAAAAATTATTGCCAAAAAAGGGTAGTATTTAATCAAGATGACAATCAGAAATTTGCTATTCATTTTATTTTTTTTAAAAAAGAAGATATACTATAACACATTTTTATTTTTTGAGTGATTATAAATGAGTAGGCACACACACACACAATAAATATATACATAAATGTATTCTGTCAATTTATTATTAATAACTACATTATTATTTTTTAACTTTATTTATATTATAATTTCAATTTATATATGCATTTTATACATATAAAAATATATGTGATTTACATATATGTGTAAAAAGTATTATACACTTATAGTTCAATAAGCTTCTATTGTACTCAAAGCTTATTAACAAAACACAAGCTATTATACAAATTGTATGATGTATCAGGGAAGACTAAAACAAAATACGGTGGATATTTGAGCTTTATCATAAATGTTATTGAAAAAAGCAAAGAAAAAAACCTAATCACTAAATTTGCAATTTTTAAAAAAATTATGAAATCAATGTATTGATTATTAAACACACCATAATAAATAAAACACTGCAAATATGTATCCAATAGATTTTATGATTAATAGGTATTGATATATTATTTAATATTTGTTTCCAACAACTTGCTATATTTAAAATATATAAATTCTTTTAACCAGATAAAATCAAGGGCTCTAAATTATGATGTTAAATTTTCACAAGAAAATTGATGTTTGTTTTTTAGAATACTATACATCTAACCTTAATGATAATATCATACTGCTCGATCTCTTGGAAATAGATTTAGATCAAAATATCACTACCAAACATCCACGTAATTATGCATATACCTTTAATACACTAAATTATTATGAACAACAGTATCAAGACTTCAATCAATGCATTAATAGTACTATACCTAATAGTCTTCATAAATCACTGCTTAATTTTAACAGTGACAAAAATCTAATTTTGGCTGTCACAGATGCAAATTGTGCATTATTCAAATTTCCCACAAAGCTGCTAATTGAATCGATCAAAGATAATAACTTAGGTAGTGGAATTCACAAGATTTTAAACCATCCTAATGATCGCTACATAGCGCTGGAATTTAACAATTGGGTAGCCAAGAACTATTTTAAAAACAATATCAGAACATTGAATGATAAATTTATATGCTACATTGATTTTTCTAGACCAAATGTCTTATCCGGTAGGATTAAAAACTGTCCCATGAATTTCTATCAAGAGCATCTCCAGGAATCTCTTAAAGCCTTTGGCACTGTCAGAAAGTTCTACTACCTTCTGGTTGAAACAGTCGGGTTTCAAATTCTATCCAATATTGCTTCTTTCCAAATAGTAATTGAAAACATATCACCTACTGATATACAACAGTGATTCTTCACAAAGACTCAACAATGATACTATCATTTTGTGGAGTGAGGCCTCAATGTTTTTTTTGCCTAGAGAGAACACACTTGGTTAGAGATTGCCAATCTAGAGTGTGTTCAAACTATGGAATTAAAATGACCATCTGTCATAAATGTAGGAAAAATATCACTCTAACATCACATAACATAGCTCAAACACACTCTTTCTCACTTAATGCTACATTAATAACAGAATCTGAGAATACTATTGATAACAAGAAGGTTCAAATTAATCACCAGCAAACATCAATTCCAGAATAGACTACACACATAAATGAAGTTAAAGAAAAAGAGTTCCCAGCAGGAGTCCATTCTTGAAGATGTGTTTCAGTACTTCCCTGATTCAAGTAATAGGAATAATATACAAGTCAAACATGAAGATGTGTTTCTGTACTTCCCTGATTCAAGTAATAGGAATAATATACAAAGTCAAACATGCAAGATAGGAAAATAACCATCTCATGCAGACAGACTGGAATCAAAAACAACAAATAAGGATAGAGAATGCTTTTTCAGATGATCTCTCAAGTCACCAGCAGAATGATAAAATACCCCCAACAAATAATATCCAGAAGCCATTGAAGGCAGCCACAGTTAAATCACAGATCAAAGTTTCTACCTCCAGAAATACTAGAAGCCAGAACAAACAACATAAAATAAATACCAATCCTATCACATCAAATCAGGCTATTTATAGCTCAGAAGAAGAAATTCCAATGGAAGTTCTGCAAGATAAGTCTACAAAAAAAGGAAGTCAGCCATCGTACATAAATTGAGCTCGGACGATGAAAAATCACAAGGAAAGAAAAATGTCTGACTCACAAACAAAAAAATAAAAACAATATTCCCATATATAAAAAAAAGCCCTGATATGAAAGGGCCACTTGATGATGAGGTCAGTAATATATTGAATCTCAAAATGCCAATAGGTGTTGTTAAAGACCTGATTCAAGCTACTCAAGATGACAGTTTAGACAGCATCTAATAGATTGAATCCATAATGCAAGAATAAATCATATCCTGTCAACTCTTTCTACTTTGCGGTAGACTTAAAGTCTTAAATGTCAATCAATGTTATATAACTTTCTAGAAGTTAATGTAAGGGGTATAAACTTCTTGGATAAGGTCTTTGCCATAGAGCAATGATTTAAAATTAATAATCCGTTCATACTCTTCATGAATGAGACAAAAGTTTCATGTAAATACAGACCCCAGAATTAGCAAATGCCTCAATTCTCTTGGATATGTTGCTTTCTCAGTAAGTCTTTCAATTGCTGGAGGAATTGGAATGCTTATCAACAGAAAATATCCTCCTAATAGATTCACAATTCTACATATTGATGTTAATCTTCTTGCAATTGTAGTCAAATATCAAAATATGGATATAAATTTAATATATGTTTATGCTGATAGGTCCTCCAGTACTATGATCATGATTATCAATGTAATTAACAGGATAATGGTAAATAATAATAGGCCCAACCTAATTTTTGGTGACTTTAATATTAACTATACAAAATTCAATAATGGTTATATTCACTTGATAGACAGGTCAGTTATGAGTGGTGATAGTCATCTTCCCACTAATTTGTACTCATATTACACTAGAAAATACAAAACACTAATATATTTATTTTTTTACACACCTGACATTCATTTCATAATTTCAGCCAAATTGAAACTTGTAATCTTTTCAGATCATCTTGCCCTTTCAGTTCAGATTGAAGCAGCAAACAACACAGTTTCCTCTACCTGTAACACCCTCAGAATGTTAACAAATCCACAACCACAGAAGCCATCCCATCCGAGGCTTACATATACTTCAAGAAAATAGATATACTTAATAGTTCCATTGAAGAGGCATGGTTTGCCTTCATTGGTATCCTCCAATCAATCATATTTCATCATACAATCAAGCAAAAGGGATCACTAGCCCTTCTTAAGGATCTAGATGAGCTGAGTAATAGAATGAAAGCCTACATTTCTGCTTCATACTCCATAGATGACACCATGTCTATTAAATAACAATATAAAGCTAAACAGAAAGCCCTCACTGACTACCTGTCTATCAAACGAGCCAAAATCTTCCTTGATCAACAAAACTGCTGGACAAGGTCACCTCTACTGGGCACTGGGGCTATCAAATTCCCTCCCATTCCCATTAACATAGATGGCAATTCCTTTATTGGCATGCCAATGATTAATGAAATTTCATAAATTTTTTCCCCAAGAAAAACTTCAACCCAAATGTCTTTTCCTGGTATAGATGTTTTGACATGCCAAGATGATCATGGCATCACAGAAGTCATGCTAAAAGCTAAACTTTAAGCAATGCCTGATAGAATTCACCCTGGGTAGCATGGAATTCCATGCTTCCTATTAGATCATTTAAGCCATTTTACAATCCCCATTTTACACAAGATGACTAATCACCTGGCACAGAAGAAAAGAGTAATCCCACACCTATATTCTATAGCTTTAGTCCCCTTCCTGATGAAGATCATCATACTCTCAAAAACATTCAGCCAATCTCCATGTCCCCCCTCATCATTAAAATTCTAGAATCTGTTATCAAAGATACAATTCAAGACAAATTTTCTACAAAATATTTCATCATCTCAATATGTGAAGAAGCACTCATCACCAATACTAGCCATTGGCCAGTTTAAAATACTAATGGATTATGTCAGGCAACAGAGAAAACAAGCGGTCATTGCAGTTCAGCTTGACATCAATGCAGCCTTTGACTCTGTTAATATTAGTACATTATTAAACCTTCTAAAACATCACCAAAATTCCTACCTCTACTATACAGATCATAAACAATCTCATGTCGAATAGAGAAATGGCTGTCTCTCTGAGTGGCAAATTATCACCTTTCTTCCAACCCAATACCTCCATACCGCAAGGATCTCCCCTCAGTGCTCTCATGTGTTATAGCCTATATTGATCGGTTATTGAAGACCTTTGACAAATTACTTCCTGCTGTATTTATTCCTAGATTGGCAAGATTGATAAAGGCCATAGCTTATATGGATATTAATATCTTCCTTCCTTCAGCTATATACTCATCTCAGTTATTCTCTATATTGGACCACTATACAGAAAACTATGGCCTCACCTTTAACCCTAATAAATCAGCCATATGGAAAGTATGTTCAGGTCAAAAACTTGTAACTAAATTTTCAGCTAACCCTCAGAAATTCTTGGGATTTGCGATATATAAATCACATACTCAAATGTCTAAAGATATCCAAAATAATATCATTCACTCCGTGGAGGAAATTACCAAGCACCTATCCAAGGTATACTTCTCCTTGCATGGCAAGGTAAATGCTCCTTAACATGAAGATTATAGCCAAGTTAAACTATTATCTACCCATCATCAAAATTACAAAGACCTTCATTAGGAAAATGAATATACTCGCAAGTCGGCAGTTTTTGGGTGGTACAGTTGCTGCAATAAATATAGACAGAATGCAGCTTCATCGGAAATACAACAGATTATCCTATCATTCCATTCAAGTTTTGTCCAAAAGACATTTAATTTCATCTCCATGCTGATCAGAACTTTTGGTTATCTGTAGGTAATTCATCCAATCACCCCCATGGATAGACGGCCTCCTAAAGTTAGTAATTTCCTAGATGCAGCAGTGGAGTTAATCAAAAATTATATGGTTATCACAAATGACACATTTGGCAACCCAATTAGCATTTGGGAGGCTCATAGTCTTATAAAACTGGTAATTATTCCCATACGACCCAAACATGGGATAACCAATAAGAAAGTCATCTCACTCTTCAGATTACTGGTCCATGGAGCCAAAGTACTTGGATTTTACTATTAAAATAAATAATTCCATAAGCACTAACTGGTTTAGTTTCTAGTCTATAGATGTGGCATTAACAATATTGATCCTATCTGCCCCCTCTGTCAGGTGCACAATGAAACATTTGGTCATCTAGTTTGCTCGTGTCCTGGCCTTTGGAAATTTAGAAGGTTTATAATTAATAACCTCAAAGTAAATTATTATCTTGTCACCTCGCTTAGAGATAATATCAAAACAAGATCAATACCAATTATAAGACTATCTTTATTCATTAATTATGCATTCTGGACCATTAAATATGCATTGTGGACCACCCTCTGCAAAATAATCTTTAATTCCGGACATATTCATGAAGAAGACTTTATAATTAAAAACTAATTAAAATTAAACATCGTGACAAGCTCTTAGCTCCAAATGTTAGATTTGTTGAGACATGGGATCTTATTATATTAACATGATTATTTCTTTGTAACAATCAATGTGATCCCAAACTTAACATACTCTGAAAATGGGGTATCATTATCCCAACGATTAGACACTTTTGATACTTAATCAGTAGATCGCAATTTGGATATGCAACCTTAGTGATACTCTGCATAAACTTTCATTGATGCAGAGATGTGGATACTTTCCTGTGGTGAAGCTCAAGGACACTAATCATCATGTAACTGAGCACAGCATCTATCAAAAGAGTGTTGGTCATTGATCAGTCTACATGCATGGTGGCAGTAGATAATAACGATAACAGGTTATGTTTTAATCCAATTATTTACATATTTCAATTTATTGACTAGATAGTATAGATTGTATACACTTTTTACTACATATAACCAAGATGTGTAATTAATTATTCCCATTTACATCTTGCAATATTGTACATTCTTAATAAAATTATTGAACTACATACTAGATTTCAACATCTGTTAAACATTAAAATTGCTAATTTGAATCTTCAGGACTATCATATTACTGAAACATGAATTTCTTTTGAGAAGTATGTCCTGAATACAAATAAATCTATTCTTGAGTTCACTAAAAAGAAGAAACATGACTGGTTTTCTGACCATGAACTTAAAATTAGTGATTTAATTAAAAGAAAACATGTTGCATTTTGTCTTTTGGCAGAATAATAGATTAAATGTGGTATTAAATAAAATGAGATGGGACTATCCATTTCAAATCTATTTCATGTAGTTGGCAAAATGGGCAATAAATGAATTTCTAGAATTAAATTAAAAGATAATGTAATCAGCTAAAAGCTACCAAATAAAGCTTTAATAGTATTTTAATTTCTGTAAATATATATGCACACACATACATATAAGAGGAATCCACCCTGCCCTTGGAATTTTGCAATAAAAAATTGTATTTATTTTTAGGTCTTTAAATTGAATCTTCTTCAAAGTACTATTTAAATTTGATGCAATGTAATGGTCTTAATGTGTTTTCCACTTTTTGAAATGGTCACAAAACTTGCAAATTGATGCCTTTAATGTTTCCATCATTTTAGTCTTTACCACTTCCAAATCTGTAAACCTTTTTCTTTTGAGGCAATTTTGCATATGGTGAATAAAAAAAGGTCACACAGAGCATAATCAGGTTAATATGGTGAAAGGATAAGCTGAACAAATGCTATTTTTGAAGAAAAATTGTTTCCAATTCCAGGCTTTGTGTGCTGGTGCACTACAGTAGTGAAGCATACATGCTCCACTTTGTCACAAATTGGAACATTTTCATTTTACCACAACATCCAAATGTTTCAGAACTTGTAGGTAAAATGCCTGCTGACCATTAAAACAAATTGTGAGTTAACAATGCTGTTTGCATAAAAAAAAATCAGCAGCATCTTGACATTAAACTTCATTCACTGCATTTTTTGGAGGTGTGGTGATTGAACTCATCCATTAAACCACTCATAAACTTGTGCTTTCCCACAGCAGCTTGCTTAGAAGCTGTTTCAAACATGAAAATAGTTTCACTACCACTTCTTCCAACAGAAAACAGAATTTCATGTTGTTCTAACTTTTCAGCCATCACAAAATTTGCCAAATAAGTGAGACACAATAAAAATATTTATTATATGGCATCATGACTTTCACTCAATGATGTCAGTCAGCAAACTGAAGAAGGGGGATCCCTGCAAAAGTCATATAGCAGCAAAAGAATGCACTGCAACATGACTACCCACCAGAAAATTATTTTGGTTTTTGGGCATCATTATATATATATATTCAATATGTAAAATTTAGTTTACATTTATTAAATAGTTTTCTTTTGGTAAAGGAGAGACATTATTTTTTCTTTATTCTTCTTAAAATATATATCTAAAGAAAAGTTTAATCTTTTTATTAAAATAAAAGATAAAGAGATTTATTTTAGAAGATGTTAATTAGTGGATTAATTAAAATTACACACAATACAATTTGTTATTTTAAGGCAATATAATTGAAGTCAACATTTGTATTATATAAATTTTATGTTCTCAAAAGAAAACTAAAGAATCTTGTAGTCTAATATGTAAATTTGAATTTTCTTTAATATCTAGATTATCTCTTTATTATGGAAAAGTATCAAATATAAAATTTATCATCATGATTTTTCTTGATAATTAAAATTCCATGTTATAACTTTAATAGTTTCAAGAAAAAAATTCAACTGGTCCCTTTTGCATTGCTGATTGTCAATATTACCAGAGAAAAATTCTAAGCTAATGCAATAAATTTAAACCTCTCTAGAGCATTGTGATTTCCTATGGCAGGATAATTTACCCCAAATCCTTTCTGGATAAATAAATGACATCATCAATAATGGTCTCACAATCTAGTTTACTATATGCTAAACTACTAATTATCAAGTGAAGCTTGATGAAAAAACCTGATCATAACAAATTAAATCTTCTAAATTGTACAAATCTGACTGTGATGCAAATGATTAACAATAATATGTGAAAACCACAGGATTCTGAATTTTAAGTTTCAACTATAAACTTCATCTAATAAAAGAGCTCTGATTAAATGTACATGAGAAAGAAAATAATATAATTCAATCACTTTTGGAAATATCATTAAATCTGCTGAATGCTGCCAACTATGTTACCTATCTGAAAGCTTAGATAAATTTGTAAAATCATTTAAATTTATAATCTTTTGGAATTTGATTTAAAATTTAAATGAGTTTATTTGTACGTAAATACTTTCTATTCCACTATTTTGTTATGCCATTTATGTGATGTTTTTTAAACTTTTTCTTTAAATTAACATTTACTATTTTACAATTAACTTTAGTTATTTTAAAGTACTTACCAAAAACTTTATTGGAATTGTTTACTTTTAAGATTCCAAATGAAAGCAAGTTGTGTAGATAAACTTCCTAATAATTTTGTTTTAACTTTTAACATAATCTTTATTGTTGAAGTATGTGGTTACATAGTTTATATTTGGTGTTTCGTATTTATTACATATATACATATTCTATATATGCATCTAAAAATATATTTACTTATATCACTTCCTAATAATTTTGTTTTAACTTTTAACATTGTCTTTATTGTTGAAGTACATGTACATGGTTACATAATTTATATTTGATATTTAGTATCTATTACATACATACATACATGGATATAGATATAAATTATACTTTAGTTTGTATTGAGGTAGTTAATACTGCATATCCATATGTATGTAAATGGATTATTCTCCAGTACATGATGGGGCAGAATGACTAAATGGTCAACATGGGTAGGATGACAACCTTGGCACTAATGTGGGCTTTGAACATTCCATCATCAGATTTTCAATGAAAGGGATGGCCAAAGAGTTGTGGGTTGGAATAGTTTGAAGCCTGTCCATTAAAGTATGAAGATTGGCTATCTTAATATAAAGCTGAGCATTGATTGTATATATGTGTGAGGATAGTAATCTGGACTAACTGATGATTGCTGTTTTAGCATGAAATATGTATATTGGTGCTTATTTATCTTTTCAACATGTGTATGATCAGGTGGATCAGCAATATGAGATGGCATGGAGAGTTGAGAGTTGTGTGAAAGTCTGAGTTTGAATCTCTTATGTTACATTATATATGTGCAGGTGTGTGTAGCCTGCACAGAGTATTATATTACATATAAACATGTATAAATATGTTTACTTATATCACTTCCAAATAGAATTTCATATAAGTAGTGAAGAATTAATTATGATATGACTTGTGTTGTTAAATTTAAATTAGTTTTATGTGTTAGTGTTTGATTGGATCTCTGATTAATTTATTCGCGAATTTTTAAAATGAGAAAACTATATAGTTTTTTTTTCATATGTCAAAGCATCGTCCGGGAAGCGAACCCGGGACAACTGCTTGTAAGGCATTGACAGAAAACTATATAGTTAATGAAAGTTTTTAGTATTAAAGCAAAGATCATATCCTAATTTTAAAGACCAGTAATGACAGTGGTGTAAATAAGGTTATTAAGTTCCACATGGCTGCATATATATTTGGAAGTGCAAAGGTTTGATTTCTAATTTTATTTTGTTATAGAAAATATGATTGTAGTTTTTTTTTGAGAATGGATTAAAGCAGAAATGGCATCTAAGGAACTAAAGGGCAAATAGAATAAAAACAGTTGTTCTAATGCTTGGGAAAAGTCCTATCTTTATACTATTGATGAGCATTATGAGTGAGACTGATTGGGATATGGTCATATATATAATGAGAATTCAATACATTTGAAGTAGGCATTTAAAGATAATGTGTTGGATTTTAGACAAACTGTTATAATATGAAAATCAATAATTTATTGATCATCATTAGAAATAATGATCGTTATCACTAATTTTATTATTACGTATTATAGGTTAAAAGAATAATGTAAATTAGATGGAAATAAATTAATATAAAATTTAAGCTCAGTGATGATTATGAATGTTTGTTCTAACCAAATACAAAAAGAAGAAATAAGTTTAATACCTGGTTGCTTGCTTATTGAAGCTAGGGTTTGGGTATACATTTGTATTATGTATTTAAATAAATTATATATCGGAATTTGAAGTGGAATTCAATTTTGGTATGATATATGTCACTTACACATATAAAAATAGTTTAATAAGATTTGTAATGCATTTGAGATATTTAAGCACTTCATATGCTTATATATATATATATATATATATATATAAGCATATAAAATTTTCCATATGCATCATATATATATATATATATATATATAATGATGCATATGGAAAATTTTAATTCTTTATGTACTTATCCTTAGATTTACAATAGAATTTGATGTAATTATTAATAATGTTCTTAATCATGATAGTTCATATAAATATTTCAATGTTGATTTCCTAATGAAGTGAGTAAATGCATATTAGTACTATCACTAAGATGTAAAAACATATAATAATTAGTATTAGCTTACTTAAACAGAATATTAAGTTCTTGGGTAATAAGATTTACTTTCTAAATATTGAAACACACATCCATTGTTTCGTTTTAATATATGTATTACCAATTTTGTTTATAAAAAGGTATATATATATTACTTCACCTTATAAATTTCCAAATAACAAATAATAAACAAAGGAATTATGTGCCAAGAGATTTATAAGATATTTATGTTATAATAATAATATATTGAATTTATAATAAATATTTGTTTTCATCTATTTAGTCTAGATTTTGTTCATTACTTGTTACAAAATCCAGGGTACCATTTAATACAATAAATACAGAAATATTAGTAATAATTGCTAAATCTGTGGGATTTATGGTTGGATATCTTTAACAGTATATTGTAATTTCTTATAAGAATCAGTACATAGAACACTTATTGAGACTTGAGTCTAGTAGATAATAGAATAATATCACTTACTAATATATATATAGAAAATTCTAGATGGTAAGTCTAATGGTACCTATTGTTATGTGATGTTGACCATATTTGCAAGTCTCTTTTGTCCATTACAATAAAAATCTAAAAGCAGAAGTTCAATGATTGACAAGAAAGCTTAAAAATAATTGATAAATCAAAACTACAAAGAAAATGCAGACACTCAATGATCATATTTTAGATAGATCTTTTTTTGATACACTAAAAGCAACATATGGTCATGAAAAGAAGTATCACAATCTTATTAAATCTAGCAATACTAGTATCTTATATGATGATAATGATATTTCAACAGGTACAAGTATTTTGATCATCTTTTAAATAATGATACAAAAATGATGATATTTAATGATATATCAATATTACCTATTCATTTAGATTTGGATAAAGATATCCAGCTTAATAAGTCAAAACAGCTCTTTGCGATTTTAAAAATGAAAAGACTGCAGGTCCTAATGAAATTCATGGAAAAAGTTTTTAAGATATGGTAGTGAAATACTAGCACCAAAACTTTTGAAATTTTTAGGAATATATGAACCCATGAAGTAAAACACTCTGATCTTAAGGATATTTTTATGAGGGAATAGACAAAATTGCAGTAACAATCATGAAATATCATTATTATCCACAACGGCAAAGGTATTTTCAAGAATTTTGTTGAATATGTTGCATCCAGTTATATAGATGATGCTACCAAAAAGACATGATATTTGTTGCTAGGCAAACACAAGAAAAGTGTCAAAAACAAAAGAGTGATTTGTATATTCATTTTTATTCAGTTAATCAAGACATTTGATTCAATTAATAGGTTAAGTATCCTGAAAAATTTATGTATATTGTACAACTTCTCTATGATGGAATAATAGGAAGGGTTGCTATTACAAGTAGAAAATGCGAGATAAAAATTGGTGTTAAACAAAGAATTGTACTTTTTCCAACATTATTTTCAATTTTTATGACAATGATCATTGGAATTGTTTATAGAAGGCTTAATTAATCAAACAGAGTTCAAGAAATGATACAG
Source organism: Epiperipatus broadwayi (assembly GCA_028023455.1). NCBI lineage: Eukaryota > Metazoa > Onychophora > Udeonychophora > Euonychophora > Peripatidae > Epiperipatus > Epiperipatus broadwayi. The sequence goes on along the minus strand of JAQFVV010000008.1, from coordinate 79,364 downwards.
GTGTAATAGTAAAATTTTTAATTTGAGTCAATTAAAAGTGAAAACCAAAAAAAAATTTTTTTTTTAAATTCTGAATTTTCAGTAAGCTGATAATATGGTTTTTTTTTTTTCAGTTCAAAAGATGATTTACAAATGTTCTTAATGTTTTGAATGCAACTTATATAGACTTTGGTTTATTAATTAATGTTCAAAAAAGTCAAGTACTTTATCAGTCAGTGACAGAAAAAAAACTTTTAGCTTGGGTGGTTATCAAGTTAATAATGTAAATCAGTTTAAATACTATAGTAGTTTTATAAAGAGAAAGAGTAACTTAGATATTGAAATAAAATACAAACTCCAATGTGCTACAACTGCTTTTAACAAGTTAAAAGATAGAATATTTCATTATATGACTATTGCAACTAAGCTAGCTATGTATAGAGCTGTTACTTTTGGGTGTAAATAAAAATTTGACATCCTATCAGTTCAATATAAAGGAATTAGAAAAATTGCATTTAAAGATGCTCCATAAAAATTTCAAAGATACAATGGCAAGATTATAAAACAATCAATTTTCTTTAGCTTACTGGATAATATACTATTGAATGCCTATTGTAAAGTTGCACTTTCATTGGATTGGATAAGTAAAATGAAAGAACAATAAGTTTTCCTAAAAGGGTTATGTATGGCGATCTTGATCATGAGTTTCATGGTATAGACCTATCTATTTTATAAGGATTATCTCAAAAAAATTCTGTTTCCATTGGAAAGATATGGAAGAGAAGAGAATATATTGGAGAGCTGTAATTAGCCATGATGTTAAAGTAGTTCAAAAAGCAAAACTTTTTGCTGAGGAAATTAAAAAAACAACATAAAATATCAAACAGAAAAATGAGCCACCTTGCTCCATATGTGGACATATTTGTTATTCAAAGATTGGTTTGCACAATCACCATAAAACCCATTTCTAGAACAGATCTTTTCCTCCATATAAATGGCTTTTATTAATAATTTTAATAGCAACAATTTTAAATCTTCACATTTTTATAATGACAAAAAAGAATTAAAATGTTTACAATTTAGTTTATATGCAATTTCAATGAAAATATTATTTGTATTAAAAATAAAATATTTTACACTTTCTTTTGTTGTTCTAGAGATAAAAACACTTCTTATGTATTATTTGAATATTTTTTAAATTTTAATTATGTTAAATAAAAATGTGGTATTAATACAAAATCATATCTATTGAAAAAATTGTAAAGCAGAATTTTCCTATATAATATTCAAATACATCAATCACAAATGTTGGTACAAACCTCATTTAAAAAGTAAATACATTAATTGGATGATAAATGCCAAATTCTCTAAAAAATTTAATACAATCTGAAAAGTGTCATTTCGATTGATTAGTAATTAAATTTTTGTTGTAATTTTGGAATTTTCTAAAAAATTTAAGGTGATCAGAAAAGTGTCACTTTAGTAAAAAGATACTTTCTAAATTTGAGATTAAACATACCACTTATATTTATTCAGCAATCTATATTTAGTAGGAAATTACTTTATTAATTTCTTTGAACATCTGCATATGAAGATATTTACTAAATAGTTTGTAATTTTTTTTAAAGCAACAATTTGTTCCACTCTAAATAAAAAATTAAGACAACCAAGAATTTGGCATTTCCTTTATTGAATAAATAATTACATCTTTATTTCACCAAAAAATTGTACATTGTTACTTTATAGTGTTACTTTCGAGACAAAGTAAGTATGCTCCTTTTCACAAATGTAATGAAGTAATTGATAGGTAATAGCAGTTATAAATATATGTCCATAATTTCTGCTAATTATATTGTTTAACAATCATGGTATTTTACTTATAGTTATATATTGGAGTATTTTTACTAACTAGTTGAGTTGTTAAGTGTTTCCAACAAATTTAAACTTTATATTTGTTTAAATACACTTAACAGTTATTAGTAATGCACACACTAGCATGATACACACAATGTGTCAAGGCCATTCTTTTCTCTCTTCTTCAGATGTTGCTGGCTGACCAATAATAAATAATATGAGAATTGAAAAAGTGATCTTTACATTCAACAATAGTAAATTTAAAGTAATATTCTCACTAATTAAGCTGTTTTATCAAAGGTTATAATCAGTAGAAATTTTATATTTATTTATGAAGGATGGAGGATGATGAGGAACCAAAACAATCCTTTCTATATAATACAAAATTCTTCCAATAAAATCAAGCGTGAGATTATAGGTTCATCATAGTCCTAAATATTACTCAATTTCCACCAAAAGCCTAACCTTAATAATATATCTATGATACATTTAACCATGGTGAAGAATCACAAACATTCTGGATACATATCAACAACATATCTCTTCAATTAAATTCACAACAAAGTTAGTTGATGAACAATCTTTATTTCATAAAAAAAAAAAATCAAAATTACTTATTAGCAGAAAATCTCAAGAAAAATACTTAGTATATATGCCAAACATGTCAGAAATGCAAAAAGTGGAATTATACTATCATTATGAACAGAGCAAAAGATCTTTTTTCAGAAGCCAATGATTTAGAAAAAGTTCAATATAGGACAAACACTCAAGAAGAATCATTAAAAAAAAAAATACAAAAAAAAAAAAAAAAGCAAAAATAATGAAGGGATATTATAGTATATCAATATATACCAGAGATGTCATACTGAAAAAAATCCTAAACTTAAATTTGAATGCTGAAAAACAAGAACTGCATCTATAAAATGACGTGAAAGTAGAAAGATGTATGTCAGTGATAGTAGTCATTCACTGAAAAATGATTAAAAGAACATAAAAAATGATAACAAATGAAAATTCAGAAGTGTTTAAAATAGCAAACCATTAATGTATCAATGAATGAATGTCCAATAGAGAAAACAGAAGAATACTGGATAGATATAAAAAAAAATAAAGAAGCTGCTCACATGATAGTGGCAAATATTTTATAAATCAACTTAGTATGATAATCCATAATGTTTGGAAAACACTTAAACTTTAAAAAAAAAAAAAAAAGAGAAATCAGGACTTCATAAATATAAAAAAAATTTCTACTTACTGTTGACAAATAACATAGTTGATGTCACCTTAAATTCAGTACTCGTGAATCTAAAGTTACCCATTGGCCAATCTAATAATGCCAGAAAAAATGTGCATACTAACTTGTGTGTTATTACCAACAGCTGAATATTTATAGAAAAGTATATATAATAATAATCCTAATACATTTTGGATTAAACTGGAGATTATTAGAGAAACAGAAAGAAAGCTTGAACCTTATAACATTTTTTTCTTTTAATATATATATAATCATAGTTATTTTTTATGTAAACTTTTATATACTTCCTAATCAGTTATATGTAACCATATTGATGTAAACTTGTGATGTAACCTATGATCTTTGTAAACACGTAACTATTATGAAATTCAATAAAGTTCCTTTGAAACAGAAATAGTCATAATTTTTCTGAAATATTTAACAATTCAATAAGATACTATATTGGTAAGAGATAATGATCATTTAATATATTTGAGTTATGTTCAGATAAACTTATATTTTACTCTTGAATATAGACTTTTGTTGTATACTATATAATCTTAATTTTTAAAGATATTTGCATAATCATGGCCTAGAATGTTAGATGTTTTTGAAATTATATATATAAATCGAATATGTGTATGTAACAAATGAAAAAAAAAACTTGCTAAAATTCATAATACATTTATCTAATTTAATATGTAAATTTGTATAAAAAAATTAAAACGATTTAAATTAAATATTTACATTACTCGATATAAAAGCAAAATACAATTTAAAGTTATAAATAAAAAAAAATATATAAGCATTAAAAATTATTAACTATTTTGAAAATGGGCTCTAAGACTATATTAATTAAAACATTAAATGTTTTTATATATTGAAGCCAGCATTATGAAGCTGTGCATATATATATGCTGGCTTCAATATATAATCTTGAATTTAAAATTTTCTTGTTTAAATTTTCACCATAAGAAATTAAATAATGCAAAATTAACTATCAAACTGTTAATTGCTCTGGAGATCACGTGACGTTGAAATATCAGAAGTGAGAGGTTTAGCATCGATCCAATAACCTTTGGTACTTCAAATTCGTCATTCTAAAAAAAAAAAACCCTACTTATTCTTTAGTAGTGGATGGGGGAGGGGGGAGATATATATGTATTTTAATTTTCACTCTAACCACTCGAAAAACAGGGAATACGCATTGTACATATAAAATTCTTTTTATTATTTCTGATTCGTGTGAAATTAAAAATTTAGAAATATAAAATTGCTAGTTATATAAGTCTTAAATAATATAAAATATCAATAGAGGTCTCTGTCTTTCAGTATCTGTTGTCAAGCAACGATGGTTTTAAAGATATATTTTAAATATAATAATGTCTACCTATTCGATATTCATTCAACAAGCAATAATTTATCAAAGAAATAAAATGTATAATTTAAAAAAAAAAATTAAAATACAAATCCTTTTCTAATAATATAAACAAAGAAGCACTTATAAAAAACATAAATTCAATGAAATCATTTATCATATATATTAAGTTGCCTAAAAGTTGACGTATGCTGTAATTTCACACACAAAAAATGAATTGATTTTTACAGAATAGTTTAACCATGAAAAATTTTGTTAAAAAAGATTGCAATAAAAAAATCTCCAAAATTGTATTTTTATTATTAAATGTTTGCCTCTTCATATACTGTATTCATAAAAAAAAAACTATATATATATATCAGCACATCAATATTTAAATAAACTATTTTGTTGATAATTTCTCAGGAAAATCCTTGACTTACTGTTTTCCCCCTTTAACTATTAACTATTTACTTGAAAAGATTAAACATATTAATGGATCAAGTAACGTAAGATTAGCACGTTTCTAATGCAGAATCATAAACTAAATTTTGTTATTAATTAATCGGATAGAGTATATCTTACTAAAACACTATTTATAGATATTTATGCCAATTCATGAGATCTTGGTTCATTCAATAATAAAATATCAAATTTTATAAATGTAAGTGGTTATTAAAAATATTTACGAAAGTGTTTTGAGTTTTTGTATAATAGTGTATATAGTTAGGATTCCCATTGCTTATGTTTAAAATCGGGTTGGATGAAACATTTCTTTCAGGCTGAGAGCAATTCACAGGTAATCATTAATATTGGTAAAAGAGGTATAGATGAAAATAAAAAGGAAACTACCCAAACTCTTCTTTTCTTTCATTAATCTTTTATAACAATCTGCTGGATAAGTCTTTACTCTGCAGTAAACTATTTAAAAGCTGTTTTACTTCATTCGCTTCCATATATATGTATAATAATAATGGTCGGCGATGTACTGACAATGTACAATTTGTAATTACACCTTTAAACAGACTAATATCTATGTTGATAATGAGAGGCAAGTATGATAAATATTAAATGATATATTTATTTCATCCTTCAGGGTTGAGTTCATGATCATCATCATTAAATCTGGATGTCAACTGATAAATAGCATCAGGAAATATTCCAAGGATATATTCCTATTTCTGTACTAATATGATTTATTACCATTTTCTCCATAATATTTTTAGTTTTTATGTTAATCTTTCATTTATTTTACTGACTAATCTGATCAATACATTACCCTTGATTATTAATACATGGTCAAATCAAAGATCATATGAATGGTCATAAATGTGGTATTCCAAGTGAACAATTTTCATATATATATAAAATAGAAATTTCATACTTTTGAATTGAATAACAACACACAATTTATTTACAAATTAGTAATAACACAATTTTCAGTATATACAGTTCTTTATTTTCATTTTCCAAAACATATTATATATTCTGCAATTAAAATTTATAAAGTGTAAAATGAAGCATTACATTTAACAAAGACTATTCATTGGTCCCTTTTAAAGTATATTCTCTTTAATTTAAATTATATTGCTCTTTAAATAGCTAACTCTTTATCTATTATTCCTTTTCAAATTTTAGCAATAAGCAATATTATTTCTTGAACAGTCTTATTTCTGAATTATATTTTAATTGATATATTTCAGAGCAAATGTAGAAAGAAGAACATGTAACCAATTCTAGCATTCAAACAGTTTCGAAAATTTCCAAGGTTTATACCTAATCAAATTTTATTAATATTAATTATATAATTCAGTGTATAATATAATAATATTATCAAGCAACTAACTGACATTAACAAATACACCATGCTTTTAATGCATCCATGATATACTTCTACATGTTAATGATCTCTAAAAATATAATCCATGTACTTGGTCACATATAAATTCACAGCCATCACACACACACACACATATATATATATATATAATAAAGTTAGTTAACCAACACACCTACAATACTGGTCTGCACATAACATATTACATAATATTTTCATTGAACTAATAATATTTGAAAGAGGTGGTCAGTCTTTGAATTCTACCCTGTGTAAAACAGTATCTGCAAAATTAATATTTCAGCTTTTGGATTCTATTCTATGAAGCAGTACTCTTACTATATAATCACTTTTATTGTTAAATAATATTTTGAACGTCAAAAATGTATCTAACTATAACAATAGTTTATAAATAAATATATTTATATAATAAAGTTTATATACACAGAAACATATGTCATGAATGTTCAATAACACAAGGGTCTAAATCTTCATACAAAGCAATGCTCCATCATATTTGATAATAAAAAAATAAATTCTATGCTTAATTTGATTATAGTGCTATTTTTTTCTATTTCTTGGGCACTTCTCGTATAACGTATATAGAACTACACGTGTGTACATGTACAGTACTTATCTACTATATAATGCATCTATTTCTACATGATTATTGTGTTCTCTTGCTAATATATCTATATATGAGAATTATATTATAATCTGAAATATTATTATTACATCTTTTATTTAAAATGACACCTTTTTAGAGATTTTATGGCTCCCAATTTTCCACATTTAAAAGAAAACAACCTGTAAAGATAAGAAAATTAATCAAGAACAGCAAATATATGACTTATTTGTTATATAATGAGTTTCTTGAGAAGTAAAATCATATTGAAGCAATAAAACAGTAATAAGAACACAATAGCTATATTTAAACAGCTATATTAATACTCTTTCATCTTTATCTATTTTCTTCAGTCAGGAATTGACTTAAGAGCCCTTTGATCAGCAGCCAGTCATTCATTATAATAATAATTATCATCATCATCATCAATTGATTTATTGCTCAGAAATTTATAAATAGTTTGGGCAATAGAAATACAGAACTGGGCTACAATCCATGGATGTTGCATATCAGAGTCTGCTATTTTATTACTTCATTAAATCATACAGAGCAAATATTTTTATAATGGTGTTAATTAAATTACAAAATGAGTAAGAATACAAAAAAATTAACTCAAACTCAGATTTACTTTAATATAAAACTACTGATTCAACATAAAATTTCAAAGCGCAACATGTCAATGATGTAAAATAAGTGATTATATTAATAGTGATGTGTATGAGACAAGAAAAAAAATTAAAATGTGTAATAGTAAGGAATGGTTGACAATTGCTGTACTATGACAATAGCATGGTAAAAATTAAAATTGAAGTGAGGTTAATAAATACTCAGATATATCTGAAAAGACAGGAATGTGGAAAATGAAATGTGATTTTGAAGACAGTATACATAAGGAATTAAAATAATATGGTATTTATTGTTAGATAACTAGGTATTTTTATTTATTTATGTTCAACAAAACATAATAGATTTTATTTATTTCCATTTTATAATATAAAAGTAAATTTTTTGATGTGATGAATTTTTAAGAAAGTTTCTTTTTTCATGAAAAAATTGACAAATAAGTAGATAAATATATTGATTATAATCACAATTGGCAATCATATACAGTGAAGCTGAAAACTATATCAATTATATGTTACCAAAAAATATAAACAAACAAACAAAAATGTAAATATACAAATAAAAATAAAATATTAAAATTTGCAAATTTAATACATTTTGCAATATTCAAGCAGCTATGTTCAATTTCTGAGTCCCAGATGTACATCATTAAAGTTTCCAAGTAGTTTTCAATCAATACATGGTCAAAAGTGGGCTTTTGATTTCTGGGATTTGTATTTATACATCAACCTCCATCTATTATGTTTTTTTGTATATAAATAAATAAAAAAACCTAAATAGTTATCTAACAATAAATACTACATGCTAGCAACCATTTTTCAATCTCAAAGAACCATGAACTATCATGTTTGTTAATAAAATTTCTTTGGTTTTATTTTTCCTTTATTATCTTTTCTGAATTTGTTGTGCAGTATTTCATATTATAAAATAATTCTAAGTATAATGCTAACAGTTTTTTAAAATTCTAGATCAAATTTAAAGTTAATACTGACTTAAAAACATCAAAATAATTAGAGATTATAGCTCCTTGATGAAGAGACTAGTCTATTATGTTTCTATAAAAAAAAAAACGTTATTGAAAAAAAAAAAAGAATTTTACTCAGAGCATATTTAATTTTGATTAAAGCCAGACATTTTATAATTCTTTTATTTAAAGAATAAAAATATGCCACAGTAAGTTTTTTTTCTTATTCTTATTTTTTTCATAAGTGAACAAACACTCAGTAAAATCTATATAAATGTGTTCCTTCAATTTATTAATAATAACTATATTATTAATTTTTTAAAGTTTTGTTTACACTATAATTTTAATTTATATATGCATATTATACTTATAAAAATGGGGTAATTATAACGTAGTCAGGCGTGGCCGCTTGATGGCATTCTTGCTCACCAAAACACCTACAAATGCCATTTACAAGGCCTGACTTACTGCTAAGAAAACATCTATGTTTATCTTAACCATTGCATTGCAGGCCATTCTGATGACATACCACAGAAATAATACAGCCTATTTCTGCTTCGCGACAGTTACTGTGAATACACACACTTATCCTTTGTGTACAGTTTGATATGTGTATGTAGTTTGAGTAGTAACATTTTTACAATATACGTTCCACAGTCTTTGTATTTATATTTAATTTAAGAAACCTGACTTTATAGAAATTTTCCAAATGGCCACACCTTGTTTAGAGAATGTGTAAGATGTAAAAGCTTGCCAAGGCGACGTAATGACAAATTTGGCCGAGTTCTTGTGTGAATTCTCATTTCCACGTGAAATACCATGTTCTTCATAAAATGGCTGCCGAACGCATAACTTTCTCTCAGTTGCCGACAACAGAAGCCGAGGGTATGGCATTTTTGCAACATCACCAAGTAATAGTGCAGTCTAAGCGATGCAAGTGCAGACAGCAGATGAATTTGTACAATTGTAAGCAAATATTCCAGTTCTGCTGTAAATCCATCTCCTGCCATTGAAGGTGTTCCATTTGCAACAATAGTTGGTTTGAAGGCAGCAGAATACCCTGGTTGACAGCCCTGCGTGTCATTTATTTCTGGAGCCGAGAGCCTATGACCGTGAAAAATATCTGTTCAGAACTTGGTATTAGCCATAAAACAATAATAGAGTAGACCACTGGTCTAGGAGAACTATGCCATGCAAGTCTATCTTCTAGACACTGCAATCAAATCAGCGGTCCTGGTTCGATTGTTAAGGTGGACGAAACTATGTTTAGTTGAAGAAAAACCCACCAGGGTAGGATTCTTCCTCAGCAGTGGGTCTTTGGTGATATGTCATGACACTACCGAATGTTTCATCATCGCCATTCCTTCGCACTCTGCTGCTACCCTTCTGGAGGCTCTGAAAGCAAATGTGAAGCCAGGAAAGACCATCTTCTCCGACTGTTGGAGAGGCTACAACAGTGCGGAGCTTGAGGCAGCAAGTTTTCATCACCTAACTGTGAACCACCGCTACTACTTTGTAGACCCAACAACGAATGCTCACATCCAGAACATAGAACAACTTTGGGGCCTTCTGAAATCTTGGAACCGCAAGGAGCATGGAACTAGATGACAATTACTTGACAACTACTTGTCAGAATTTATGTGGCAACGGATGAATAAAGGAAAAGCTATATTTCTCTCTATCCTGTCTGAGATGCCTATCCCCACAAGAGTGGATTGAATGTGGACTGGAGAACATTGTGTTTTGTTGTCAAATACCAGTAATTTGGACTGTATGTTTGTTTCTGCTGTCCAAAAAAAAAAAGCATTTGATCAGTTGATGTATTTTTTTTTTTTGTTTTGTTTTTGGTTATTGTTTGTAAACAATATTGCGTTGACTTGGAAAGTTTGTTTTGGTTGAGACAAAATTGTGAGCCCAAAACCTTTCCACTTGATCCAAATTAATAAATAAAAAGCAAAGGTGAAAAAAAACAACCTTTTATTGGTTTGAAAACTACACAGTTTTTTTTTTTTTTGTTATGTAGAAAGCAATAGTTAAGTGAACCAAAAATGTATCAAATAATGTCTTAATACAAATTAGAAAAAACCAAAAACATATAAAAATATGGTTAAAAGTTGTGTCAAAATTAAAAGTTGTTATTTTCTAAAGACATTGCAAAATAGACATCGCGGAGTAGCAGCAATCAATGAATCAATCCGCCCCCCCCCCCAATAAAGTTTAAATTTATGTTTAAAAAATAAAAAAGTTGTTGTTTTCTAAAGACAAAATTAAAATTAAACAATTTTTTTTTTTAAAAAGGCAGGAAAAAAAAAAACAGTTATGGCAATCAATCAATTAATAACAAAAAAGGGGAATGATGAAAATTTGTAAAAAACAGTCAGCGATTTAAAAATCGCGCGCCCCGAAAACCGTACATTGTATTGTTTTTGATTGCAAACAATGCCATCAAGCGGCCATGCCCGACTACGTTATAATTACCAAAAATGGCTTTGTGTTATATATGTATTCTATATTTATTCTATTCTAATTAGTTTATTAACAAAACATGAGCTATTATACACTATGTATGATATACATAAGCGAGGCTTGGAACAAAATATAGCATATACCATGACTCCACTGAAATTCTATCAACAGTGGATTTCATTGAGAAAAGAATAAGTAATTCAACAAAAAATACCTATTTTGGCATTATTGTAACCGCAGATTATAAAAAATGGATGGGGAAGGGATAATAAATAAGTTAGCATTTGATTAAATTTAAATAGATGTTATAGACATACAATATGTGTTATTAATACTGTGGTTATTAAACACCAGTTAATAAGAATTTCTCTTCAAATATTATTCAATAAATGATAATAGAAATTCCAAATATTCATCATCATCATCATTATCAACCATTATCAATCCACTGCAGGATGAAGGTCTCTCCAAGTTTAATCCATCTTCTCCGATCTTTAGCTTCTCTTCTCCACATCACCCCTGCACACTTTCTTATTTCATCCATCCATCTCACATGTGGTCTCTTTCTGGGTCTTTTACAATCTCTTGGAATCCAGTTTAAAATTTCAATTGTCCATATCATCTCTTCTAACAATATGTCCAGCCCAACTCCACTTCAATCTTTTAATTTTTTCAATGAGGTCAGTAACACCTGTTTGTTCTCTTACCCATACATTGCGTTTATGATCTCTTCTTGTTATTCCCAACATACATCTCTCCATACTTCTTTGAGTGGTCTGAAGTCTCTGAATTGCTCGAGTTTTGCTATTAACTGAAAGGAGACCCTTTGATTCCTCTTGGAGGCCTTAAAGGAACCGAGCAGGGCAAATTCCTAATGTCCACTCCATATGTTCTTGTTGTTGCAGCTGTTATTACTATGTGATTATTCATATAGTATACGAACATGGATGGGCTGCTCACCAACACGCATTAGCCAGCGTGGTGAGTTTATTGGCTTTTTACCTCTGAGTTTAAGATCAAGAAACACCATGGTCTTTCTTCTCAGTGCCTGATAAGGCAGAATGAATGTTTGTGTAAATTCCAAATATTAGTAAATAATATTCACAGTCATTTTAATTAATTCTTAAAGCCCTTTTGATAATCACAAATAACAAAAATTATTTAAAATTAATAAATAATATATTTGGTTTTTCTAAAATATTAAAATAAATTCTTAATAATGATAATGAAATAAATATTGTGCTTATGTAAATTGAATTTGTTATTAAAAATAAATGTCCTCAAAATATTCATATGCCTTTTGATTAATTATATCATAATTAAATCTCAAACAAATCACTTCCTTGAATATATAAATACTAATGCATCTATTTCAATAAGCAAGCAGAAATAAACAGTTTGCATGTAATTAAGTTCAAACAACTGATGCAAAAATAGTTCATAATGCAATAGCTGATACATATCAAATATACTATAATTATTGAATTTGAGTATTTGGTTCCGTGTGCACTTATGATTAATTATTTTTTCTAATTCTGATCCAAACAAATAATTTACAATGCCATTATAGATTATTATCAGCTATTCAGTTTCATTTTTACCAATATATTCAGTGGAGGTAAGTATAAATGCTACTTAAACTGGTTGATGAGATTTGACATTATAGTTTAATGCACACAGAATATTTAGTGAGACAATTTCTAAAGAAAAAAAAAACAATTTTGTTATGCTTAATGTTTTAGACATATATAAATAATTGTAAACATAAACTGGATATTATATGAGTTTGATATCTTGAGTGCCAAGTTATCATATGCATTATTTTAATACTGAGAATCTGTAGATTTATATTCTTGGCTATGGTATTTTCTCATTCTTTACAAAGATAAAAGCTGAAAATATGATAGCAAATACATAAAAGTGTTTGAATTATCTTTATCTAAAGCATAACTATGTACATGAATTGCTTTAATGTAGTGGTTAATGCATCTTCCTATCACATTCAAAATCTGATTTTCAAATTCAAGCAAAATGTGGATTTATTTTTATTTTTTCAGAAAAAAGATTTCAAAACAAAGCTTAATTTTCCCCCCAGGCATTTGATTTACTGCCAACCTATCCCTTTAATAAATGGATATTTAGATATTCTTAACTAAAGATTAAAATATGGAAGAAAAAATGCAAAAGTCCTCACTAAGAAAAAGTAGATGTTTGATGATTAAGAAATTTTGATATACAATAAAATGTTGTAACTTTATTATGAATATATATAAAAAACTTGTAACTGATATCAAAATAATTTTTTTTTAAAAAAAAAAAAAAGTAATAACTCCAATTAAAATTAAAACTATTATAATATTAATTCCTATCTCTTTAAATTTTATTTATTTAAGACGACTTATTATTATTTTAATCTTAACTATATTTTTTCTATTCATTGTTTTTTTTTTAATAACAATTATTCATTCTGAAAGAATGCACAATGTCATTGTATAAAAATTAAAAATCTATTTAATATTTAAAACAATATCTAAAAAAAAACCCACCCTGGGTGATTTACTACAGTGATAGACTTAGAGTTGTAGATTCCAATCATATCATTTCCAATGCTCAGACTTCTCTCAAGTAATAAACCATTTGTTGATGATGCTGCTGCTGCTTCTGCTTCTTCTTATTATTATTAAAAACAAAATAAGAACCTTTCATTTGCATGAATAATATTTTTGTAAATCTGACTTACCGATTATATTAAAATTCTTTTCATACTGTGCAAAACAGCTTTGGAAAAATAACAGAAACATCACATTTTACTGGACACTTTCATAATACCAAAAAATTCATTTTTAAAAATTTTTCATATAAAGGTGTTCACCAAAATTCTCTGCTTCAATTTATAATTCAAATCAATTACTATGAATGACAGTTTGAATTTAAATTGGCACAGTCATTTTATTTAAACATTATAAAACACATCTAAAATGTTTGGTTTATTTTTTTGCATATAGGGAAAAAATACAATTTTTATTATACCAGTTGTCTTTTTTTTTTTTAAATGGATGGGTGTGGCGCCTGTTTCCATTTTATAAAATATAGTTATGAGCTATTTCTTTTATCAAACTTTCTAGAAACATTGGTTAATATTTAAAAATTCTCTCAAGTACAATAAAGATAAGGTTCAACTAAATACAAACACATCAGGTTGTTAATCATTTGTTAAATCACCTCAAATCAAAATTTAGCAATAGTTATCTTTGAGAAAATGTAAAACAATACCATGCACCCTATGCATGCATATGATATGTCATGTTATGAATAATTTATTGCTTTCCAAGAATATTTTCAAAATTTCATAAAAGTTATACTTAAAACAAATCTTTTTTTTTGTATGTAATGTTTGTGCATATATAATATACCTTAGGCGCATCACTGCAATTCTATAATACAATTAAAAAACTGTAAAAATTTTATTGACTTTATTTATTTATTTTTTCCATATGTCATAGCATCGGCTGGGAGACGAACATGCAACAACCCTTTGCAACCAACTGCTTGCTTGCAAGGCCACTGCATGGAACTCTCGTTAACAAAGCTTGGACTATGTTTTTATAGTTAAGCAAATATATTTATCACTATTATTGGTTGAATAGGATATAATATAATGAATATCAAGTATAAAAGTTTCTCATACTAATGCTTAAGAGAAAATATAATTTTATAAAGCATTTAAAAATGGCTTCCGAAGCAAGTTTTATGATCAATGTTTTGTATAAAAATATGAAAGCTTATGTTTTTGTTATTATTCTTATTAAAGAACAAAACTATCAAATTGTATAAAAAAAAACAGAAGTGCTCACATACATAAAACAAATAATATTTTAAAGAAATAAAGAATTATAAATCTGATATTACAACACTAAAATATTTTAAAGTAAAGCAAATACATTTCAGATTACATTTTTATTATGGTGTAGAGCAGACTGTTCTTACATTTTAATGTGTATGCATATATTTGTAAAGTGTATGTATTTTAGATTTAGCAAAGACTGATTTACTTTGTTAAGATATTTATTTAATAATATTTATTAAAAAGTCAATTTAAAATTAATTGAAATAAAGATCTGAGAACTTTAGTTTTATGATTTATTTATTTTAAATAAAGTTGTAATATTATTTTAAAACCGGAAGCAAAAAATAAAGCAAATGAAAAAACTTAAAATTATTATTTTCTTTCTCTTCATTTTTGAATGGTGTTCATAAACTCTTACCAAGTTGATTCAAAAATCATAGTGTCTATAGTCTGCATTTTAAATAACCTTGACAACTCTTTCAAATTTTCCTGGAAAAAAACAGGAAACCCTGATGCATAATGGGAAATATGTCATAATTCAGACATCAGCTAATCAATAGGTATAAAAGCTGAATTTTGGAAAAAATCAGACTTCCAAAAAATTAATTGCCATCAAAATCTAGTTAATTTCAATTTTTAAATAGCTATTTTGTATGCTTTCAAGAACATGATTGACTAGGTCAATCCAATCTAGGCATTTCGCCTTGGTTTGGGCAAAATAATTTCTTCTCATTATACTAAGATGATGAACAACAACAAATAAACTAGAAACTATCATTGATTAATTAATTAATTATTTATTTATTTCAATAAATTACATTAACTGTTAATGGAAAATATATAAATTGTCTCATGTAATGCTGGGTAACAACTTCAAATTAAATCACAAGATTTTTTCAATTGAAAGTAATAGTAAATAGCTGATATATTTGAACAATTACGATTATCAATTTCAAACAAGTTGCTGATATTTATTCTCAAAATATTGTAAAGTAAACTGTTTTCTTCATTTCAAAAATATGCATAATATGTCTCAATATTGTAAATTTATCTTGTCTTTAATTATGGAAAGAAAAACTTTAAATAACAATTTTTCAACACAAATATGCCTCGATAAGTTTTGCTGCTTGGAGAAATGCGGAACTTTAATTCCAAATTAATGAAAATCACTTTGTTTATGGATGATAAACTACTTCCTTGGTCATATATATGATTAGAACTATTTTATAACATAGATTAAAGAGCTATAAATGAATGAATTAATAATATACTTCAAATGAAATGCTAATCTTTTGAATAAAAGTATAATACCTTTTCTAATGGATTAAATTGCTTCGTATAGTAAACTACAATTTGTTTCCAGTGGTTAATGAAATGGATAATGCATCATGAATGTTAAATCTTTAAATGCCACTAATGGATTATGAATTATCAATGCAAATATTGAATATAATAAATGGCAAATTAAGAAACGAACCTTCAAAATGGATTAATGTATTAATTATAACTTACCTTGGATTAACAAGTATGTCAAATAGAATTAATTAATTGTTATATTGTGCTCCCAAAAGAATTACATTACAAATAAAAAGGATAGGATCCAGCAGCAGTTACTTACCAGGATCTCTCTGTACACCAGTTTGCGCGCAAAGGCTCATCCACCATTGAGGTGGTGCAGCGCTTCATGTTGCTGGTGGAGCATTTAAGATCACATAGAAAATCAGGGCCTGTTGCGGTTCAGATAGACATTGCGGTTGCCTTTGACTCCGTGATGCCAGCAAAACTGCTATCCTTGGTAAGGCACTATGGAGCACCTATTGTCTATGTTAAAATTATTGCTAACTTGTTGCTAAACAGGTCAATTCACACATCACTTGATGGCTCCCTGGCCCCTGGTTTCAGACCACATCTATCAATCCCCCAGGGGTCCCCATTAAGCACCCTCTGTTTCATTACCTACCTGAATCCTCTACTAGAAGATGTGGAAAAAGAACTACCAGGAGTCTTTGAGCCAGCACTAAGGGAGGAACTACACCACATTTCATATGTGGATGATGTTACCATCTTCCTCCCTTCTGAGAAATACCTGCCAAGGCTATACCAACTGCTGGTCAGATATGCTGGCAAATTCAATCTGGCCATCAACCCAGACAAATCTGTGGTCTGGAAAATCAGTAGGGATGTTACAGTACCATCAAGATATTCAGGAAATCCCCAGAAATTTCTTGGATTCCCGATTGCTCTCTCCAAAACAGCGATGAGGAGGGCCATCCAGCAGGATCTTTTGAACAAAACCAAGAAGGTAACAAACTCTCTCTTAATGATCTCCCTCTCACTCCCAGGCAAGGTGGCATTGTTAAATATGGTGTTTCCGCATATCAACTACTACTTGCCCATCTTCAAACCGACCAAGGGTTTTCAGGATGCTATTAATTCAGCCTGCACCAAGATGATGTGGAAGAGAAAAACTGAATGCATCAGTCTGGCCAAGGTGCAGAGACCATGTGACCTGAATGGACTTGGTTTCCATGCCGTCAAGGTGTTTTATGTTCAAAGAGCTCTTTCAATGCTCAGGAAAATCCACAATAAAAGAGAAAAGGACCAGAGTGAAGACACTGTGGAGCCCACAGATACACCACCACCCATACCCAGTAAATGGGTCAAAGAGCTACAAGATCAACTGGGGACTATATTTTCAGCTACCGAGCAAAGAGAGAAAGCTAAGCAAACATACTGGGAAGTGTACAAACTTCTTTTCCCAAATCAAAACCCGCTATCTACCCAATTAAGACTGACTGTAAAACAAATGCTCAGGAAGTCAAGATACTGGTGGATAGGACCAAAGCTGGTTGACTTTATAATCAAGTTTAACTTGTCCTCCTTGCCCACCAGTCACTTTTTGGTGATGCAAAAATGATTTCATCAAATAAGCCCCATGTGTAAACTCTGTAATATGCATGAAGAAACACTGGAGCACATCTTCTATGCCTGCTCATACCTGGGTGGCATGAGAAACAAAATTATCGCAAGCATTTCCTCTGGCTGTGGCAATGTCCTGTCAATTGATCGAGCAATTAAAGAAGGAAACTATGCAACTATCAGGCTAGCGGCATGCCTACTACATGCCTTATGGATCAGCAGGTGCCAACATACCTTCAGTCAAGGACATAGTGATCCTCGGAGAACTTTTAAAACAATCTGCTAAGCATGAAGAACAGAAATTGACTCCTTGTGCCAGAGCGTCTCTTTGTAGACACATGGGCACAGATTATCATTTGTGAGGATGAGACGACATCTCAGACTACTGCGCTAAATGTTGTGATGACAATGCCACACAGATTGGTTGCAAAACTTTGAACTTCTATATGAAACTCTTGTAATTACAAATGTAGCTACTTGACACTGTAAATTTTTTTCTTAATAAAAAGAAAAAAAAAGTGCTTTATATCACCTTGAATGCCGTTATTTTAAAAGTGTTTGTGAATGCCCAAGAGCAATGGAATATTCTCACATATCAATAGTTTATTGAGATAAATTTTTATATCATTATAATAATTGTTGGAGGATAAACCAATGAATTATTTAATGAGGTTTATTATAACTGCTTCTTTCTTAGTTAGTTAATATTATTATTATTAATGTAATAAAGTTTATAACAGTTCTTCCGATATAAGAATGCACAGGTATTATGTTTTTGTTAATTTTATTATTGATGATATTGGATATGAGTAAATATTATTACATTCAGTTTAGAATTTATAATGTAAGTAACTTTTAAACACATATATAACTTTGCTATAATACAATTATTACATATTTGATGGGTTCTTAAGTTCAATCTCAAAGTTAAAATGGAGTTAATCATCCTTATTTAGATAACTCGACCTCTAAGGAATATTTTATGCACCACTCATATGTTAGTATTAATTTTTAAAATGTTATATAGTTTGTAATAAGGCATCCTAATGATCTAGTTATATTTTGTTAGTAGAGTATCTCTCTTACTGTTTAAGCCTGCAAATGAATTCAGTAAAAGATCTTGAGGTGAAATAAATAAGCTCAATATTATAAATATTATTTAGATATGCTAAGCAATAATTGCACTTGCTTCTTTTAAAAGAATGAAAACTTCTCTAATATTATTAAGCGAAGTTAATTAATAATTGATTAGTTGTGGAAACAAACTAAGGACCATATATGGCATTTATCATTATGATGATGATTATTATCCATCAGTATTTAAATTGAGGATTATTTTGAAATAATAAGCAACCTAATATGATAATACACTTTTTATATCCCAAGCTTAAAATTAGATTTAAGAAACAAATATTAAGACTTATTAGATATTTTACATACTTTTCTTTATTGTTATTATTGGGTTTTTTTTTTTTCATTTATTTTATATTGTGTAATAAAGCAATTGTTCATTTTAAATAATTTTCTTTTGCCATTATTAAAAAAGCATTGTCACTGCATATTTATGAGATAAAGATCATATTTAAGATATTAGATTACACATAAATCTATTTTTATGTTGGTTATCAATGCTATATGAAATACAAAAGTATTGGGTAAGATGATGTATATAAAATCCCTTTTATATTATCATATCTTAAGATTAATAAATATACTTTAAATCTATGCATTTACTTTCCTATTTTATGTAACCCTAAATAAACCATTAGTCAATTTTATATTTAAAAAATTGCTAATCTTAAACTAAACACAGATTAATTTAATCTTAATGAATTCTTATAGTAAGAAACATTATATTTGCAAAAATATTTTCATTAAAGTATAATAAGACTAAGAGTATACGTACTAATCCTGAGAAATTTATTTATTTTAAATTTAATATATTATTAAAGTATAAAATAGTTTTATGTTTTCTCTTATATGTAAGTATAAAACTTATATGCATTGCAAGTTACTTTAATAAATGCACTTCCATATTAGATCATCCGTTTGTCTTTTGCTCAAAAGTATAGCTTTCATTGGTCTCGTTATCGATCATTTCAGTATGGAAGACCGAATTGAGTTAGTTTGGAGCCCAATTGGAAATTTCTTGCTGGGTCTCCATAATATTGCTCTAACTTTTATAAATAAATACACAATTTGTAGTATAAAAAAATTAGTAATGGATCAGTCTAATTTAAACAAAGTATATATATCATCTACATTGAAGAAATATGTAACAATGTTTAAAAATATTTTCTAGTTTTTTGTTCGGAGAAGTGACCATAGTTGATCATAAACACTTTTTTACTAGTTTTACCTTAAAAAATATTCTTTCTCCAGAAGCAACAAACATTAGTATAGTTAAATGTAGCTGAAGAGAAATGAAGAGATTATGAAAAACTGTAGCTCTACCATTTTCTTCCATAGTTTGAAACATTTAGAATCCTTTCTGTAATATACTAATGAAATCATTTTTAGAATTTCCATTTCATTGACCGACATATTGCCATATAAATTAGTCTCCTTCACAAAACCAATAGATGAGTTTTTTCATGTAGTTTTAGTATTCATCAGAACATTTTCTAACTATGCTGCATACTTTTTTAATTTGTCTTTTACCATTTTTTGAAAATTTCCTAAATATCCAAATAAATCCTTATAATTTTTCAATTGTTCAAACTGAGTTTGTAATAATTGTTTTGTTTCACCCAGAACTGTATTTAAAAAATTTACTACGAACAGTTCTGTATAATTAATAATTGGCTTATCATTGATATTACAACTGAAATATTTCTTTTTTCACTCAACCTTTTATTTTGAAATTCTGAAATTACCTCCAAATCTTCTGCAAGTGTTTCCCTCTCAACTAATATAAGCTTAAACTCAATATCACTGTATTTATTCAACCAACATAGTTTTTCAAATAAAGAAACCACTACAGAAATATTCATGGAATCACTTTGAAGTTCCTTGCTAATAAAATTTATCTGGAAAAATAAATCATACCAAAAAAATGAGGAATACTATAATCTTGTAATGTTATATTGAGAGTGCAAATGATTCGATATTACTTTTAACTTGAGGATCTTCTGATATTTTAAGAAGTACATCATAAACTTCACTACTTAAAACTTTATCACTTTTTTGAATCCAACATTCCCACCTTAAATCATAAAAAAGACTTCATAGTAAAACCTTTAACATATTTACAAAGAAGTGATGATCACTTTATGACTGATGATAGTAAAACATAAAGGCATTCAAGTATAGCAAAATAAGTTTATGCATCAGGACAGTTTTAGTTATATCTACCAAAAAAAAAAAAAAAAAAAAGATTATAATTATGACAATTACAGGATGTAAAAAATGCTGTTGAATTTTCCTTTAAGAATCTAGTCTGAACTCCAGAAATTTTTCCCTTCATATTTGAATCATTATCATACTCTAGTCCCCTGATATTATCAATATTTAATCCTAAATAATTAATTTTACACTTCAGCAGAAGATATAAATTTTCTCTAGGACTGCTTTCTACATTTCTAAATTTAATGAACTGTTCATAAACACTAATGATTGAACTAAGTGATGTACTATCAGAGACATATATGAATGTAAAGAGCATTTGTTCTTGGTGGCTAATATCTGGAGTATAGTCAAGAATTACAGCAAAATACTTTCCTGATTTTATTTGATTTATGATCTGGTTCTGGATTTTGCTTCCTGTTAAATTCATTAATTCTTTTTTGAATTGTTTTGCTAAAACAATGTTCTCAATTTTGTTTACTGGTAATTTGTCAAAGATGGTCTTGAACTATTGGGTCAAATTTACCAAATCATTCAATAATTCACAAAAAGTTTCCATTACGTGAAAACACATATTTTCAACAGAAATCTTGAAATGCCAAATTATGGTCAGCTTGAAATTGTATCATTAATAATAATCTTTCAAAAACTTGACATAATCACAATTTTTGCTGATTCAATAATCTCTCTTGTATCTTGTTTATATTTTTCACAGCTAAAAGTCTCTTTTGAATCCATTTTAACAATGCAACAAAATAATGCTTTGATTTTTCATGTTCTGGTAGTCTGGTATGGATATTCAGCCAGTTATTGAATCCTAATGTGGCAAAAGCAATCATTATATCTTCATGGGAAAAAACAATTATAGAAACAAAGTATTTTATATTTTTTATTCAGGGATAATATATGATTCCACCATTTGGAAGATGAATTTTTGAAAATGACTTCTATTATTTTGGTTTGGAAATTCATCCACAAGAATTGTTGTCAGTCCTTTTTTCAATAAATAATCTACTATTTGCTGACTCATTCTTTCTGGTTAAGTAGCAGAATCATCTGTTATATTCAGTAACTATTTCTTAATTCTCAGGCACACCACATTGAATTATTTTCATGATACTTCTTCCTTTTTTGTAAATGTGTTTTTTCAAGATTAGTATCTATATCCATCTTACTCTCCTGAACATCTTTTTTGGAGACATTATCATTTATATAAATATTTTCATCTTCTTGATTGGTGACTTCTGATTCTGTGTTGTGATTGTGAATTCTTAAAAATTTGTGAAAAGTGCCTTTTTACTTTTCAACTGTATTTTTTCTTATTTCACTTAATTTTCTTTTGGTATTATCACTTTGGTATTTTCTGCCCACAACTCTTTCTTATTTTTAATTGGACATCCTATGAAAAAAAATAGTTAGAATGTTAAGATTTCTTCACAAAAGTAGATAATAATTGAAAATAAATATTTTTACATTGGTTTGAACTTATTAAATTTGTATTAAACAAATTAAAAATATTTTCATAACTTTTATTAATTAAACAGTATTAAAAAATTGCGTAAACAATGTAAATGAGCAGTTTAGGGTTTTATATTTTTAGAATAATATTTAAGATTTTAAAGCAAATAATTTAGCAACTAAGATTTTTTTTTTAATAGTTTAGGCAAAAAAAAAATACTTTAGTATAGATAAGTTTGTTGAATTGTTCATCATATAAAATAATTAAACTATATTAAAATTAGTTACCTTAATAAACATCAAAATAAGTTACCTTGCACAGAAATAATTCACTTATACAAAAGTAATTTAATTCATAATTTAGAGAAAAAAATAGTAACAATTTATTTGTCCAACATAATTTTTTTAAAGATAATGCATGACATATTTTTTTTTGCAACTGTGCAGAAGACAATTTCTTACATGATGGGTGAATTGTTGCAAGCTGCAATATAATTAGTCAATTTGGCCTGTAATATAGATAATTGATAATAATGTAAAAAAAGATAGTTGAATATAACAAAAAAAAACATATTTATAATTGTTAATAAAGAAGAAAATATAAATTAATATTAAAGTTTATCGGCTAAACGTTTTCGAGGATCCATGCCTCATATTCATAGCCTTCATAAAATATATAGTAAAATATATGCAAATATTCAATAAGCTAGAGCTGCGATACGAAGAATTATAATCATTTAATCATTAAATTAATTAGGTTATTAAATCAAAAACATATTTTAAAATCTACATAAAAAAAAAAAAAATTAACAAAAATAAATAAATACGAAAAGCATTAATGTGAAGAATAGTTAAAATGCGTGTTTAAATCAAATTGAGTGTGTGTTTGCATGTGCATATTCTGTATAATCTATTTCAATACATTGTACAGGCTCACACTGCATTTATATATGCAATATATGCGGGATTCGAACTCAGACTTTCACACGACCTACAACTCTCAGTGCCATCTTATATTGCTGACTCACCTGATCACACACATGTTGAAAAGATAAATAATCACCAATATACGTATTTCGTGCTAAACCAACAATCATCAGTTGGTTCAGATTACCATCTCCATACATATATACAATTAGTACTCAGCTTTATATTAAGATAACCAATCTTCATACTTTAATGAGTGCTGGTTTAGCACGAAATACAGATATTGGTGATTATTTATCTTTTCAACATGTGTGTGATCAGGTGAATCAGCAATATAAGATGGCACTGGTGATTATTTATCTTTTCAACATGTGTGTGATCAGGTGAGTAGATGGCACTGAAAGTTGTATGTAAAAGTCTGAGTTCGAATCCCGCATATATTACATATATAAATGCAGGTGTAAGCCTGTACAATGTATTAAAATAGATTATGCAGAATATGCACGTGCAAACACGCACTCAATTTGATTTAAACATGCATTTTAATTATTCTCCTCATTAATGCTTTTCGTATTTTTTTTGTTAAATTGTTGTTTTTTTTTTAAATATAGATTTTAAAATATGTTTTTGATTTAATAACCTAATTAATTTAATGATTAAACGATTATAATTCTTCATGTCGCAGCTCTAATACCACAGTACCTGATTATGTAATTTTTGAAATGAGTTATATGCTTTTTTAAATACAATTTTTAATTATAAAGTTGTACTTATTTATTAAGCGCACAGTAAGTATGACAGGAGCAGAGACAAACTAGATTAAATTAGTTTAGTCCAATTGACTCATATCTGGTCCTGTATATATATATTGTACATATAATAGTTCAAATAAAACTAATAAAGTTCAAATATAACACTATCAAAATTATTATAACATTACAAATTATTAATAACAATATATACAATTATACTCAAACAATATACCCACATGTTCGTAAAATGGCCAATTAAGTTAGTAATTTATTTATTTCTGTTTTCCATGTATATCAGTATTACTATTTAAAAAATGATTGAAAATAAATTAATATATAGTATTTACTTTAAAAGAAAATAAAGAACTCTATACATAACTCTATATAGATGTCTTTTGTCTAGAATAGAGAACCAGCTGACATAGTTAAAGGATGCTTATTTTTACAAAAAGTAATAATAACCAATAACTAACTTTATATTTCATTGCATTGGAAATTTAATGTAGAATAATTTTAAATCATTAAAAATCACTTATTTTAAAACTAGTCTAAAAAAATTTATAATTTATATAAATAAATTTAAAATAACTTTAAAATGTTTAAACTGAATGTAGCCCGTAAGATACGTTTGAACACGATTTCTATTTTTTTTTGTATGCTCTTCCATTGCAATTTGCTGTAAAAACTATTAAAATTATGTTATATATCATTTGATCTATATTAAATTATCTTTTATAATTTATTTCCTTTTTTTTTTCAATATAATGAAACTTTGAAAATACTTATTTACTTCAAGATTTTTTTTTTTTTTTAACTTTTACAGATAAAGTAAGTTATGTTTTTTTAAAAAGAATTCAAATCACTTTTGAAATATTTTTTAATATTCTAAATACATTTAAATTTTCTTTCTATTAAAATAGATATATTACAAAGTATTTATAATTCAATTTTCAGAATAAATTATTTTTACTGACTAAATATGATCATCTGTGTTTCTTGGATTTCCTACTTTTTTAAAAGTCACCTTTATAAAAATTCAATTGCTGCAAGATATGCCATTGGATAGATAATGAAAAAAAAAATTTCATTTGATG
This sequence comes from Epiperipatus broadwayi, assembly GCA_028023455.1. NCBI lineage: Eukaryota > Metazoa > Onychophora > Udeonychophora > Euonychophora > Peripatidae > Epiperipatus > Epiperipatus broadwayi. The sequence continues at coordinate 54,085 of JAQFVV010000008.1, read as the reverse complement.
TAGAACTTTTGTGCATAGCTTTAAAAATGGTGGAGGAATTAAAATTTGAAAACCAGTTTTTATCTCAAAATTTCAGGCTTCTCCTTTATTTTGAATAAAAAAAAAAATTATACATTTTTAAAAAGAGATTCAAAATGCACTGGAAAAGAAAAAAAATAGGTGAGCTTTTTTATATATTTATTGTAATACTAAATATATATATATTTCAATTGTTAATAGATAAAAAAAAATAATTGCCATCAAATAAAATACAAACATGCTAGCAGCCTGTGCATTTATTCATATTTGAGTGTGCGTATATGTGGAATATATATGTTTATTCTTAATAATTCTAATTTATTAATATTTATTTTTAATGCACATGCAATAAATTATCCTCAAATGTATTTTTTTGGCTTTGTTGGAGAAAACAATAGATCATATATATACATATTAGCAAGAGAGATTAGAAAATGTCTATATTTTTAGATTAGTGGTGATATGAAATACCATAGGTAAGATTGTATACATAAGTTTAATTGTAATTGTGTGAAAAAAATGTAATAAACTTGTCAAAAGTTTAATTTAAAACTTTATCTATTAAAATATGTAATTAAAACTTTAAATATGTTTAAAATTAAAATATCTTTAATAAATGCATAAAAAATATAATAAGGTATTTATTTATATAGCGCTATGTTAATAAATTGTAATTGTACATTAATGATCAGGCTAATTAATATGACATTTTCACCACTCAAGAAGTTTTAAAGGAGATGATAAGAATCATATATTAAGATAGAATTTACAGTCTCAAAAACAAAATTATTGTGATTAAAGTCAACCAAAAAAGTATATGTAACAAACAAAAGACTGAAAACAATTTAATAAATTCTTCCATTTTTTTAAACTATGGTTAAGATTTTCATCAACTGATTATGAACATAATTGAAGAAAATCAAATTACAGCATTGAATGCAATCTGATTAAAGAAAACTAAAAATATTAAGCATTAATCTGATCAAAATATTAAAAGTCAAAAATCTTTTATACAATTATATTTATTTTATAGTAAATATTTTATGTATAAATTTAGCAGTCTGAAATTTTCTTTGATTAAAAAAAATTGTTTTATACAAATTTCTATTTTGTAGAAATTGAAATATATTTATAGCCAAATTTACAACTAAATGTCAGAAATATTTCATGCTTAAAAATAAAGAGCATATTAAATAATCCAAATTAAAATTCACAAAATTTCTAATTATTATAAACTATATTTAAAACAATTCACAAATCGTCAAAAAAAATTGCAACATTAAAATTATTTAAATCGTTTACAAAAAACGTAGCCCCTGAAATTAGAGCTTCAACATTTATTCTGTATGCATTTTGATGCACTAGATGCATTTTTAAATATAATAATGATTCTAGAAATCGACAAAACACTTTCGGATTAAATTAGAAAAAAATTCCACACACATTTACTCTGATACTTACATCTTAATTCATGATGCACTACTAAAGAGAACATTGTTTGTCTTGAATTTTTTTTTTTGCAAATATGTAATATATATGATTAAGTAATTCTATATACTATTAATTGTAAAAATAGTACAGATTTTATTGCCTTCCTAAATATAAAATGATGTAAGGTTGAAACGTTCAAAACAATAAAATCCATTAAAACAAACAAACAAAAAAGTAAAAAAAAAATAAGCAAATGAATACGACCAGTAAAAAAATAGGCAAATTCAATTATCATAACAATCTCCACACACAAACAAACACACACACAAAATGCTATCTGTTAAAACAAAATTGTGATTTTTTTTTATTCCATATCACAATCAAGAATATTACACTATGAAAAAATTATGAGTTATTTATGCTTTATTCAAAATTAACAGTTTCTTCTAAAAGGTATATGAACAAATTTATGAACATAGAATTACATTAAATTTGAATAAAAATAGCTCAACCCATTAAATTACTTTTGGATTATCCTCCCCTGCACACCTTCCCATTACCAGTCAAAATCATTTGATAGTATTTAATTTTAAAAAAATTTAAGAGGATAGTTTTACTGGTAATTTATTTTCATTGCTTATGCTAATATTTAATAAAAAAAATTTTTAAGTTTCTTTAAATATTCATTTCAGCCAGTCACTGAAGAAAACTTATCACAATGAATATCATATAGAAAAAAAAAACTTTCAGGTAAGTAAGACCTTTGGGGTCTTTTTTATATACTGTATATAATTTTATGACTGGAATTATTTTTGAATGTGTAAGCAAATAAATTCTACGTCAAAACTAATTAGTCTTAGAATATGACATTTGATACCTTAACTTTGGAGAGTCATATAATTAATACAAAATTTTAATAAAGTTAACCCAAAAATATTAAGATTAAAAAAAAAAATATCAAACTTTTTTTATAATTAAATTAATATACTTTCAAAAGGAAAGTTGTTAATAGTTTAAAAAAACACAGCAACAGAATTTTTATCTTAAAAACATTGAAATGTCAATGTACACACACACATGCACACCATCAAACTGATAAATTCAAGAAACACATATATATGTGGGTCATGACAATTTTTTGCTTCATATTTTAATTTCATTACACAATATAGCACTCTCTCATTCCTAATCTATAATCACTTGTTGATGACCACGATGACCACTAAGGATTACTAAATGAAACATCATACAATAGAATGTCTTTTAGTTCAAACTGCAGCATGCATATACATTGAGGATACTTTGATCAAGTAATAAAATATCTTGATCATTGATGGTAGTTAGTAATTGTTTGCCATCTTCTTAGTGTATAATATATGTAGTGCTTCAAATTTAGAGCATCATGTGTGAAAAAAAATATAATTGTATTAGACTGCTAAAAAAGGCATATGGTTTTATTGCTTGGGAGTTCATAAGTTTGAGTTCCAGACCTATGAGCATCAGAATCAATTCTGGAACTCCCAATCCCAAGTTGGATGCCTACCAACTGCGCCAACCAGCACAGATATATCTGTAACTGCTTAATAATTATAACTTAGGTACATACACACACACACACACACACACACATATATATATACACACACACACACACACACATATATATATATACAATAACTGAAACAACTGTATAGTTAAATCTAACTTATTATCTTATTCTATTAAAAGCAACATGACTATTATTTCACATAATATATTCATATAAGTATAATATTCAATGGCATTAAATACTATGAGTACAAATAAATACACTAACTATAAGATTAAATTTATAATTAAAAAAGTGGAATGATATCCTAATAACATAATTTTAGTCCATGAAATTTCATTGCATATAAGCTCTAAAAACTTATCTACAAAGTAAATGTAAAATCTTAGTTGACTGTTACAAACTTGAAAACAAAATCATATAGAATGATTGATAATACAAAACATCTAGTCAAAATCCTAAAACAGATGAGGTCACAGCATTATAATCAACTTTGCTATCCATATTGAATATAATGTTTCCTTATCTGCTACAGAAAATTTAGAATCATTACTGAAAACTGACAAAATGTCTTCTAATATTTAAATATACAATGGAACCCCCACATTTTCTATATTTTATTCCAAAGCCTTCTAATGAATGATATGAATAAGTGGATCTGAATGGTGTGAATTAGTGGATAATAGCTCTCAATATATTTATGATGCTTTGTTCAAATATATATTGTTTCTATAAATAAGTACATATAGTTCAACCATCTTATCATGTAATATATATATAATCATTAAACACCAGTCAACACTTAGACAATCCCAATATTAATAACAATTAACAATTTCCAAAATGTTGTCAAAGTAACCAGGATCTTTTTAATGATAAAGGTGGAAACCTAAACTTGATCACAAGAATGAAATTGTTGATACAAAGAAGTTTAAATAAATCTCTTATAAAACCCATTCTGAATGTAGACTAATAAATAGTCAATTATAATATTACAAACTGCAATTATAAATTTTGAATTGCACCCAAAGTATTACATAAATAATAATTGTAATAATGCTCAAAGCTAAATTAAATAGGTTTATAAGTAATCATTAAAAACCTGTCAACAGTTAGATAATACCAATATCAATAACAATCAACAATTTCCAAACTGTTGTCAAAGCAACCTCCTTTTAACAATAAGGGTGAAATCCCACCCTTAATATATATATATAAACATTAAATTAAACATAGCTCAATGATATGTAAACAAAGGAAGTATATCACCATACCTCAGGTTACAAAATGACAAAGGTATGCTTATAAACATCAGAGCTCCAGAAATAGGTGGATTTATTCTACTTTTGATCCTTTGTTCAAAATTTAGGTGCTTTTAATTCATATGCTGAGAGAGGGTGATTTACTCCCTTTATTTATCTATACATTAAGTTACAAAAAAATCAAATCAGAGATTACATGAACTAATTTAATAAGGTTGTATCATCAACCATTATCAATCCACTGCAGGATAAAGATCTCTCCAAGTTTAATCCATCTTCTCCGATCTTTAGCTTCTCTTCTCCACATCACCCCTGCACACTTTCTTATTTCATCCATCCATCTCACATGTGGTCTCTTTCTGGGTCATTTACAATCTCTTGGAATACAGTTTAAAATTTCAATTGTCCATCTATTATCATCTCTTCTAGCAATATGTCCTGTCCAACTCCACTTCAATCTTTTAATTTTTTCAATGAGGTCAGTAACACCTGTTTGTTCTCTTACCCATACATTATGTTTTCGATCTTTCTTGTTACTCCCAACATACACCTCACAAATAAGCTCTTAATAAGCTTTGCAAAATATCCCCAATCCCAGATCAGTTTCTGCTACTGACATTCTCAGTGAGGTGCTAGGATATTCAAGCATTAGATTAAAAATACCAGGACAAGCCCAGCACTTTATCTAATGTACAACTATTAAGTAGAAAATCTGAAACTTTCAGACATCCATGTCTTCCAATCCAGCTATCTAACTTAAATAGCCATATAGGGCTGAACTAAGTTCAGATACACCATATATCAATAGTTTTAGCAATATAAAATCACCAAAGCCTTAATAGCAAAAAAATAAAATTACAAAAAAATCAAGTCAGATGTCACATGACCTAATTTAATAAGCTTGTATTATAAATGTTATATGTTGAGCTCTCAAATAAGCTCTTAACAAGCTTTGCAGAATATCCCCAACCCCAGCATTTTATCTGATGTATAACTATTAAGTAGAAAATCTAAAATTTTCAGACATCCATATGTTTTCTGATACAGCTATCTAACTTAAATAGCCATATGGGGTTGAACTAAGTTCAGACACACCATATATTAATGGCTTTAGCAATATAAAATTGACAAAGCCTTAGTAGTAAAAAATAAAATTATGCCAGTAGCAGAAACCGGTTTAGGGTTGGGGACATTCTACAAAGCTTGTTAAGAGCTTATTTGCAAGCTCTATATATAACATTTGTAATACAAGCTTATTAAATTAGGTCATGTGACATCTGACTTGATTTTGTATTTTTTATTTTTTTTTTGCTATTAAGACTTTGGTGATTTTATATTGCTAAAGCTATTGATATATGGTGCATCTGAACTTAATTCAGTCCCATATGGCTATTTAAGTTAGATAGCTGGATTGGAAGACATATGGATGTCTGAACATTTCAGATTTTCTACTTAATAGTTATACATTAGATAAAGTGCTGGGCTTGTCCTGGTATTTTTAATCTAATGCTTGAATATCCTAGCACCTCACTGAGGATGCCAGTAGCAGAAACTGGTCTGGAGTTGTGGATATTCTGCAAAGCTTGTTAAGAGTTTATTTGCAAGCTCTATATATAATAAATTAAGTTATATTTAATTTAATGTTTACATGCTAAATCTTATTTAATTATTACAATCAAGGTTTAAAAGAGAAATTCAGTCTCCAGCCTTGTATAATTAATTATTAGTTTAATTATTAAGTGCCATATTCCATTTAGTTGATATATTAATTTCATTATGAATTACCAAAAATATTGACAAAGTATTCTTACAAACATCAGAACTTCAAGAATAGTTTCATTCTATTCTTGATCCTTTGTTCAACATTTAGTGCATTTAATTCATAGTATAATGTGATAAAAATGATGATGCTGAGGAAATGATCAATCTAATCTGAATAAAACATAGCCCAATTGTTGGTCACTATTTTGTAATGGAATATTAATTATAATATGAGATGGTAATATAAAAAAACTTTACATGTCTCAGAATTGAGAAATCATTCACAATAATATAGATCTAGCCTAAATATGGAATGTCATTTTATAACAGCCCAAAGTTGATTGGGCAATTTGTAATAATTGCCACTTGTACATGATCATCATTGGCTAGCATTGGGTAGCTATTTTGTCACAATAATAATGTATTTTCTATCTCACTCCCTCTCTACATTTGTTCAGACAACATGTGTCATAAAGATTTATATTATTTATCACAGAGCAAAACATGCATTAACGAATAATAACTCTGTTAGAACCTGTGTAAAATTATCTAGCTCAGTTATTGATCACACTAGACAATAACAATATTTCTCATACATAATTATTTAGATTGTCCACTGCACTATCATAAAATATTAAAATCTCTATTAAAATCTAATTTATTCAGATTGTATTTAAAATTAAATAAGGCAAATGAAATCATAGCTTCAGACATCAACAAATCTATTCACTATTCCAAAGTAAATGGCAATAAGCAGTGAAATCATATATCATTGCCCTAAACAATGATATATGCCTAAGATATTTATTTGATTGATAATTGAATAAAACTAAATTCGAATCAATAAATAACCAAATTCCGACATACTTTATTAATCTAATATTATTTATAATAATGCAGATTTACTTTAATCTTTAATGACATTCTATTTAAATCAACTAATTTCTAAATAATTATAATTCATTTTGAGAACGTTTTCTAAACACACAATATTTATAATGTTCAAATAAAATAAATCCTTACTCAGTTTTACATCTATTTTAATAAAACGTTAAATATAAGCATTTCATTCATACCCTACATTAGATCGACATGTAATTATTGCTTCAGTTATATTCTAAAATGAAACCCTCCACAATAATTTATTATCAATAAATTCCATTAGATAATTTCACATTTTACAGTACCCAATCACATTATAAAAATATACCATACGTTTCTATTGGATATTTACTGACTTACAATCTCTGATATTATTCATCTACTTAAATCTCCAATCAATCGATTATAAAAATGGATTTTATAACAATTAAACTATATATTATGATAATCGGCAGTTATCCAAGCCAAAGATAACATTCAGTTATACTAGTTAATGAAATTTATGATCTCCACTTCAGAGAAGTTTAAAAGTAATTAAGACAGATCATTCTGACTAAAGACAGAACACAATCTATTAAAATTTTTGAACCAGACCAGATAAGCAAATAAATAATGAACTCTGAACTAATGAAATTATTTCTACCAGTCCTATGGACTTAGATAAGTAAACAACTATTTAATTTCAGTAATAAATATAATATTTATACCTGATTAGATCTAATAATAACATAATAATTTATAAGAAAATATACATTTATCTAAATCTATTACACTTACCAAGATGGGTTTGATCTTGGATCAAACTCCAAATACCAAAATTACCTTGCACATTCAAAAGAAATAATTAGACAGATTCACTGGATTTTAAATCAACTCTAAATTTATTGGTTTATAATACAATTTTATAACAGTAATAATAAAATTGTAACAGAACAAACAATTGATGTTTGCAATAGACTAAAATCAATAAAATAATAATAAAATATGTATATATTGTACTGGTCAGATTTGTATGTACATTTAACAAGAGTTAGAGAATAAGCTAAAGTACCCTAAAACCAATCATGCCTGAGATACATAGGTCAGGAGCAATCATGATTTCTGCCCTTTTTGCCCACTCTCTAAATCTATGTATGACCTTATGGACAACATCTTTGATGATAACAAAAGTATTTCATTATTCCAGTCCTGGAAACACAGTGGAGAGACAAGAGATCTTCAGAGAAAATGTGACATAATTACTTAAAACCCCTAACATTGGCAGAGAACTTCACAATTATACAGATATTTTATTAAGACAAGATTAATGGGATGCAACTGACTAGCATGAGATGAAGAGGAGCATAGATTATAACGCAATCCTTAATGATGTGCACTCATAAAACAACACTAAGACAAAGAATTGCTGAGATAGTAATCAGTTATGAAAAGTTAATAATTTATTAATATAATTAATAAGGAATCGAGTATTTAAGCGACAATAAATATAAATTTAACACATACAAATGACAATTTATTTACATATAACAACATAAGTTAATAGAGTACAGGTTTCATGTGATCAATGATGATGATTGGCATATTCTATAGGTTACGTAATGTTACTATGCATTATAGAATATGGATTACAATGATTGAAAAATATGCAAATAAAACCCAATATATATATAATGATATACTACATGACGTATATTTAAAACAATGTGGCTTAATATGCTAATTAAAACAGATATCAATTTTAAAACAGATTTATAATATTAGCACTATGATACACCAATGGAGAATTAATGACGTTAAGAAGCATATACAAAAATTAGGGCATTGTTTATTAAAACCCTATTTGAATTATGGTTTTCCAGAATAATACAGTAATCATGCATTTTAAAAGATATAACAAGTTTTATCCGGTCAATAGTTATACGTTACATCAATCATTTGAAACAAATAAGCATTTTGCACATTTATTTGAGCAATTCTGATTTGATAGAATTACTAAATGTTGCTTACTAGCATGGCCAAAGATTGTTCAAATGAAAGGGCAGCTAGCTCAAATAAGCTTTAAGATGACATTTCTAATAAATAATAATAATCAAGATAAAGATAGAATGGTTTACAGAGATCACAACATTGCGGCTTATAGATATAGTAGGGCAATATAAAATATTACTAAGAAGCTTGTAGTGAATGACTGAAGTGATAGCATTAGAAATGTTAAGTCTGCTCTGGGACCAACAGGCTTCGTCAATTATTAACGAATGCAAGAATTCACCTGCACTTGTGACAGGGTGGTATTTGGATAAGTGGTTGGTAGGGGGTGCCATAGTCCGGGTTTTTCCGATGTCTCCCCCAATGTTATCCCATGCAGAGCCTCACTACAACCTGACATTGTCCTGAAGTCGGTGCTTCCAAACCCCATTTTGGAACAAGCCATAAGAAGAAATGATCCAGGACCTCTGGATATTAGTTTTGACAAAGCAATAAAGTTTTTTATTGTTTTTAGGAGTAAGAAATGCTAAATAAGATTCAGGTCTTTAATGACACTGATAGATTAGCTAAAGCTCTCCTAAATTAGAAATATCTAGCATAATGATATGACAAAACTTAACTCATCCTTAAAGGTACACATGATCTTGACTACTAATGAGAATGTCAAAATAAAAAGAAATATTGTTCCCTTCATTAAACAAATGTAACTATGCTTAACGCGTAAATAATTACATACCCAAATATAACACTTGATAGTGTGATAAGAAAATGATTGATTATTAAACAGAAAGGTAAAGCCATTAAATTTACGTTAAAGAATACACTATAATTCAATCAATAGAGCCAAACACGATAAGAAATTGATATACAAGAGACAGCTTATAATCTGCCATTAGACAATATAACCATTAAATAATATTCAATCGAGCAAACCTTTCATTTAAAAAGAAGACTTACATTTAAGTATTTATGTATCCCATAATATTGGTACGATGAATTAGAATAATATCAGTTCACTAGATTGAGTCATTAGCATATTAAGATCAAATTTAACCAAAATACATAATATATAATAAAATAAAATTTAAGTTTGCCACATTCAAATAGTAAGATATAGATAAAGCTTGCTACCCAATAGATACAGTTACAGATTAGAGATTCATAGATTTGTGCATTTATATTTTACAGGAAGAGAGAGAGTCATCATAAATTTATTACAATTATTATAATTGGCACTTGCATTGCCAATTATTAAATAGACAGAGAGTTACATTATAATTAAAACCAAATGATATTTAAATGATTTAAGAGTTCATGTTAGCGGCACAGGCGGGATTACCTTCTAATAACTCGACGATTCGATGGCCGTATGGGTTCACACGAAAAACTAACATGGAAAGCACAGTCAGCAACACAGAGTTTGGATCAAATCATTGGTCAGCATTTTTCTTGAGAGTTAATACATGATTTGATTAAGGCAGTTCTTGAGTGAGGATGGCATGGTAGCATATCGGTATGGAAACAATCTTGGAGAGCTCAGGAAAGCAAATTTCTTCCCTCTACTCAGAAGTCATGTTATCAAAATTTTGAGTAATGTGGATTCGGTTAGCAACACTTCTCTGAAAAGTAAAAGCAGAGTGTACTGTATTGAATTTGGTTGTATTTATATGCCAACAAAACCTTCTAGAAAGTTCCTTTACATTGCCGCTTGAGGCAGTTGGATATGCATTACCTGACATGACTTCACTCATCCTTTGTTTAAAATTGCATTTGAAAGATGAAAACAAGATAAGTTCTGGAAAGTATTGTTCTACTCTATTTCTATATGGGAAATAGATTCAACAGATATAATTTCCATTAAAATTTAGAATTACTAAAATCCATCTAATTTAACAATGATATTTGACATTAAACAAAGTGTGTCCTTTTGTTTCTTAAATTTAAAGTTATGCTAATTACTTTCCAGAACCTTCTCTGTTAATACATCAGCTTTATATAAAAAAAATACATGGATTATATAAATCAAATAAATACAGAATATATTTAATAAATGAATAAATATTATTTACAATATTTTGTGTATCTGTAACACACACACACACACACACGATTGTTTAAGGTGACGGAAATTTTAAATATTTCCGAATTAAAACTTTAATAAATATTCTGCCTTTGTTTAAAATAACTGTTTGCAACTTACAAAAAAGGGATGTTTAATCATGTGTATATGTGTACTTACACACTCTGATAATTAAACAAGTACAAGAATGGGTTAGAACTTCAGTTTAAGATTACTAATGTGACCAGACAGTGAAGCAAAATACGTATAACAGATTTTACTGTTTCAATATGAAACTCTAAAAAATATATTGCATGAAACAATAATACTATATATGAAATGGAAGGAGAGATTCAAATATCTTCCTGAGATTTTAAATATAATATACAATGATAAAAAAAAATGTGATCAAATAAAAATTTATCTCTATTTATTCAATAATGTAATTTCTCAATAATTAAACAAACATAATTTAAACCATTTTGAGAACAGCAGGTTGTATTAACTTATATCATCAGATAAGGGTCCAAATAATAAGAACAAAAATGAATCTCTCTGACCTTTTTATTGCATGAATTCTATCATTAACTCACATATATATATATATATACTATTTACCTATGTTTTTAAAATAAAATGCAATCACTTTTTCTTTCATCAAATTATATATACACACTTACAAATAATACCAATTTAAGTGAAAGTCTATCCATTTTCACCCACTATCCACTGATCCATCGTAGCTTCTGGATCTTTGTTTCCGATCCTTAGACATAGAGACAATTTTCCTTTAAGCAGAGAATATGAACATGAGTGGCAAATATCACTAATTCAAATCCAAGTACTTTCGCATTTAAATTCTGATATTTTCTTTTAAGTATATAAATATCCAAGCTTCTAAAAACAGCACATACTTAGTCAATGTAAAATTACACATCACTGGCTCTATTTTCCTTTTTCATTGATAATAAGGTGTAAAGAAAATTCTTTCAATGATGCAATTCAATTTTATCCAAGTGATGAACAAATACCAGCTTTTCTTTTCAATTTATGAAAGTGAAGTTTAAATTGCTTAATATCACACATATTTTGAGTTAATTGATCTTGTAAAATTTCTTGATCTGAAATATAATATCCATAGACATAAAATGAGATTTATATCCATCACAAATAAATAAGTGAAATTCTAAATTTTAATCATGGGATATCTTTATATAGCTGATCTGCAATACAATGCATTTTGATGGATTTTTCTTTATCTCATATTTTTGCCATTTCCCCTGAAATTTCATCAGCAAGCTGTCTCAATTGAATGGGCAGATAGTTAAAATTTTTATTCTTCCATAGTTTTATAAATTAATTACTTAGACAATAAAATTTAATAAATTTTTAAAGACAAATCTAAATGCATCTATCCTAGGCAATGATAAAATTATAAGAAATCAAATTACAGTGTCTCTCTTCTATTTATAAGATACTCTTGATTACATTATAGTTATCACAATGACTGTTGGAAAATGCTCAGGTCTCACTCAATGACATAAAAATTTGTTCATGAAAATTTGCCTCCAATTTGTAAGTGAAAATAATTGGATACAATGAAAATAAAATCCTGTTTTACAAGTTCAATATGATTTTTTTTCATTTTAAACCAAAATAAAGAATTCCTATTACATTTTAAATATTTTTTTAATTAACATATTTTTTTACATATGATTTTAATAATATTTTTCCCCATACTAATTTATAAACAAACATATAAACATAAAACATTTAATTTCATAATATGGGTAGCTATGGTGATTGTAATGACAGAAATTGAAATGTGTAATACTCAGTAATAATATTGATTTTATTCAAGTGATCTTTTTTTTATGATTCACTTAACCATTTCCAAAATCTATTTATTTATTCACCTGTTTACATTTTTCTCTGAAACTGATCACAACATATTTAGGATTTGATGCTAGAATTAGCAGTAAACAATATTATTTTAAAGCATTAGGTAGGTTGCCATGGTTATCTAGTTAATATTATATTTCAAGACCTCTGCTATCCATAGTCAAGTGAAATGAAAATTAAAGAAGATCAATGAACTTCTTTATTCTTTTTTTTTTTTTAAAAAAAATATATATTATGACTTACAGCATTAATCTGGGTACTTACAATAGCCTGAGACAATGTAATTTATTCCCTTTGTTTATATATACATAACATTCACATATAATATGTTTTAATTTGAAAATAAGTTCAATGTATACATTCTTAATATTTAATAAAAACAAACAATACATTTTTTTGAATTGCCTTTAATAGCTTTAATTATTAAAGCAATTTCATTTATAAGCAGAATAAAAATCTGACAAGCATTGTATTTTGGATTTTTTAAAGAAACAATTAGATTGTGGTTCCTTTATACAATAGGTTGCTAAATTTAAAAAAAAAAAAACAACAGATTTTTTTGTTCTTAAATGGTGATTTAAAGAATAAAATAAAAGGCATGGGAAACATTTTTTTATGACTTGGTTCATGCTTATAAATAGTCTAATTGTTTTGAGGATAAAAAATACTATGAAGAAGTTAAATAATAAAGCTTTAGCATTCTTTGTCTAAATAACAATAAAACTTTTAATATTATAAATTCAAAAAAATATTGCACTTAAGCAATTTAATTATGCAATTAAAATCATATTGTGCTTACTTTGTGAGTAGTAGATTGATAAAAACTGATAAGTAAAATCCAAAATAAAATAAAATACAATATATACAAGATGAGTTGATTAAATTACATCAAATATATGGAACAGGCTTCCAAGCAATTGCCATGTGAAACTTGTTTGTTTACATAAATTTGGATATTTACATATATGGGACAGGCTTTTACCCAATTGCCATATGAAATAGAAATTGAAAAAATTATTTAAATTTGGGTACTTACGTATTAGATCTGCTGCCTGTGTTTGTGATGGCAGAATGCTATACCTTACTCCGGTGGGGGAGGAGATGTTTGTGACAGCAGAATGCCATAGTTGTGATTTTTTAATATGACATTCTGCTATTGCAAAACATGAACAGTTCTAATACATAAGTACCTAAACTTGTTTTTTACTTCTTTTTTTCCCCAAAGAGCATATACATGAAATAGTGGATGGTGATATAGATGATGTGGCCAACTTCATTATACTCCAAAAACATACTTTTTTGGAAAAAACTATATATATGACCTTCATATTCTAGCAATTCTTATCAGCTGCAAATAGTAGTACTTTTCAAACTGACTCATGATATCTTTATTCTGATTTATTATCACCACAACTCCCATGTTATTTCTTCTAAAAGTTTACTAATGTAGATTAATATCCATATAATTCAATAAATAAATTGTTTAATTAAATTTCTTACTGTCATTACATTTATGAGACAGATACTAGCATATCTAAAATCTATTTGCAAGGCACTTTATCATTAAATTAGTTTCATATAAACACTTAAAATATTATACTAATATTTTCTTTGAATTTAATTTCCATTCTGTTTTTTATTGTAAATTTTGTTTTCTATGTTAAAAAATAGTGTTTCCAATAAATAAAATATTATACTTTCAGTTCATGTAATTTAAAAAAAATTATCTATTAAAAATTAATGTATTTCTCTATATATCTTTTATTCATATGAATATCCATATTACTTTATTTGGTTATGTATTTGATTTCAATAAACGAAATTTAATATAGTTGGCACTAGAGTAGAGAGTTGCTCTTGATTTATCATGTATTGGGTAACTAAACAATTAAATGATTTGTTTTTGCATTTTAAAATAATGGCTACTCCTTACAAAAACAATTTCTATATTTTTGCCATTTTTTTTTCAGTTCTAAAAATAGTAACAGCAATTTTTCCTTTTTATATCTGGATTTAAACATTTAAGGCAGAAGAATCATACTTCTTAAAATACTTTTAAAATTAATTTTTATTAGGTCTTTAAATTAGTCAACAATGTAAATGGATAATATAAGGTTGAGGTGATTTTCAATTTAATCGTATTAAATAGTCGAAAAAGGAATTGTTCATGGTAATAATCTTAAAAATATCAGAAACACTCTGCTAATATATACCCATACCATAAATCTATTGATATTCTTTGTATATATCTTTTGATTAATAGTTAGTATTACAAAGGAGAGGGAAGAGTAATATAATAAGGCTCTATGTGGCATGATAGATAGACGGAGCAAGGGCCTCATCTCGGTTTTTAATTTTAGATTTCTGATTGTAAAACAGCGATTGCAATTTCTTGTATGTAGGGTCAAAATAAAAATGACAACTGAGTGAACATGATAAAAATTGTGTTTATAATAGAGCAAAAAGAGGCCATGCTTCATACTATCTATGAGATTGGTGAAATATGTGATTTAGTAAGTAATTGATTCAATAATGTTTCTATATACAAGAATGGCTGGATATTGGAATAAAAGGCGATGACTTTTTTTTTTTCTGATTTATGACAGAGTGAGCAGATATACCATTGTTTGTGGCAAATAATTAGTGGATATAGTATGTAGATTGATTTTAATAAGGAAATCTAGGTATTTTAGTTCTAGATACCAGAATTTGAATTTTAAAATGATTTGTTTATTATTGAGATTAAGAGGAAACTGTGGTTGAGTTTGATTGGTACTACAAGTCAAATTATAGGCCTCCCAATAAATTATTTTCTCTGAAATGAAATGTTGATTCAGGTCAAGATGTGCAGCAACACATTTGATAAGAGATTGAAAAAAATACTACCACTGAAAGGTGGTTTAGCAAACAGTTCTTCAGGTACATAGATACAAATTTAAATATTGAGTTAAATGATCTCTGAAAGAAAAAAAATAGAAATTGGAGAGATCATATCTTTGGAATACCTATTCAGTGTACCAACACTGATGACCACAGCTTTTTTATTCCAAATTAATTTGAACAAAGTGAATTTGTCTTCTTAAATGTATTGGTGAACCTAATGATTTGCTTATATTAGGTGATTTTGAAAAGATTAAGATGTTGATTAGAAAAATTTTTGCATGAAGAGAGAGGTATACTTTGAATAAGAAGTTAATGATTTTTTCAATGGACAAGAGCAGGGAGCTCTGGATTGATATTCTCATGGCATTTATTGATTTATAGATAGGAAAGCCAAGAAAATTGTGTAGGGGTGAAGTAAAGAGAGAAGACACTCTTTCCGGAGAGTATATTCCATGTGGATGACTTATTAAGGTTGAATTGGAGTTTAAAATGAGCATTGTGCCTTTCGGGGAGGAAGATGACAAGATCATCTATAAAAGTTATATGCTTAATAGCCCTACTATCATTGCGACATGAACACCAGATAGTTTCTCTTCCATTTCAAGAAGGAGTGGATTGATATGGGTGATGAAAAATAATGCATTCAATGGTGACCTTTGTGGAATAGAGTTAAACGACTTGAAGCCTGCTGACACTTTATTATAAGACTGTAATAATTCAATGAGAGTCAATGGGTACAAAATCAAACGCAGATGAAATATCTATTTGTACTGCAATAAGGACAGTTTTTTTTGTTATAATTCTGCACAGTAAGATGGCATCAGGGATGGAAACTACCTTTTTTGCATATTGGTATTTCTGAAATTGAAGGGAGTATAAAAAGTTGAATCACATCCTTTATGATAGATTCAATAATTTTTATAAGTAAAGGAGATATAAAGAGATACAGCAAAGATTATTTAGCGGGAAAGAAATGAATTCACCTTAAGAAATGGAACTAATAATACTGGGTATAATCCATCAATATGATGAATTTGTTTAGACAAAAAGTTAAATAAATTCATAATAACAGATAGCATGAAATTGCTAATATGCAAACAAAGATATTTAGGAATAGCATGTGGTCCAGGATAAGTGCTATCAGGAAAAGATTTTTAGCTTCATCATGTTAGACTTTGTTATGCCATGAGCACCATTATAACAAATATATATGTTGACAGTACAGAATACCTGAGAGTTTGCAATTTCGATTTAAAAATGATAAAAGAGGGGGAGGCATCATATTGCACCCTGTGCAAAAATTGTCATTAATAATAATTGATGAGGGAAAAAGATTTTTCATTTTTATAGGAAAGAGCTCAGTGAATGTACCCTTTCGACCAATTATGGGATTGAGCCAGAAAGATTTTTGGTAGATAGGTATTCAGTTAAAACAGATTGAGTATACTTTTATTGCTTCTTAAGGGCCCCATAATAGATGGTATAATTTCCAAGTTAATGGGGTCAACTTGTTTCATTAAGGTTGCAGTTGATTAATGGTTAATTGGATGATGAAATTACGAAAACCAAGCTTCAAGAGGTTGAAAGAAAAGAAGGTCAGTCTTCCTAAAATAAATGTAAATCTCCAAAATTACTGCCTCTGATGATGAAGCCTTGAACAAGACTCTTAATATATCATTATAATGGAGAGTGGGTTCATGTGAATATTAATATCAATCTGAATGTGGTGATTCGAGAAACAAGCTGGTTGCAAAGAAGAGTTAACTCTAAAGTGAAGATCTGGGCAATAGAGTAAGAAATCTTTCAGAGATGAATGTTTTAAAGTATAGAAGGAGGGAAGCATTAATGGGAAAAAATCCATCAATCCTCATCAGTTTACAATTTATATGGTGAATATACTTCTGAACAAAGTCAATATAGGGCATATTAAAGTCCCCAAAAAGAGGGCAGAAAAGGGCTTGATGAAAGAATAAGATTAATATAACAGATAAGTTGATTAATCAGAATAGGTTTATTATATAGATATAAATAAACCAAGTTAACTATAACGGCATTATGATAAAAGGTAATGAAAATCATGTTTGATTAAGGTAACAGATTTTAAAAGACTTAAAAGGTGCCCTATGATATATCAACATAATTACTCCAGCAACTGAAGTATTAGAGGTGGAGAATTGAGAATAGCCATATTTTCCAAATCATCTAACAAAATTAATGTTAGAATATGCAGAAAATTTGGTTTCAGAGAAAAAGATAGTATGGGGAGTAAGTTAAGAAACCCAATTACTGATTCCAATTATCCATTGGGATGAATTCAAACCCCTACACTAACACAAATGATACTGAGAAACATAATTACATAACTTAAGCAGCAAAATAACAAGAATCTCACAAGACAACCTAAAATTTTAGTGGTATGATCATTACCATAAATAATAGAAACAAAGCCATATGGAGATAAAGTAATAGAAATGTTTTAGGCTTTTAAACTGGAAATTGAATTTGAAACTTAGATAATGCCTGGGAGGGAGTATGTAGGTACAAAATAATATTAAAAGAAAATACAAAACCAAACATAAAAATTTGAATACAAAAAATTAGTACAAATTTTCTATACAGTAAAGACTATGAGCAACATTTTATCAGTGTACATCAGTGGATTACATTGGGATCTTGAGGTGAGTCACAGTCCATATTTAAATTTTCTTGCACTCCTGCAACTAGTTCAGGATTACTTATAATATTTCTTAACCTGGTTGCATGTTTCCTAGTGTCCACTCCAACAAAACCTATTTTTTGTTGTGGGAATAAAGATGCCACTTGTGGCTGGTGCTTGCCTAAGCCAATGCTGTTCCAAAGATGAATTTGGCTTTAGTGGAGGTTCTCTTACAGGCAATGTCTTCCATTTTTTTAGACCAGTGGAAGCAGATGGTGTATAAACTTTGGTTTTCCAGACTTAACTACAGGGGTGGTTTTAACATCAAGAGTTGATTCATCTTTCAATAACTTTTTCTTGGAGTTTCTTCTCTTAGTTGATTGAACTTGAGTAAATACTCATCAGAGACTGAGGCTTCATTCTGCAGAATAGAAGCTTGCATCATTTCAAACACTGTGTTATCATTAGTGGACATAGATTCCTGATTGATGAACTCAGTATCAATTTTAATTAAGATCTGATGCAATAGAAGAATGCAAAATTTTCTTAACAGGGATCAGAATTTGTTTAATGTTAGAGTGAGACAATACTTTGAGGCACTTATGGTTTTTGGACATTTTCATCATATAGTGATGATATAATCTAGAAGAATAATCTTTATCTATATGAGTTCTGGCTTCACAGAAGAAACATTGAGGTGCCATCCCTCTGAAGATTATGATCAATGAAAAGAAATGTCACATGAAGTGTTGGAATATCACTGGGTAGAATTCCTTGCTTTAAAATAATGTTGAAAGTAGCCACATTTGTTAGAACTGATTGGTACACAAGCTTTTTTCTCCAACAAATATATGAATTTCGAGACTGTTCCAAGTCTGTTAAGCAGAATCTGGAGTTCTTTATCATTAAACTCAATGTAGCAGTTTTTAACTTGCCCAATAAGCATCATAGGTCTATCCATATTAGTGAAACAGCATTTTATTGTTTAAGCACAATTTTTTTTAAATCTTTTTGGCTACAATTATGAAATTCCACACATATTTAGAGTGCAGCAATACTTTTTAAAACACGCTCCATAAATTTTCTTCTATTAACACAGCATAAAATTCTTCTAAAGGGAATTTTAAAAGGTTACATATAGCATTTGTTACAGTCATTATTAGCGTTTTCAAATTGTAGAATTTTTTTAAAGACTTTAGAAAAACAGGAGGGAATCATTAAATTAAAGTCGTTTGAATATTCTTGATACAACTGTGGTTCAATTAATGTATAATCTAAGGTAAATCCAGTATTAGGTAATATATCATTGATATCATCACTCAACAAGCTGAAAACATCATTTTCGCAAACTTGCAAGTCCTCTATGTTTACTTGAGCCCTCAAATTGCTACTTTGTAATGCTTTTGCAAAATTCTTTTTATCACTTTCATTTTTGTTTCCTAAATATTTATTATTATTTATTGAGTTGAATACTTCTTAAAATAAATATCTGTTTAAATATTACATTTTAACATTTACAAAAAAACAAAACAAAAAACCAATCTAGCCATATATATGTTATCAATCATATATACATATTATTAAATACAAACAAATAATATTTTAATCAATATAAAAATTTTCTCTAAACATATTCCAGCATATGTCTGTTTTTAAAACTTATTCTATTTACATATGTTTAAATAAATGTGTTTATATATTTATATGCTTAAAAGACCTAGAGAGAGACCATATGTGAGATGAATGGACGAAATAAGGAAGTGTGCTGGGGTGATGTGGAGAAGAGAGGTTACATATTGGAGATGGATTGAACTTGGAGAGACCTTCATCTTGCAGTGGATCGATAATATTGAGAATGAGGATGATAATGAAATGAATCTGTAAAAACAAAACACTTAAATATTTTTGTGTTTTTCAGTGAATTTTCTGTAGCAATGAGAAAAAAAATCAGATGACAAAGATTTGCATATACTAAATCAATTCATTTAGTGCACTGTGTAGTTTAATGCAATAGTAAAGTGGCAGATTTTTAGACTCAAGGTCTATAGATAGCGCTTCAATTTGATCACTTTTGCTGCTTGAAATTTATGGTATCTTAAAAATGTAACAGACTATTCAATTTTTTTTTTTTTGATAAAAAATTTCATTTAATTTACAAACATATATATATATGTAACAAATTTACATTGCTATGAGAATGGAAATAAAACTATAAATACATAAATTGGTTTCTGCAAATAAAATATAAAAAGAAAAACTTGGGGTATATTTGGTTTCAATAAAGTAACTATCTGCTCCATGTAATGATGTTATTAAATACAAACAAATTCTATTGATTTGCCATGCTCATTCTTAATACCTCCATGATTCTTGTAAATAGTAGATTGTAACACATGCATTCATCCCTTGTCTGTGAACTTTGCATATCAACATTATCTATTTACACCACTAGGATAATTACTTCTGATTATTTTAGATAATGTAGTTGGGTTTTTAACAGCATTCTGATTGTTATCATAGTTTTCTATATCTTTACATTTAGTGTATGCTTAAAATCTATATTGACTCTGATACATGTTGCTATAAATCCAAAAGACGAATTCTTTGTACACCTGACTGGCAAACCTTACATATTGTGATATCATGTTTTAATCAATTCACTTTTTCTCCTTTGTTACACATTAAAGTTGTTTATGATTTACTTTTTTCATTCCCACTTTCAGTGCTTGACTGATCTTTGTGTGTACTTAACAGAAGAACATTACTTCACTAAAAAAACAGCAAAGAAATGCCACATTTATTAAAGTGTGGAATATCACTCACAATTTTCTCTTGAATTATACTAATTTTAAAATTAATTTTTTGAGGAAAGTCTGATCGCAATACATTTGAAACAAACAAACAAAACAATGTTTATTGTTAAGTATTTCAATGGCATATTTTGCTTTAATGACAATGCACACAATTCCAAGAAAGCTATTGACAAAAATAATATACAATATTCTATTGTATAGATCTGGATAAAAGGTTTTTGGTCACTAAATGTTTTAAAAGCAGCATGCCGAAAATTATTTTACCATGTGAAGATTTCTACTTGACTATTCTTGTCATTAAACAATTATTTTTATTTACTGACTCTACTTTATGACCTGCCCATATAAGGTTTCCGCTATCCTTCCACATACTTTTCATATTCAGAGGTATGCAAATCTTCATTATCTTATTTTTTGCCATACTACTTTCTTTATATTATAAATTTATTTATTTATTTATTTTTGCTTCATACACATATTACTATTAGTATTATTACTACTATCATTTTTTCCAATTTTTGATTATTTTCACTTCCTTCTGCACTTTTTCTCTATTCATGCTTAATTGTTATCATCCATAATATTTGATTTAAACTCTTTGTAGCTATTTTACAAATAACTTCACAGCTTTTTTTTGTATGAAATTATTTTATGATGTCTTTGCTAGAAAAAAAAAAAAAGGTTCTTTCTTATCTATTATTATTATTATTATAAATATATTAACACGTGGTTATTTGTTTAGAGACGATGTGACATTTGAGCACTCATGTGGTAAGCAGAGTACACAACTTTCCATTCAGTTACCAAATTTTTTTGTTTAAATAAATAGGACTTTTAGCAGCTAATTCATTTAGGAACATTTATTTTTTAATTTGCAGATCCATTATTGTACTAAAACGCACAAAGCATTACTAACAATTAAATAAAAGAAACAAAATAAAATAATTAAATATTAATCTGATGTAATTATTTAAACATATCAAAAAATGAGTGCCAGTCAAGCGTTGGTGGTCGATAGGTCAGCACAGCTGCCTTACAAGCAATTGTCCCGGGTTAGCGGGTTCGCTTCCCGGCCGATGCTATGACACATGAAAAGAAAAACTAAGTACCATCAAATGACTTTTGATTTACAATAATAACGAAAACAAAACTAAGCACCATACTAAACGCATTATATCTTGTAATGTTGTTAGCTTAGAAAGAAGAGTTCTTTAACTTCGTAATCTTATATGTGAAAGGTATTTATAATAAAACTGTACATTAAAACTATAATTTAATTAAAATATAGTTGTGGAAATGCCATTTTATTATTTAAATTTTAAATGGACATTTAAAAGTATTTATATTTCAATACGTGTAATTTGTTGGCATTTTTCCACAAAAAAAAAAAAAAATTCCTTAACATAAAAAATACTTAATTTCAGGTAATAATTATGATATCCTGCTTGATACTGGTAAAAATTGCATATTAATTTTATAGTTCCTGTTTATATATATTGAAATGGTATTTATTTTATAAACAATAATTAAATAAAGATTACTATTTGCTCTCAGTATTTACTGATGCTTAGCCAGTATGTTCATCTTCCATCAGACTGCGTGTGTGTGTTCATATATTCATACAAACGTGGACAAGTGATATTCTAAATTTATTTCAATTTCGTATTATTACCCTAAGCTCATAATAATAAGCTTAGTTACATTTATATTTAAATACATGGCATCATTGTCATTATAATAATAAGAGACACCAATCATTTTAAAATAAATGCTTGAATACTAAATAAACAGTTACCTTTGTTTATATGCATAAAGCATACATATTTAAATAATATTTGCATTACTTATTGTCTTGAGCAACACATATACAATTCAGAGCAAAAAAAAAAAAAAAACAACAAGTGGTTATATTCTTATAATTTATTTTAAGAAAATACTCAGTGAATACTGAACATAATTTCTTTTTTATTATTATTACTATTTTAATGGCAAAATATTTGTTTCATAAAATATTTATTTTATATCTTATGAATTCCTTTTACATTATAAAAATTATTCCAAAGAGATTTAAAAAGTGCAATATTAATTGCTTTCATAGGAAGGATAAGGATGGAAAGTGCTAATTAAGTAAGATATTGAAAATGTCAAAAATGTTTGCTACAAAAAAAAAAAAAAAGACAGCATTAGAAGAAGTCAAATAAAGGACCAACTTTTGATATTGTTCAAAATATTTGCATTTCAAGTATTGGTTTGTAAAATCATTGTAAAATTTATTCATAGCTTTTTATTGTCTATCTTTCTATGATTATTATTTTTTCAGGAGTTAGAATACCTATATTAACTTAAGAATAGTGTTAAAGAATGAGGCTCAGTCTAACAAACTTGAGATGCCATAATTGATGTATTACACATTTCACTTTACATTGAAATCTCTACTGATTCCTCCAGAAAGGTTTGTATTTTTTTTAAACATTATTTTATTCTATTTTTTATTATTATCTTATTAGTAGTACCTACCTTGAACAGCAATTATATATCATAAAAATAATTGACGACAGTGTTGCAATGTCAATCAAATTGTGAGGAGGAAAGTAATAGTAAACTATTCTTAAAAGTATTAATAGATAGAAGGACATTTATATGATTACTAAAATTGACTTCAATCATGAAGGACATAATAATAAAATATTAATTTATTATTTTTTTTTTATTATGCCTATCCATCTACTCTTCCATATACCTACATGTTGCATTTTAAATTTGCTTTTACTATAGCATTTATTGTAAAACATTACATAGCTTTGAATACAGTCAATATCAAAATATTTTTAAACATTAAAGTAATGTTCAACAAATAACTAATAAAACAGTCGTACTGGTAATTAAAATGTTAAAGTTATAGCAGTATCTACTAACTTTGAAAAACAGTAAAATGTATTGTTCTATATTCAAGTATTTTAAATATATAAAAGTGGAAATACAATAAAGCTCTTTCTGGTAATTATTTAATAGGCATTCAGGGATTTTTGTTGACATTTGGAGATACTGAAAAATATTAATCAATAAATTTGATGGTCATTTTTGACAAAAAAAAGACATTGTTTTGCAGATTTTAGATAAACAAAAGCAACAAAAATTACTTGCTTCTTTTCACTAAATTTGATACATAATTGTGAATTAATGTATTGTTTGCAGATTTCAGTGGTCTTTCCGTTCATCCACCAAGTTAACATTTTAAAAAATAGTCATTATTATTTGCCCATTAAAATTGTCAAGTTTTTTAAAACTATCTATATTATTTATTAAACTTCATTTGTTCGCAAAAAAAAAAAAAAAAAAAACTACACTTAATCCCCATTACCTATTTCCCTTTCAATTCCTTTATTGACAAGAAAAACATATTTTTTGCTTATTATTCTGTTTGAAACATACATAGAAAATTATTATTTTCACTTTATTTTGATCAAGGGAGAAATTGATCAAATTTCCTTTGATTTTTATTTTGTCTTTCCATTGTAATCTCACAGAAAATCTTTATGTATTCAATTTTCAATACTTGTCATTTGTAATAAGTGTACAAAAAATCTAATGGATGTTTGATCTGAAAATGATAAACCCTCAAAAACTTATACAAAATAACAAAATCAATAGCACTGATAAATTTCACTGTAACCTTTTATTTATTTATTTTTAAAAATTACATTGTACAATTAAATTTACATATTTTTTCTTCTTGTTTATTAAACATCTTTATTTTTTTTAAAAATTAATTTGTAAATTATGTAAATTTTATATTAATATCTACAATTCATTCATTAAAACTACGTACATTTTATATTAACAGTACTTTATATAAGTAAATTCATATTTGTACTATTGATTCATTTTTTTATTCATTAGTATTTTCAGTAATGATTCCATGACTCCCCAAGTGTCAATAAATGCACGTTAGCACCTACTAAATGGATTACCCTTTCCATAAATATCATCATCACTTTGACCATTATCAATCCACTGCAGGATGAAGCTCTTTCCAAATTCAATCCATCTTTTCTGATCTCTAGCACTTCTCCACATCACCTCAGCACACTTGCTTATTTCATCCATATATCTCACACATGGTCTCTTTCTAGGTCTTTTACAATATCTTGGAATCAAGTTTAAGATTTAAATTGTCCATCTATCATTATCTCTTCTAATAATATATCCAGCCCAACTCTATTTTAGTCTCTTAATTCTTTCAATGATGTCATTAACACCTGTTTATCCTCATCCATATATTTCATTTTCAATGTCTTCTTGTTACTCCTAAGCTAACATACATTTCTCCATATTTTATTAAGTAATTTTAACTCTCTGTATTGCTCTTCTATTAAGTGTCCAAGTCTCAGATTCATAAATAAAAACTGGTAAAACATATTTATTAAAAACCTTCCTTTTCAAACACATAGGCATATTTCCTTTTAATATTAAGTTATTTCTACCAAAATCACTCCAACCAAGTTTAATTCTATGATTAATTTCATCCTTTATGTTTCTATCTGTAGTACAGAATCTGACCAAGCTATTTGTAGTTGTTAACTTCTTCTAACTCATCATTACCAATCTTTATTTTCTTCTTTTGAGAAAATCCATTGAATATTACTTTAGTCATTTTAGCATTTACCTTTAATCCTATTTTCTTACATTCATCTGATAACTATTGCAACATTTTCTGAAGATCTCAAGCATTATTTGAAAAAAAAACAAAACAAAACAAAACAAAACAACAACTACATCATCTGCAAAATCTAGATGGTTTAAATAATCTCTATTTTTATTCCCTTAGATTCCCATTTTAATCCATAAAATACTTCTTGCAAAACTGCTGTAAAAAGTTTTGGAGAAATGGAGTCACCCTGTTGTACACCTTTCTCAATGTTAATCTTTTTAGTATAATTATGTAATCTAGTTGTTGCTGTTGCATTTTTATAATTATACTTCAGAATATGACATTATCCTGGGTCTATACCTTGATAATTCAATGCTTTAATCAATGAAGAAATGCTTATAGAATCAAACACCTTTTCATAATCTACAAATCCAAAGCATAATGGCAATTCAGATTCATTAGTCCTTTTATAATTTCTCTCAATACTTGAATATGATGTGCTGTACTAAAACCACTTTTAAATCAATCTTGTTCTTTTGGTTGGTTGAAATCCAAAGTTCACTGTAGATGAATTGTAATTATTTTAGTAAAAATTTTGTATAAAATTAATAAAAGACTGATAGGTCTGTAATTTCTAATATATTCTTTATCACTTTTTTTAATTATTAATATTATTAATATTAGACATTTGGTATATAACTTTGCCAATTTTTTTATTTTTTATTCTTCTTCAGCTTCTTAAAAAATGCAGAAGAAATAAATATTCCTAATTAATGGTGCAGGGAGTCAAAACACTGACAACAATAACCAAAATAGTTTGAATATCTTTAATCCTATTGAAAATTATAAATACCAAAGAAAATAAATAAGATTTTAGAAATGAAAATCAATAAGATTATTAAAAAAATAAAAAAATCTAAGATGAATATTATTAATGGTATTGAAAGACAAATCATAAACAAATAAACATAAAGACTTTTTTCACTAAACATGGATTTAAATTAGCGTGTAATATAACAATCATTTTGAATACCATGCTGATTACATATTTAAAATTGTAAACAAACTACTGTAAAATTCTTTTTAAATACAGTAGTTAGTAGTTGTTATAAAATACAAATTTCACATTAAGTTTTACAATATTTTTTATTCAATTTGGTATAAATATGTTGCCAAGAAATTTATTTTTTTAATTAATTTCTTGTGAATAAAAAACAAGTCAAATATTCCCATTATTATATTTTCATTTTATTTATAATTAATAAATGACGTTTAGTTAAAGGGATTTTATAATAAAAGCAAAACTAAAGACTAATAGAGAATTATTATTAATGAACATTTAATGTCAAAAACATTTACATTTATCAATGATTTTTTTTTTTTTTTGAAAATTGTTACAGAAAACATTCAAACGTATTAATATTTACGATCCGAAATGATTCAATAAAATAGAAAAATAACGACTGAAAATAATACATTTTTAAATATCATAATGAAAAACATGGAATATAAATATTTTCTTAATTTCACTATTTTTAATTAAGAAATGTAAAGTAATAATAAAAGCTTTATAACGACCAATCAATTATTGATTCACCGGTTATTTTTAGAACTACTAATGTAGTTGAATTAATTACTTTATTTCTTTATTTTGTACCTACACCCACGTAAATTTGCCAATTTTATCTTTAAGATAAAAAAATACATATACGAAAAACAGAAACTAAAAAAATTGAAAACAGAAAAATAAAAAAAATTATCAATACCAAATTCTTAATAAATTTATTTTATGTTAAAAGATGACTTATCTTCATATATATTTTGCAAGCACACATTAATGTATATAATTGTAGATTTTTAATTCTCGAATAATTTATATTGTTATTACGTTTTAGGAAGCCACTCTTATTAAATAAGTAATCATTCTAATTTTACAAAAATATTTTTAAAAAAGAAGATAAGGCCAAAAAATAAATAAAAAAAAGTTAAAAGTGAGTTTTATGATGATTACACACACCATTTCATGAAACATAAATACTTTAATACTATTAGCAAATTTTTTAGATAAAACCCATTTTGATTAGTAATTTACAAAGTTAATTAGAAGTCATTCACAAAATATAGTGAATGTGTTATTTAAAGAATATATGTTTCAAATACAGTATATAGAAAATGAAACCTATTTACTGACACGAATCTTAAATAAATTAAACAGATAATTTCATAATTGAAATAGCAAGAAGTAATAAGCCTATCATTATATATTGTAATGGTATAAAATGGAAACAATGAGAAAGACTCCGTATGTATCCTAGTTGAGGTACCAACTCTATGACGAAATAGAAATAAATAAAATATGAGACTCTTCGTTATGTCACATGAATTGAAGCACAAAAACTGTAATGGTTTAAAATGAACCAGAGAGAGACTCTTTAAAGAACCAAATTGAGGGTTCTAAAATTTGTAATGATAAAAAAAAATGAGACAAGGAAAATAAAAAAAAACTCTATTCATATGCCCTATCTTCAAACATCAAATTTATACGGATATAATCAAGAATAGAAAAATGCTAGCCCTTATTAATATCCTGTAAGTTGTAAAGTTGATACTAATTATTTAATATAAATATATAGTGAAATAAATATGCAAGCTAAAATGATTAATGCTACATTAGCTGTATAAATCAAATCTAATAGAATAATATGAGCAAGGATTAAGTAGGCTTTTATTAATAAAATAACTAAAATCTACGTAGAGTAGTATTTTAAAATTTACTAATAAATTTACATTGGTGTTCATTTATAAATAACCCTTCTGTGAATGTGTGGTAAATTTATCTTATATTCAAAATGAATAAAGATATTAGACTCAATGACTATATAGAATTTTATTACAAGAATTTATTAATAGCTTTGATACCAATGAGTGTTTATAAAAATATTAGATTAATTTTTAATAGTTATTGAACACTAGTATAATGATAAAGTTTATGTTACTTATTAATTAGATCTTGTGCATCCATGTTTATAATAAAATATAAATTATGATTGCTATACCTTATATTTATTAATTTAAGTAAGACTTGGAATTCAAATTTAATGAAAAATTATAATAATTTATTTACAAATAGACAATAAAAAAATTAAAGAATATAAGAATTTAGATTAAGATATTATATAAGATTGCATTTGTTTGAACTATCAAGTGATGCTAGACAATAAAAATACTCTTTCCAAAACCAGAAAAAAATACCATTTATATATTAAACTCAAATAAACAACATAAATTATATGATAAAATAGTAACTTATTAAAGTTTGCACACTAATCTATTTCAATTACTAATTATAGAATTTAAAACTATTATGATTTTCCTTTGGTTAATTACTCATTTAAATATTCACTCATAAAATATACATTCAATGGCTCTTTTAAAACAATAATATTAAATCAAATAAGTATGTATTTTAGTTTCCGGTAGCCATCGAGGTAGGTTGACTATTCTCTTCCCCTGCTAAAGGTGAACTATTCACATGTTAAGGCTTGTTATTTGAGAAAAAAATTTGATTGAAACATTTGCTAGTATTTTGTCTTTTGTTTTAATAATATAATTAACAATACGTCTGAGTCTATTATTGAGAAAATTGATTAATTAGCTCACATGGAGAACGTTCAATGGTGGCCGTCAAGGAGGCCTTGTCTAAGCTTAGAAATTGGAATGGCTTTAGTTGGAGATAAAGAATCTAATAGTGATTCTAAAATGCTTAGTAGAAACACAAGATCTGAAAGAAATGTTAGAAATACCGATACACAGTTTAAAAATGACAGAATTGGCTAAACAACTTGATACTGAAGAAATCACATGTAAAATACTGTTTCCTAAAGTTACAAGCAGTGGCAGGAGTTCGTGGCTAAATAAAAACAAAGGAAAACCTTCCCTCGAATCCAAATCTGATTCAAATAATATAAATTTGGGAACAAACTTTAATGCTGTGAAAAAATCAGATATTTTAAAAACCTTAAATAAAAGTTATGTTTCAAAAATTGGTGGATCTGAAGAAATAATATACCGAAAATCATCTTTGAAAGCTACGAGCAGCGGCGGAAGTTGGCAGTGAACCGAAATCAAAGAAAAATCTTTTCCGGAGTCCAAAATTGATTCAAACAATCTAAATATGGGAACAAATTTTCTTCCTTAGAAAAAATTAGATTTGTTAAACAAAAAAAAATTACAATTCAAAAACTAGTGCACCAGCAGCGTCCTTAAAAAAAAAAAAAAAACTAGACTACATTAACGGAAACTTTACCAAAATTTTTTTTGCTGAGAATGACTTTCAGAAGGATAAAAGTACTAAAAACATTAAGACAGATGCTAACAAAGATATCAGAATGACAGACAATTTATCTGAAGGCAGTCCAGTTGATAAGAGGTCGAATTCTGGCATGAAACAAAAAAGTTATATTAAAAAAAACTGAAACAATATTAGATAATATAAATGCAAATTATACCGTAAATATGCATAATACTGGAAATGACATTATGAATATAAATACTGGAAATGACATTATAAATATAAATACTGGAATTATAGGGTTAGACACTAACAGAGGAACCAAAATACAATGGACAATTTATCCAAGAACATGCCAATGGTATCTGGGATGAATTCTGGGGGCAAGCAAAAAAGTTTACTACAAAAACTGCACCAGAAATGACTAATAAGAATGTTAGAGACAAACAGCTATGTGAGGACATATTTGAATCAAAAAGTGGCCAATTAAACTCAAAGATGTCTGTTCACACCTGGAAGAATGGCCACAGTTACTGGTGGGAATTACAAAGAGAAATCATCTCAGGATCCATATGAAAAAAGCCATTGAAATAATGGATGAACAGAGCATGGAAATGGAAGAGGAAAACACTGAGATGGGACAACTTGAACACAATATAAATTCCCTATGTGATGTTGTCGAACACTACAATATAAATGAATGTTTTAATCAAACTATTCCAGCCTTACTACATAGAACTTTCCTAAATTATAAGAACGATAATGCAATCATTTTAACTACCACTGATAACAACCTTAGTTTATTCAAATTCCCAATCAAGGCATTGTAAGACCTATTTAAAATACATGATCTCTGGAGTTCCATATTCAAATTTCTTTTTCATCCTAATAAATGATACGTTATTGTTCAATTCAAAAATGCATTGGCGAAAGAAGCCTTTAAAAACAATCACAAAACATTGTATAATCGATATTTAGTTAACATTGATATTAATCAACTGCAGATTCTGGAGGGTCTCATATGGAACTGTATCAACTTTGAAAAAGTTGATCTTCAGAAAATATTGTCCATTCGGAATTGTTATTAACTTCCACTATAGGCTTGAACAGAGGACAGATACTGAAGGTTTTACCGATGTTGCCATGTTCAAATTAATTCCAGGGAAAGGGATATCACCACTATCCATTCCTGGACTGTTGGAACATGGGGAATCATCACTCATAGTTATTTTCCATGGCATCCCACCCCAATGTTTCTATTGTCAATAATGAGGGCACACAATAAGAAATTGTCAGGAGGGAAAGTGTAGACTATGTGGGGACAGTCTCAGAAGAGTTCACAGTGTGGATAGGGTTGAACAACCCACTGCTGAATCAAAGACTGGAAAAACTAATACTACAACCCATTACAACTGGGCAGTACATGACAGAGAACAGGGAGCTAGGTTAAAGACTACCCAAAGATCAAAGCAAGGAATCCCAATAAATATAGAAGTTACAGATACATGCCGAACATCAGAACATAACAAATTAATGGCTGAAGAAGAGATCACAGATGGATGTATTGAAGATGAAGAAGACAGCTTTTCAATGATATCAATGAGTGATTCCGATATTAGTGAAAAGCTTCCATTTGTGGGTCAATGTAAAAGAAAGAACTGATGTCAAAAATCCAAATCTTCCCCAGGTTACTCGAGTGGTAGTGGAAACAGCCTTCACACTAAACCAGGGGGACTGCAGGATCAAACTTTAATAAAATCATGCCCCAGATAAAAGAAACAGAGGAACAAATTCTCAATGGAAATAGCTATCCCAGAGAATAGTGATGTAATTAATGCTAAGGGAACATTCAAAGCTGTAGACATTCTTGTCCTGAATAGCCCTGAGCATATTGTGCTGCTGGACAAGCTGGGTTTCTTCTCTACTGTTAATGGAGATGATTTCTGACCTAGACCAGTGAAGATGATCTGCCTCTCAAAATGCAGGATCCTGATCCTGACGGGACTGGAATTGAGAAAGACAAGCTTGATAACTATCTTCTTGATCAATGTCAGGGGCCTGAACTCACAAGACAGAGCATAAGCTCTAATGCATTGGTTTGGAAGTCAGGCTTCGGATATCCTCTGCTTGAGTGAAACAAAGATCCATCTTCATCCTGACTCTAGTATTATTGGCCTAATTGAACAATTAGGGTGCTTTCATTATTCTTACTCATCATCTGCTGCAGGAGGAGTTGCCATTCTAATCAACAAGAAACTACTAATCTTATTGTTTAAAGTACATATGGGTCTGTTTTTATGCGGATTTATTTAACACGATTTTGAAATTATGCGATTCATGTTTCTCCGAAAGTCGAACTCCGATAATGCGCTATTACTTTAAATAATAAATTTTGCGCATTTACGTCATATTAAAAGTAATAGCACATTATTGGAATTCGACTTTCATCTTAGTAATTTCAATATTTTCAGTGCTTTATAATAGTAAGATTTTATGCAATAATGAAATTAAAATCATGATTTCCACATTCTATGTATACACACATTAAATTTTACAAGATTGTATTGTAAATCTGTTCAAACATTGTGCGTGTTGATTTTGCATTTTAAATCACATTCTGTTTTTGCTTTTTAAAAAAGAACGTAATCAATTATTAATCATTTAGTGTCCGCAAGTTTTTTTTTAAAGGTGAGTAATAGCAGTGGGCACAATTAAAATTGAAAATTAAAAAATTAAAGACAAAAATAAGAATTTAATTTTTAGATTAATTACTAATTACGTTGTCACCAGAAAACCATTAACACAACATGAGAGTGACATTGGCGCTAGTTGTATTTCCTCTTGTAAAGAATCTGATTTTTTACCGGTTTGCAAACGAACCTGTTTAACAGCAAATAGCGATAATAATTAAAACGTGTATTAAAAAAATGTAAATTACTGTAAATTATGCATAAAAATATATTGTTTTGAATAAAACTAAATATTATAGTTAAAAAAAGTTTGTCTTTTATCAATTTTTTTCAAATTTGAAATTTTTTATTAGTCATATTTTATTTCCTTATTATTTTTTTTTTTTGCACGAATTTTAAAGTAATTTTACGTTGGTACTTTGCTTTTACACAGTCCGTATCTCCCCTTTTTCAAGGTAAGTTACGTCTATTTTTGCGCGATTTCGTTTGCGCGTGTTTTCTGAGGAACCTATCTATCATGTAAAATGAGACAGGTGTACTTTATATTGATTCCAACTGTTTGATTGCAATAATTCAATTTAATGTTTGGTTTCTAAATTTGGTAAATGTTTATTTGACAAAAGACCCCATTTGGTTCTCAGGATCATTCACATGATCAATTCCATCCTGAGAACCAGTCCATTTCTGACCTTGATAATTGGCAACTTTAACCATAATATGAACAATTCCAGAATAAGTTCATCTAGGGCCTTAATGAGCCAGTTGATAGTAGAAGAAGATTCTTTTCTGAACCTGCTTTCTCTTTTTATACAAAACAGTCAAGGACATTAATCGATCTGGTATTTTTCAGTCCTTCCTTAGCTCCCTTATTGAAGCTCACTTCTGGCCGACTGTCTTTTCTGATCATTTTGCGCTGGAGGTGAGAATTAATCCTGAAATTGATGCTCAAATGTTCGATGAGATGCCACAGACTATTAGGATGCTAACTAAATATAACATTACCATTCAATTGATTTCTAAGGCATATATAGTCTTCAACAAAAATCAGATATTAACCCTTCCCACACAGGTTGCATGGGGGTAATTTATTGGAATTTTAAGAAACTTAATCATAAAATACACCCGTATGACAAAAGAACCATTCAAATGCTTAAAGAATTGGATCCTTAAACATTTACCCTATGAGGAGCAAAATATCTCAAATATCCTGAAATTTGAAAGCAAGATATAAAGGTAACACAGAAAGCTCTGACTGAATATTTCTTGATTAAAAGAACTCGACATTATCTTGAATACCAACATTGCTGGACCAGGGGATTTATGAGATGGGCTCTTGGATCCAGTAAAAGAACAAAAGCCCCCAAATCAATTGAGGTTCAGGGGAATATAGTTACTCCAGTCTTTTTATGCTGGCCAGGATACACACTTTCTATTTAAAGAAATTCCAACCACTTGGGATGGGCAACAGATGTAACAAATGAAACTGATATACACCAGATTACAGAAGGTCAGATATTGATGACAATAAAGTCATTTCCCAATTGAACTCATCCTGGCCTGAATGGGATTCCAAAATTCTTATTAGTACATTTGCGATCTTTCACCATTCTGATTATTAAGGGAATGGTAGACCTCATCACTAGTGATAGTTGCGAATTGAATGGGATCTGTCCAATCTCAATGGTTCCCTTCATTAAAAAGTGGGAAGCCTCTCATGTACTAGATAATCTGCGAGCAATCTCGATGGTACCACTGTACTGGTGAAGACTATTGAAAGTCTCATCAAAGAAGATATCCAGGATAATATCATACACCATTTGTCTTCCAATCAATATGCCAAGAAAGGATTATTCCACTGCCGATGCCAATCAGATGATTTTGCCTCCTTTTTGATCACATTCAAAGGAGAAGGATGTCTCGGACAGTTGCAGTTCAACTCGACTTTTTCAGAGCCTTTGATTGTGCCTGGATTGAAGTTCTGTTCAGTGTACTGGAGGAACTTCAAGTGCCTTTGGCATACCTCCAAATGATTGGAAACCTTCGTAACCATGAAGTGTTTCACACTTTGATGGTCATGTCACCCCAGGATTTCGGTCATATGTTTCCATCCTGCAGGGCTCAGCATTGAGTGCACTTCTCTTCGTGGCCTATGTTAATCTATTGCTATTATGCACTAAGGCCACTTTTCCCTGGAATAGCCATTACTATGCGGAAAGAGAACATTCGTCATATCTCCTATATGGACAAGGTGGTGGTGTTTCTTACATCTCAGCATGAATTGACTGGGTTAGAAGAGCTCTTGGACCACTTTGCTTGCCAGTTTGGTCTGAGGGTCAATAGAAAGAAGTCAGCCTTATGGTCCATCCTATGTGGCAATAAGATTCTGGGTGGTTTTGAGTCCTCCCTCAAAAATTCCTTGGCTTTCAGCTGCCTCCCCCCCAATTGTAATGAGAAGGGAATACAAACTCTTTATTTACCAAGGTTGAAAACATAGTTATATCATTATCAAAAGTATTTCTTTCTCTGTTTGGGAAAGTCACCCTATTAAATTCGGTAGTACTATCTAAAATCCTCTACTACCTGACTGGATTTTCCCTTATGAAAACATTTATCAGCAAGATCGAGATGATCTGTACAAGATTAGGTTGGGGGGGAGGAAGGCCCAGTCATTAGCCTAAACACTCTTCAGAAGCCTATATCCCTCAACGGACTCTCTCTCCCTTCCCTTAAGGTTTTTAACCTTCAGTGTACATATAATGTTTTGTACAAGCTATTCAGGGACAATCCAGACATGAAAAAGTCCCCTCCCTAGTGAACCGGTTGAACCTACGGACCGGCTGCCATCCAAATGCCAGAGTATGTGGCTGCAGCAACAGATTACAATGGTAATTCAAAGTATCAAACCAACTGGCTCCCTCCTACACAGTAAACTATCTTATTGGGATGGATATCAATGTATGTTCCCTGAAAAAATAAAGACATCTTGATAGCGTCCTATCGGAATGCAGCGAATGACAAAATTGACAAAATTCTTGAAACTCAGTCCCAATTTCATTGAATTCCTGCTGAAAGTCAACTTGGGTGCCCTTTCTACCAGGGCCTTCTTATACTACAGGAGGGGATATAATATTGATATAGTTTGCCCATTATGCATGAAAAATGAAGTCTATAAAAAATATCATTGAAGAATGTGAGTCATGACAATATCTATGGGTTTTTTTTCTACAATGAACTAATGGTATGGATCCTGGCAATGTGCTGCTTAGGACACCAAAATGTATGGCTACTGAATCGAGTTCAGACCTACATGACCATATAAGCTAATGATCTTGGGTTGAAAATATTATTGTGTTTTAAATTTTGTTCTCATAGTTTTGTAGTTAAGTAGAGATAAAAGGTGGCTGCAGAAGGGTTGCATTAGATCCTAAGATCTAGCTGCAATGCTTTCATATCCAAGGCTCCTCACTTACAAAGGCCACAAATCAGAAACTAGTCTGGGGATATTGGATGAGTAGGCACTAGATAGGGACTTCATGCACAAGCCTTCTGACATCCATTGATTACTCTGGCTTGCACTGAGTAGTGGCACTATTGTATGGAGAGTTTTGCCTGTTCTAATAACATTTTGAAAAATCTAGTAATTAAAGTTTATTATCTTGTTACCTCTTGCAGTTAAAAAAAAAAAAAAAAAAAGTATATACATACAGTAAGTAAAGAATATATGATTTAATTTAGCAAGAGATTGGCAATTTCTATAAGACCCACTGAACACGATTCAAACTTTGCCATTTCTGGTGTTCAAACTTTGTATGAATTCTTGAGCAATATCATTATATACAAAATTTTAAAAAATGTGCTAAAAAATTTTTAATTGCTATTTTTTAGGACAAAATGAAAATCACAAATTTCAAACATGAAAAACAAATCAGAAATAATGGTCGTAACAATTGATATTTATTTACAGGATATTCACTGAACTATATATTTATATGGCAATTTAATTTTGAAATATGTACATTAATTTATTTAATGTAAAATGTTCATTATTATTTAAAATATTTATGTATTCAAGATGAAATATCAATATTAGTTAAATAAATCAGAAATACTAATTTGAAGGGTTCATTATAATTCTGCTTGGGATAAAAAAATTGTTGGATTAAATTGTAACATATATGTGCAGAACGTGTGCGTGCGTGTATTTCTATAATAAAATTAATACTGCACTAAGATAAATGACTAGATATCTCAATATGTTATATAAAATATTCTTTAAGTTAAAAAAAAATATGGATACAATGTTTATAAAAATGTTAAAAAAATTACATAAACTTTACATTTTAAATGTATTATAGATTTTTATTGGAAAAAAAAGAAACACCTCCATTCATAAATTCATTCAATGGAATCAGCTGCAAGAGCTCATAACAAATTACAAAATAGAAATAATAGCTTCTCCCTTAATTGTAACAATACCTTCTGCATAAAACTGAATGACTTCTAATATTATTATTTCCCTTTTAAATTTAACATTCAAGACAATTATTTTATAGTTTACCAAAATGATGAGAAGGATCTTTTCAATGTCAAATAAAAAAAACATCCCTGCGAGTAAAGTAATGGATACATCAGCAGGTGGCAGCACATTATAACAAATGAACCAGCAGGCTCTACGACCAATGAGTAAATCAGTACTGGCTGAGGTTTTATTAAAATAAATTTAAAATCTAAAACATCAAACTGATATAATTAATAAGAAAGTAAAGAAATAAAATATTAAATTATAAAATACTGCAGGGGTGTATATATTTTTAAATTTTTCAAACATTATAAATGTGTGATGGATGTGTTGTTTAGGTTATACACATAAAAATAAGTAATTTATCATCGAATTAATCAAAACAAACAAAAGATTACTGAATGAAAATATGTATAAGCACGTAAAATTATATCTGGCCGATTATATTAAACATACATCAATATATATATGCTTAGTAAAAACCACTTTAGTTAATAAAATCAAAATTACAAATTAGTTTTTAAGCGATATTTTGATGATGTAAAGACTCATTAAGCTTGATGATGTAGTTCTAAATATTGAAATAATAGCATAAATTATGCGGTGGAAAAGAGGGGGGGGGGAGCAATGAGCAGCAGTAAACTATATTATAGGTAGTCGTTCTAATTTCCCTTACTCATCTTAGAATAAAAATATTATACATAAAATGAAAATTTCACAGAGCATATTAAATTTCCAAATATTACGAGTCTTGTATTGACATCTAAATATAATATTTTATTTTGTTAATGAGAAATAAAAAATCGTCACCTAGCTCATAACTTTCATTTATAATATTACAAATTATAGCTCTTTAATATATTACTGTATCATATAATTGGTTATGTTTAAATATTGCATAGAACAATATAAAATTAATACAGCAAAATACATATATATTGATGAATAAAAAATAAATTGAAATAATGCTAATAGCTAATAACACATAAGTAGTAAATTCTCGTTGCATTGACCTTGGTTTTATACCCCCCCCTTCCCAACTTTAGTCTATTTTTGGGGGGAAGGGGGGGGGGCTTCATAATAAGCCATCACAAAAATACAATTATTTTTCCCCCAATTACATCATTGCTGGACCTGCCATTTTATCACACTAATTATTGACAAATCAAGTTTTCAACAAGATATTTCATTGCATGGATAGTTTTTTTAATATATAATTTGAAACAACATATTATTATTATTATTATTAAAAGCACATGTTATAATTGTTTTGCTCATCATTAAATAATGTTTCGTTAATTAAATTGGTATAAATTCTAATTACAAATAATAAACTCAAATATGTAAAGAATAATTTTACCATTTTTCAAAAACATTTTTATAATTTCATTGGTAATAAAATCCAAATTTCTTTTTA
The DNA here is from genome assembly GCA_028023455.1 of Epiperipatus broadwayi. Lineage (NCBI taxonomy): Eukaryota > Metazoa > Onychophora > Udeonychophora > Euonychophora > Peripatidae > Epiperipatus > Epiperipatus broadwayi. Next base: position 15,315 of record JAQFVV010000008.1, on the reverse strand, counting down.
ACACTTACTAACTTAAGGAAGAATACAAAAACGAAGTCTTATTGTCAAAAAAATATATATAAACATTTAATTATATTTTTCAAGCATTAACTGCAATATTATTCCCAAATTCAAAATAAAAACTGCCTCACCCTAATCCCTCTTTTCACTTTATTATTCAAATAAATATTTTAATATGGAACAAATGGATGGGGATTCGTTGGATTCTCTGTGGGATAGTTTTATTACAGAGTTTACATTCCTGCCCCATGCAAATCCCAAATCCTCATGTATCAAGAAGAAGCAATCTTGGTAGAACATTAAGGGAAGATAGATCTCATCTGCAGCAATGAAGAAAACCCATCAAAAGGAAATTAAACTTCAAAAACCAAATCAAGTCTTGCTTATCCTAAAAGAAGAACTGGCTAGACTCAGTGAATGATATGAGGCAGATAATCAAGGGAAAAATATTCATCTATTTTATCCAAAGCAAGTTATGATTAAAAACAAACAAACCAGAATAATGAGTATACAATGCAATTAAAAGCAATAATCAATTTCCAGTTTGGTTGGTATGAAATTTGTAATTGGACATGCTAAGACAGTTGGCCAGGTCTTGCACGGTAAATCTAATACTGTTTTATATTATGGAAAAAAACAACAACATAATAATTAAGAGACAAGCTTTATGATTGGTACATGAAATGCAATAAAAATATTACAACAAAAAAACTTCCTATCAGTGAATGAGAATTAATTAAACAAATTATTCATCTTTGTGAAATATTGATGATGTGCTGGAAAGAAAATGACACTTCATAACAAAGAGTCATGTGATATATTATTGAGACAAACTTTTAACTGGATGAAATTGCATGACATGTGTTGTAAAGAAAAAGAAATTAATTCACTTCAATGTTATCTACAATATAGTGATTAATAAAATATTGATTATCATACTATTAACAAATGATGCCCCAAAATCTGAAATTGAGAAAATTTATTTGAGAATTGAAGACGATCAAAAAAGTTTGAAATAAAAGAAATAGTCATTCTACAATATAAAAACAGATAATTATTTAAAATGTGAAGGAAAAATGCAGAATAGTAAGAGAAATTTAAGATGATAACATCTCATATAATTTACTACTGAAATGAACGTTACAATATGGAACACATCACATCCTAACACTATTTCAATATTTTCAGGACAATTAAAAACAGAACTGGATCATATATCAACATCAAAAAAAAAAAAAGATATTAAAAACATTAGACTTCTGGAATGTCTTTCAATAATAACTAAAGTGGATCAAGAAAACAAAAAAGTATGGCTTAATAGTAAAAATGGATCTTGAAAACAATTAATATCAATACAAACAAAATATTCCCTCATATAATAAAATATCTTTCTCATGAATTCATACCCAAGAAAAAAAAAACTTTTAAGGAAATACTATGACAAATTTAACCAAAATAATTAAGGGATGAAAGAAATACTGTTGTTGTTTTTAACACAAGCCATATTATCCAAAAAATGAATGAAATGATCTAAATCAGATATTTTTAGATTATAAATAGCAGAACAAAAGTTAAATAATTAGAAAAGATCTTGAGGTTGATGGAATTAATGGCTAAAATCATAAAAACCATAGAACTAAACAAAAATAAAATCACCCATCAATGCTTTAAATAATGAAATGTGACTAATGATCTCATTTAATTTTTATCCTGTTTTACAAGAAAGCATTAATTTCAATGCTAGTAAAATAATCATCAACATAATTAATGACTAAATAAAGGCATTCTTTCTTCTGTATATATCCAAGGGGCATTTTGAATTTATGTCCAGAAGATCCACATGAAAACAAATATTCAACCTGTCAGATATTAAAACAAGTTACATAATATAATATTAAAACATATATGCATTTGGCAGGCTATAAAAAGATTTTTAATAAAAAAAGTGGAAGAAAATATGAAAGATATTCTTAGACATGGGAACATCTCTGCACTTCTCCAAAATACTTATAATTCAATTTTGAAATTATTCAAAAATAATCTTGATGGCAAGAATTAAAATATGAAAAATCCAAAACATTTAAAGAGCCACTAAATCATAATTAATCAAATCCCCTATTTTTTTAAATTGCCACATATTCTGCTAACATATGAAAATTTTTAAAATCATATTTAAAAAGGAAATAAATTTTAAGTATACTATTAGATAATGCCCTTAAATCCCTGAATAACTCACATGACTAATATGTCTATGCTAATAATGGTCATCAAAAATCAGATAATGATATATTTTGAATATACACCTGGGTCTCTTTTTACGTGGACTTATTTAACACGATTTTGAAGTTATGCGATTCATGTTTCACCGGAAGTCGATTTCCGATAATGCGCTATTACTTTAAATAATAAATTTTGCGCACTTACGTTATATTGAAAGTAATAGCACATTATTGGAATTCGACTTCTATTTTAGTAATTTCAATATTTTCAGTGTTTTATAATAAGCATTTATTTTATATAGTTACATTCAAAATATCAGCCTTTCACGCTTATTAAACCTCGTAAAGCATATGCACAATTAGCATGAAAGGCTGATATTTGAATGTAGTGCTTTATAATAGTAAGATTTTATGCAATAATGAAATTAAAATCATGATTTCCACATTTTATGTATACACATATTAAATTTTACAAGAATATAATGTAAATTTGTTCAAACATTGTGCTTGTTAATTTTGCATTTTAAATCACATTCTGTTTTTGCTTTTTAAAAAAGAACATAATCACTTATTATTTTCTTATTAATGACACTAATCATTAACGTGCTCTTAAATTCCAACGAGAACTAAATGTTTGTATGTCTGGATACTGCGAGCTTCTTAAACAATTAATAAAATCATCGTCTCAAAGATTAATTACTAATTACGTTGTCACCAGAAAATCATAATAATTAAAACGTGTATAAAAAAATGTAAATTACTGTACTGTAAATTATGCATAAAAATATATTATTTTGAATAAAATTAAATATTATAGTTAAAAAAAGTTTGTCTTGTATCAATTTTTTTTCAAATTTGTAAAAAAAGTTTGTCTTGTATCAATTTTTTTCAAATTTGAAATTTTTTATTAGTCATATTTTATTTCCTTATTTTTTTTTTTTTTGCGCGAATTTTAAAGTAATTTTACGTTGGTGCTTTGCTTTTATGCGAATTTTGAAAAATCACAGACCGCATCCCCTCTTTTTCAATGTAAGTTAAGTCTATTTTTGTGCAGTTTCGTTTGCACGTGTTTTCTGAGGAACCTATCTATCACGTAAAACGAGACCCAGGTGTATAGTGGGGAAACAATTCTGAAGAATTAACATCCATACACTATTTCCCAATGCATATGACAATATTTCATCCTTTCAAGAATTACAAATTGATATGATGATGAATACTTTATTTTTTCAAAATTAGCAGTCCTGAAAAAACTTAACATTGTTAAAGCAAAATAGCTTCTCAACAATTATTCATAGTAAAAGAAAAAGTTATACTCACTAAATTTATTAATTTCCAGAGAGTGATTGTTTGAGTGTTTTCCATCGTTATTTTATTTAGCTAATTTACCAAAGAATTTTGGATAGTTGATTATCTGGGCTATACAAGTTATTAAAAATAAAAATTCTAAGTGAAAAAATCACAAATTTATTCAGTTAGATTTGCTACCTTTACATCATGAGATCATAAATATATATATATATATATTATAACCTAACGAACAGAGAGGTATCGTAAATATATTGTAACCGGACCCGTACAACCCTTTTATTACTTCAGTTGTAACAATTTCCTGATGAGCATGTTGCAGGAAGGAACTATCAATTGGCATTCCCCAATGCAGATGTTAACCCTCCCCCCCTACAACAATATTTCCTGCTCATCAGAGGATATAGCACCATAGAGGCTGGAAGCATCTAGACATTTATATGTTTGGTTTTCCAAACGGCTCTACTAGAGTTCCATTTCACTACAACCTGACTTACCTAGGTCTAGTTATGCCAGACGTAGTTCAGGATGCATGAGATTCTCATGAACAAGTGCACTGAACGATGAGTGATGCAATAACAAAAAAAAAAAAAAACTGAACAACTGGATAACTAAATTTAATTTTTAGTAACAATAATTTTATTTAATAACAATTAATTTGCAAGTTCTAATAAAGTTCATTCCTATCCATGTGATGACTCATTTTGATTTATCTTAGGTAAAGAATTCAAAGGGTCTTTTATCCAGTAGACGTCTACCATTACTGCATGAATATTTTTCCATTCTTTATTCCATATGTGTACATCCTTTTTAGGTAGGTAAATAGGTAAGCTGAGCTATTCCAGATCTGTAAGGTTTCTATAATTCAGTCAAGTATCAATGTACATTGGTGTTCATAAGTTTCATTATTTTCTTTGTATACAATCGAGATTCAGGTAAGTATTAAGCATTTGTAATTTTATATCAATATGCAGGTAAGCATTTAGAGTCCATATAGTATTTCATTAAATTTATCAAATCCAGTAATGTGGTTTAAATTACTCCCACAAAATCAATATTCAGATAAGTATTAAGCATTTGTAATTTTATATCAATATGCAGGTAAGCATTTAGAGTCCATATAGTATTTCATTAAATTTATCAAATCCAGTAATGTGGTTTAAATTACTCCCACAAAATCAATATTCAGATAAGTATTAAGCATTTGTAATTTCATTTGTTTTCTCCAATATCTAACATAAATATTGCTGTTTGGTCTGGAACAAACACATGTTTCCAGATATAAGTTGATCAGCATTTTCATTTATACTTTATCATGAATAAACGATTTTCATAATTTTAGTTTCATTCATAATTTTCCAGTAACAAACATATTTTCATGCAGCTACATTTATTCATGATTTTATTTTCATTTATAATTTATCGATAATAAATGTATTTTCATGTAGCTATATTTATTAATAATTATTTTTTTTAATTTATAATAAAGACGTTTTGTTTGTCTTTTAAAAACACATATAATTTTAGTTTAAGAAAGACGTTTTGTTTATTTTTAAAAACATATAATTTTAGTTTAAGAAATACATTTTGTCTTGTCTTTTAAAAAACATATATCGAATATTTTTATAAAATCATTACCTTCATTTATCCAGTTTGTCGCTTCAAAAAGGGGCATCACATTTCAGCTGAATGCATTATCTCCTTTCTATGATGTCTATCTAGGCAAATCTTGAAAAATCATGGCTTAGAATGAAGAGAAAAGCTTTGACTGTTTAGGCTTTCATCGTCAAGTTTTCCTTAGTAAAGTTTTCTTTTTCCATCATTAACAGAGATTCATTAATATCCTTTTAAAATTGAAATCTTTTTTTTTCAAAATTCTTCTCTAACAGCTACTTGAAAAATGTCTCTTTGGAAAAAAAATAACTATTTGATCTCCTTAAAATCTTTCTGGAAAAACTTTTTTAAAACTCTGCTCTGAACTTGCAACTTGACTATATATATATATATATATATGATTCTTGGACTGATTAAACAGTTCAGCCCATGTATCCTAATCATCACACAGCTCTCATTTAAATCCGATTGCCTTTCTCTTCATAATGATTGGATAATCTGCTTTTTTAGCGGGATAGATAAGAAAGCATGAAGATTAAGCTATGTTTTTCAATTTATTAACTTTGCCTCAAGTGATTATTACGCTTTATTTGAAAACATCCAAAAATTAAAAAAGTAATCACTTTAATACATGCCAGCTTTAAATAAATATGAGTGATATATTTAAATTATATCGTAATCCAAAACTATAAAATCAATAATGATTTATCTTTATTTTTATTTTTTCTCAATTATAGAAAATAATGATTTTCTTGTAATGTCATAAACTAAACTTTTTTATACATCTGCTGTTTTTTAAGGTGGAAGGGTAACTAACTAGCTCTTAGAATAAATTCACATGTGAAACAGCGTTCTTGTTTCAATATATATATTATAACTTAACAAAGAGAGGTCACAGACTAGCAATCTGAGATTACACACACAGGCACCACATGATATCGATTTTAAAATCAAATCCCAGAGTATGAGTCCTCTTGATACGATGGCTAAATATAATTATTAAAATATAAGGTTCATTTATAACTCTTTTTTTTAATCTTATTTCTTAAGATATCTTGATCTCAAATATAGATTCTTTTCAATCGTAAATATCTTATCCTATGTTCTAAGATTTTGCAAGTTTAAAATATCACATCTTATGTTTTAAAGTAGCTTAATCTCAAATACAGGTTCTTTTACAAATTTAGGATATCTTGATCTCAGGTTTTTAAAAAATATTTCTCTCAAATATAGTTTTTTTTTTTTTTTTTACAAATTTAGGATATTTTGATCTCAGGTTTTAAATTCAGAATACATTGCATTTGGACAAAATGTTAAATGGTAATACTTTAACTTCTTAACAAAATATAATCATTATTATTTAATCTAAACATGGGACATTTGACATTTCTTTTAATTTATTTTGTAATCTTAATAGTTTAAGAAAGTATAAATGAAATGACATAATAACAGAGTAGTCAAATACTTAATTACTATAAATGACAACTTGAAAACATTTCTAAACACTTTACAATTATTAAATAGTTAGAAATTCACTTCTACTAACCTTAAAATATAGAAATCTTATATTTTCTGATGCAAATTTGAATGAAAATATCAAAATAATGTAGAAAGCAGTAAGGACAATTTTTTATACTGCCAACTACATAACAAATGCATTTTGAAATGAAGTAAATAACATAACATTTATCTTCTAAAAATGCAGGTAAAATAATTAAATAATTATTAAGCAAAATGAATGTATAAACATTATGTGACATTGAAATTGTAGTGTTTGTAAAAATGGCGGACATGTTTGTGCACTCCAGAAAAAACTAGAATGTATTCAAGAGGTTGTTTTAGATCACGCGCTGACAGCTGTGGAATTTAATTAAGGCATTGACATAATGGCGATCGACTATTCCAAGAGATATTTGCTGATTGCAAATATTTCTGGATAAGAGACGATACCTTATTGGACGGTGTATTAATTGCTACAGTTGTCAGCAAGCAATAGAAGACTGGGTAACATCTACGCAGGGCAGCAATTAGAGGACAACTCCAGTAGAGAGCAGTCATGCAGTAGTTGAGTAGCAGTATTGGAGTAGACGTCGGTTTAACACCAGCAGAGATATCTCACGTTAGTGCTTGCGGTTAATGACCAGCGCCCAGTGGAAATGTAGTTCACGGGTGTAGCTGAAAGAGACCACAGCAGAGAAGAGCATTAGTTGCAGAGAAGAGCATTAGTTGCCGAGAAGAGCATTAGTTGCAGAGAAGAGCATTAGTTGCAGAGTAGGGCATTAGTTGCAGAGTAGAAGCATTTGTTGCAGAGCAGAGCATTAGTTGCAGAGTAGAAGCATTCATTGCAGAGCAAGGCATTCGTTGCAAAATAGACCATTCGTTGGAGAGCACTCGTTGGAAAAGAACGGCATGGGAATTGCGATTACGTAAAGTAGAGAGAGAGTTGTTGCAGACTGTTCGCTATTCTGATTATTTAATAACATTGTGTCCTAATGTATATAGACGTGCATATGGATACTTCAGAAATGTACTCTTAAAAATAACTATTACTGAAAATCTTATTAAAGTAGATTTTCTGATAGTAGATATGCTTATGCAGTGATATTATAATGGCAATAAAACAAAAGCGTATTTATTTAATAATAAAATATTTATTTACAACATATAATAATCCACATAATAAAAATATTTATTTACAATAATTATTTCTTTTAATTTACTATCTGTAATTTATAGATATTATTAACTAATATATTGGTGTACCTTTTTTAAAAGCATTTCTACAATTTTATCATGTAAGTTATATTTACTATCCAATAGTTCTCTTATTCACCAAATACAATCTTTATTTCCAAACCCAGTACTCATAACATAAAACAATATACATCTATGCCATTATCCAAGCTACTAGGAGATATTATATACTTTACTTAATCAAAAAAAAAAAAATTAAAACAAAATCAGCATGAAGATACTTAATGAATATTAATACAATAGCAACAAATATTATGCAATAAAAACACTTATATTAACAATACCTACGTTGGGGTGAGGAAATAATGATGCTTAACACTGATAATATACTTTGAAGTTAAAAAAGTTATTGTGAAGTTAATAATAATAAATTATAAAGCTTAACATGCCTGTGAATATATACCAAAATATATCCTAATATTGAAATTCTAGGCATAGTGGACAAGGCAAATATGAAATAGCATCTGATCGAGCACACAGTATTATGTGCAGGCTGTACCAATGGATTGTACCAATGAATGGATGAGCCATAATCTCTCTCATGGAGGGCTAAATACACATAAAATATAACATTCCACTTAAAATTGCCTCAAAATACTACTAATAATAAACACATAAAGCTAATAATAATATTAAACATATGAATAATTTGTTCATCTTGCATGCACATACAAAAGGCACATAATTCATTCACTCAGTTTAAGATTATATGTATACTGACAAAATCTATTATTGCTTCTCCCTATCTAACAAATATAAAATATCTTTCCACAATATTTAACATTTTTTTATTTTACCCACCCAAACTTACTTTTACATAATATTATCTAAATCAAATACAATTGATACCACCTCTACCATACTCCGTCATAACCTAAAAAATGTACAGGACTCCATCATCTCTTAACAAAAACCAACCAATTCTAAATCTGATATCTTTCATGATTAAATAAAAAAGACATACATGTAATACAACTTTAAAATAACACCTTTTATTATAATTTTCCCTTCTTTTCCTTTTTGGAAAATATTTCTGTATCCCCCCACATTTTACATAAACTAAAAACATACATATATACTGTGTATTTTCAACTGAATAAGAAATATGTACAGACAAAATCTAATCAGCTGATTTGACCCTTCTCTTAAAAAAAATATCTTTTTCCTTTGTTCATTCTCCTAAACTTCGGAGAAACGTGGTAATAGTTAGAAAATAAATATTTTAAGTTCACATTACCTCAATTTTGTCCGATGTGATCCCCGGGGATATTAAAATAAGACGAAAACATATGAAATTTGAAATAGACACGACGGTTTATCACCTATAATCCATTTATCCATTCTTTTTAAAATTAATAGGTCTCCGTAGATGTTCTCCGTTTACTCCATTCTCTTGAAGGCACAGAAAACCCACACCTTAGCTTTTACCCCACTGTACGCATATTCCCTAGCCTTAGCTATTCTTTTTTTTAAAAAAAAATGGCGATTCCCTTCCAAAAGGACACAACAAAAAAAAACCAAACTACTTCTCTACTCTCCCTGTCACTTTTTTTTCTTTTTTTTTTTTCACTCCTCTCTTTGTCCTCCAAAAACAGTCCGCCCCTTTTCCTCACCACGTGTATAGATGCAGTCAGGCTAACAACAAAGAAACTTTTCGCACCTTCGGATATTCTGGCAAACAACATTCCTGACCTTTTCAACCCTTCCTTTTTTTCTTTCTTTTTTTCTTCTTTTTAAATTCCTCAGATAAGTCTCCAATACATATTTTTTTCTTTCTGTCCTCTTACAATAATCTCATCTTGATACCAAATTTATTCATACTTCGTTTCTCATTATTATTATTATTTTTTTCTTCTTTTGAAATTGTCCATCCACCCCAACATACATTATCACTTTCACTAAAAACAAACCAAATTCCCCCCACTCCCTCTTTTCTCACTTTAATAAGATTTTAAACATTTTCTTCCACTAACAAAATAAAATACTAAAACGGAATAAAACCAAACTATATGAAACTAATTAAAAAATATATAACACATGTGTGCGCTTTTCTACATTGTAAACAGGGTTTAAACCCGACCGTTTACAGTATACTGACAAAATCTATTATTGCATAATGGTGACAACACTTTATGTATATAAACTATTGAAAATTCTCATATCCATACTGATACCTATAATACTTTCATTCATGAAATATTTTTCATAATATACAAAAATGGCTGTTATACTTCTGAATACAATTATTTATAATTTTAAATACTCATTCAGAAAAAACTGTGGAATAATAAAAACAACACATAAAATAAAACCTTCTATACATATTACCAATTCCACCTCTGGAACACAGTTCATACAAACATATTTATAATTACAAAAAAAAAAACAAGTCAGATGTCACATAACCTAATTTAACAAGCTTGTATTACAAATATTATATATAGAGCTTATTTGCAAGCTCTATATATAACATTTATGATACAAGCTTGTTAAATTAGGTCATGTGACATCTGACTTGATTTTTTTGTAATGTTATTTTTTGCTAGTAAGGCTTTGGCAATTTTATATTGCTAAAGCTATTAATATATGGTGTATGTGAATATAGTTCAGTCCCATATAGCTATTTAAGTTAGATAGCTGGATTGGAAGACATGAATATCTGAAAATTTCAGATTTTCTATTTAATAGTTATCCATTAGACAAAGTGCTGGTCTTGTCCTGATATTTTTAATCTAATGTTTGCATATCCTAGCACCTCACTGAGGATGCCAGTAGCAGAAACCAGTTTGGGGTTGGGGATATTCTGCAAAGCTTGTTAAGAACTTATTTGCGAGCTCTATATATAACATATTTATAATATAATAGCTAATATTAACAATAATATAATACCGATAAGTTATGGCTATAATAATTCTAAAATATATAAAAATAAGATACATGTTAACTATAATACCATTCTTAGAGATTAACAGGTCATTTCCATTTTATAAGAAAAACTATCTCTTTTTTGGTCCTTTTATTTTCTTCTTGAAGCAATATATAGACACATTGTCTTTTATTAAAGTAGAGCAGATACACATATACACAGAAATATTTTGGAAAAAAGTTCATAATAATTTCATAAATGTAAAATAACAGAAGTTGACAGCAAATGATTTCACTGGCAAACAGTTTCTTTCAAGACACAATTTTTTTCGTAGCAATAAAAATCAGAGGAGCAACAAACAAAATAATTCTTTACCTAAAATTGCTCTTTTGAAATTTTATTATCATAAGTTGACTGTGATAAACTTAAATTACATTTATTTCTTTTAAATATAATAATAATATACTTGAAGTAATCAATAATTTAAAAACAAAATATTCAAATAAATAGATGAATAAGTAAGCATGAGATGAATAGCTATATTATTTGTTTTAATATGAAACAATTTGCATATTGTCTTTTTAATATGATAATTAAAATTTTAGTTTTCATAAATTTGTCTTTTATGATAATTTTATAAGATAATTTTAAATTGTCAATGCTTCTCTTTTTATAAGCTTAATAATTTTATAGAAATTCATCATTCTATATTCAAGCTTGACATAAGTAGATTGATTATTTTAGTAGCAAATAATTAGTATTAATAATTTATTAAAAGTTAGTTAAGACATGCCAAAGATAGACTTACAGTAAGGTTCAGAGTTTAACTAATGTTATATAACAACAAAATAATATATTTTTCCTTACGCGACTTTTCCTTTGGCTTCTTTGATTGAAAATATTATAATTTTTTTATTATCTTTTAGAATTAGTGTTTGACAAATCAGTTGAACCTATACTTTTAGGAGAAACACTGCATGAATAACTGAATGGTTATTTACTCTATAATGATGATGATAAAAATAAAACTTTAAAATTGACATAAAATAGTCAAATAAAAATCAAAAAATTCACTTCAAAACAAAAATAAAATTTAAATTTGAAGTGGCAATTAAGTAAATTGGAGTATGAAAAAGTAGTATAATTTTTTTAAGTGTGTCCATTTTTATACTACTGTGTGTTTTCTTTTCTCTTCACCCATGCACCAAGATCAATTTTGCATTTTTTCTTTATTAAACCAATGATTTAAGGTCTGCATTATATTTAAATTGTCATTATTGACTTTTAATTGATCTGACCACGACTTTACACTTTAACTAATTCGTTATTATGCACGAACACAGTGCTATAGAATTGTCAAATTTGAAATATCTGATTTGTTTAGAATTGTGGAAAAACTACGTGGTCTACACATGTGCATTTTACATCTTCGGATTCATCTTTTTCTTACATTTCAGAAAATGTAAGTTCTATTTTCCTATCATAAAAATTGACAATTTTATAAGTTTTGTGATCAAGTAAATTGATTTTTTTTTGTCTTTCTCTCATTTTTTTTGTTAGTTAATGGAAAAATATTCACCTTAAAATTATATTGGAAAAAATACAATTTTTGACTGATGTATTTAGAAGGCAACATTATGAAGGCTTGATGGTAAGTAATTATTTATATATTTTTTTTTACTTATTATTTTATTTTTATATATTTTTACTTATTATTTTATTTTTATATACTTTTTAATTATTATTTGAATTTATATTTGATAAAAAATAATTCATGATTGTATAAATTTATTTCACGAATTATCTGCATTTTTTGATATGATGTGGGTTTGGGTCCAGTATTTGAATTAGGTGATATGAGATAAACATATTTTGCAAATATTATGACCCAATTTAGATTTTTCTATAATTTCTTGTCTGCATTTTAATAATGATAAAAATATGCAAATGTTAAAAGTAAAGATTTTGACAGTATATATATAAACTTAGGCCGATTATAGACTGCTGTAATGTAAATTTTAAAAGTGCATATCAAATGCAAAGAGAGGTGGCAGTTGATGAAGCTATTACTAAATTTATGGCCATAGTAGCACAAAGCAATATGAGCCCTCAAAACCTATAAAGATAGGATAAATAATACTACATCACACTAACTCTAAACTACTAAGTTATGTAACTCAAGCTTAACTCTATAATGAATTTAGTATTTCATTCACATTTTATTTTATTATTTTGTTTTGTATGTAGTGGCTATTTTAGTAGTACTTTTTAATAAATTACAAACTGTACTGAAGTTCTTTATTATAATATTCAAATTATACTAATTATTGATCAATATTAACTACTTTTTATTAGGGATGACATATTCATTGCAAACCCATGTATGGAAATACATTTTGAAGGGCTACTAGGAAAAATGAAAGGTACTAATGTCTTTATTCTACAAAGTTTTCAAGTGATGGATTATCTTAGATAAGTGTTATAATATACTAATTTTTTATAAATTTTATGATGAATCCAATTAACCTACTAACAAAAATATATTTTTAAGTTGTATGCATGTTAATTTTGAATTTATGAAATAATATGAAAATAATTATTAGAAATATTAACTTTTATTCTTTTTTTATTACTTTGAATATCAATGACTATTTTTTTCAGCTTAATTACATTCTTTGGTGTTCTGTATATAAAACAATATATATTATGTCATTTTTGAATAATACAAACTTAAGTTATGATAAAATTTGTGGCTTTACATATTTTTTTAAATATTCAATATGGCCACTTCACCAGGCAAAAAGTTAAATCCAGACAAGTTAGTCATGTGACAGTCTAGACAATAAATGAAATTGTTAATTAATGATTTTTGTCAATTCTAAATAATTATCAAATTAATTATTTAATAAAATTATTAACCGATTTTCAAATTAAGCATTCTTTTTATTAAATATGCCTTTATCAATTTATTTAACTCCTTTTTACTTTATCCTAAATAAAATCTTTTAATATTATAATAGATGTACCCAATTTTAAAATACACTTATTACTTGTAATAGGTTTTTTTAACTTTCAAAATTTTGCATGTATGCTCCAAACACTCTCACACATACATGCATATTAAATATAATCACTTTTAATGCAATGAAAATAAATTAATTATTGACAGACATTTAAAATCATTTAAAAATTAGCATTAATCTCAGTCAGTTGTATATACTATTTTAAAATTCTAATTTTAAATACTTTAAAAAATATTTATTTTAAAAATCAACAGTTAAAAATCCTAACAAAGTTAACTAATTATTTCATACAGCATAAAACAACTTTATCTATTACATTTATTTGAAACATATTAACCTCTAGATCAACTCTTCTTTAGTTTAAATATCAATTTTATTCTTTCAAGTAAAAATTAATCTAAAATAACATGTTAATAAATGCTGACTAATTATGCTAATTGAATTACTTTAATTCATACTATTGAAACATATAATTTAAGATTTTTTATTATAATACTACAAATAAAAAAATTTACTTATAATTTTATATTTAAAAAATTTAATGCTATATATATATAATAGTTAATACCCAATCATTTTGCAAATACAAATGGCTTAAAGTTTTGAATTATGTAGTATAAATGTGTATTTTACATACATTTCAGTGAATAATCATTAAAGTATTCTTATCTATAATTTTTAATGTATTTTTGTTATTATTTTCCTATATCTATAATTTATTTATTTTCTCCATTCCTTTGAAAAAATAATGTAATATGGTTTTATTGTATACCAAATGCTAAAAATAAAAATTCTTTAGTTAAAACAATTCCAAATATAAGCCTGAAATGATATTTTTAAATGCTAAAATATTTTTCATAGTTTTCACAAATGTATTTTAGACTTTCATATATCATTATGTTTTAATAATAGACTTCTTAATGGAAGATATAATGTAAAATAAAAAACTATCAGGATGAGACATATATATATATATATATATAATCTATGAGACATATATATATATATATATATAATCTAGAGCATGTTAGCAATTTACAAAATATCATCTTCACTTATAAACTGAACCAAGTTTAATCAATATCAAAATAAAATGTGCAAAGGGTTAATTTTATTAATTCAACAATAATCTGAAATCCTATTCTAAATTTCATGTTCTTTCTAATCCTTTTCTTAGTTATAAATAAATAAAAATTAAATTCAGAATTGAAACTTAATTTATCTGTAAATTGTGAAGTTTACAAAAAATTTTGAGACTACCCCAAATAAACCTGAGTCATTAAGATATTATTTAGTTATTTGTACAATAGTATCAGCAACATGGCCTTCTGATATATACATTTCAATGATTATATTTTATTGTTTGACTTTGCTTATGCTGCATTTTTAGTGCAAAAATAATAAAAAACCAGCATATGGGACAATTAAACACTGAACAAATTACCTTTATTTTCAAGTATATTAAGTTAAGGCAGAAGTCACAGCTAAAAACTAAAAATGAAAAATAAATTCACTATCTACACAATTGTAA